>VXAB01006984.1:52658-238388 GCA_013399175.1 Odontophorus gujanensis
AAAAAAAAAAAAAAAAAAAAAAAGTACTAATTATTGCTTTCGAAACAAACAGAAATACTTGGTACAAAACTTAATGTGTAGAGAAAGAGAGAATATGCCACAGCTGTAAAAAGTGCCTTAAATTCCACCATAGTGCATAAATAGGACTCGATCAAACCCAGCTCCCACATGCAGGCTTCAAAGTACTTCAAAGAGAGACTCCTCAAGAATACATGGACAAATTTTCAAAGCCTTTGGAAAACACATTCACCAACGTCCTCAACTATGAAGAAGTCCTTAAGTGCAATCTACTCCAAGTGACTGAACTTGCAAGTTTCTCTCAGCTATCAGAAGGACAGAAATCTCAGTGTTCAATTGAAGAAGAACAAACGAAAAACAAAAACAAAGAAATCCTGGGTGAGATCCTTATGCTTTCACATAGCTCCAAAATTAAGGGGGGCAAGGAAAACACTGCCAAAGTTTGCAACTTAAAATATCACAGCAGAGTGCATGCTGTTCAGAAAGACCTGCTTTGAAATGTTGACTGAACTGCACATGCAGTGCATTTTAAGGGCTGCAAGGGCATGCATTTCAGCCTTACATTAGAGATTCCAAAATCCCAGCCAATACAGTAATCCAGATGTCCTTCCTGAAAATTCCACTTACAAATTCAGATTTTAAACAGCAGTAAGAGTAATCAGTGAGACAAGTGTCGAAAGGAACGTGTCATTAGTACAGAGAATAATTGGCTGATAAGCCCAACGGCAGCAGACTACTCTTCAGTGATGTCTGAGATAATTAAGTAATATATCATTAATACTTATAGGCTTTTTGTGTAATTATACTTCTAACACATACCTGTCCTTCTCCTGTAATCAACTGTTATTTTATGTGATGTCCATAACCTGATGCTAGTGTTGTTGCCTGGTATCACGTATAAATCTCATCCTAGCTGCTTGCTATTGGGCACCACCACGTCACACCTCTGCCAGTTCTAGAAGCAGGAGAACACTTGCAGAAAGCAACGTGCAGCTCCGTTGAGCAATAAGCACTCATCTGAGATGGGGTTACTTTTCATTTTCTTAGAGGTTAGCCAGCGTATAATTGAAGCCTGCCCACGGGCATGCAGCAGGGGACTGCAATATGCTGCATGCAGTGAGAGCTCTGTGCAGTACCAACAGCCAGCAGCACCCGATTGCAGTGCTTTTGGGAAAGCTGAACTCCAGTTTGTAAAGGATTAAAAGTCAGCTTGCTGATGCTGCGTGTTCGATACATGAGCATATAGGAAATCTTTGGTCAGGAATTGTCACAGATTCTTTAGGCAAGAAAATATTCCTAAGCTCCTTCAGCAACCCAAAGCAACACAGCAGTCAAAGATACAGAGGAAAGAAAGCAAAGAGATCCAGAAAATATTTCCCTTTTTCCCACCTTTTCTTCCTCAGATAACCCTGACTAACTGTTTTTAACAGATTCTGAAAGCAAGTATTAAGGTAACATGCCTGGGTTGGATTGAAATGCACAAACACAGCCACTCCACCTTTAAGCAAATATTTTCTGTTCACTACATGGCAAGGGTTTCATACAAACTTAGAGCTGCTGCATCTTCCTCCAAACACTTTGCACTCACCTGCTCAAAAATCCTGGAAGATTTGCGGGCCCACAACCCTTGCAGAGCTAGTTAGAAGACAACCTGCAAGGATATAATATTTCTAAGGCTAAAATAAAACTCAGGTAAGTATTTAACTGGCTACACACTGTTTGAAACATGATGGATTTACATCCGTTCTGCTGAGCTGCTGCTTTCCTCTATTCCACAAGAGAGATGAATCGTACAAGGAAGAACCTGGACATCTTCCAGAGCAGCACAGGGTGAACACAAAGTTCACTTATTTATTAGAGAGCTGCTGCCATTATGTTTCAAGTTGATTAGTAGTAAAAATTAGCATTTCATTAAGCCTTCTGACAGGAGACAGGACCCTTTCAGGAAACAAAAAAAATACAACTAGCAATAATACATCGTGAATTGTTCATTAATTTTTTGAGATTCACACCTCTCACCATGAGTTGGAAGTCAACAGTGTCCTAAAAAACACAACTTCAGAATTGGTTCTCATCTTCACTTTATCAGTTTTAAGCTTTCATAGCAATGAAAATTAATCCCTGTTGCAAAGAGCTAAGTCTAAACTATGTACATTTTAGGTAAGCAGGCAAGCAGTCTGGGTCAGAAGGTGTTTTTTTGTTTTGTTTTTAACAAAGTTACAGCTGTAAGACTTTTAGCATGCATGTGAGGTAGAAGAAAGGCTCTGTATTTCCGTGTGTTTCAATGATCTCATGAAAAAATCCTACATTCAGTTTATTAGTGAGATTGAGTGTTGCTTAGGACTGCTGACACTCTTCATTTAGTTAAATTTGTAATTCAAAAAGGTAAATTTGTCTGTATTTCCTTAGGGAAGAGCCATGCTACCTTCACAAATAACCAGCGATGTTCCCTGCCTGTATTCTACTTCCCCTAAGGAATTCCAAAACCTCGTGGCAGAGGGCAGACCTCAGCAGGTAGAGGCTCATCAATTTAGCACATCACCAGACACCCAGGGGTTGAAGGGCTCCTTCCATTTCTTGATGTAAATGATCCCTGAATGATGCTTCGGGAATGGGGATGTCAAGGAGACATGTTTTATATCTGCCCAGTTCAAAACAAGTGTGCATTAGCAGGTAGCTCTCTTTTATCCAATTCTTCCCTGCAAGGGCTTATCAATTTTGTACCAGGTTCAGTCACAGTCCATTTCTGTCACAGACTTATCAACATGGTAATTCAAAATTTGCAGGTGCGATTACACCTACATGAATACTGATGAGCTCAAAGTCTGACAGGACTTTGAAAAATGTGGATGGATTGCAAGCTGCTATAAGTACTCATACAGCCTGGCAATGTTAACATGTGATAGGCACGGCATCAGAAATGGAGAAAAGGGAAAAAAAGAAAAGACATCGGATGTGAACTTAAATTTAAGACATGGACCTAATTTTTGATAGATGGAAAATAACGGAACAATTGCAATTTCTATTTTTTTGAGGTGACAGAATGCTCAAAGTTGCAGGAAATCCTGTCAGAAGATTTTATTTTGGGCAATGTCAATTTTGGGAAGAGGTAAATAAAAGGAGGACCTTGGTCAAAAGTTTTAATGAGTCCCAGAGTACATACATTACTCAGTGTTTGCAATTCATCAATCATCTATGATCCCTGATAAACAAAAAGGATACAAGGCTAGAATTCAAACTACTCAGAAAACTTGGAGATGTGAGATTTAAAAGCTAGTAATTTTCACACGTTAATAACTTTCCATGCCAGACACCTTCTTGGAAGAAAACTATTATAATAAAATCTCAGATGACATGAAAGTGAGATAGAATCATTAAGGCTGGAAAAGACCTCTGAGATCATTCAGTCCAACTGTCCACCTGCCACCAACATTGCCCACAAACTCATGTCCCTAAGCACCATATTGACCCTTTTCTTAAACATCTCCAAGCAGATTGTACCAAAACATTGGCCAGACACTGAAGATAGACAACTAATGTCAAAAAGACAGACAGAACAAGCAATTCTGATATCTAATTAGATATTTAGCCATACCTTCTGGTAAGCAGGACAGGAACAATGTGGAGGAAAGTTTCAAGTGGCCCAAACTGCCAGTGCAAGTGAACTGACCTGAAAGGTGGTAATGAGAGCACTGTCCTCCTCTCCTTCTCCCCTTCCCTTATTTTTCTTGTGCAAATTCATTTCACTGTTTTATCCTCTGCAATAATCGAGTCAGATAGGTCAGTTGTTCCAGAGCATTCACTGGAGCTGTACAATTTAACGTCAGTGTTTTGGCCCATATTTATTATAGCAGAAGAAAGAAAGAAAAAGTAATCCACTGTAGACACTAAAGAAAAAGTGCTTTTTAAGAAAATATTTGATGTAATGTCTCTGTGGACATAATTTGTGTATGCCTTCCAAGGGTCCTCTTTGACATTAGCAAAGTAACATACATTACCTAATCTAACATACATTACCCAATCTAACATACATTACCTAATCTCTTTTCCCCTTGCCTTTAGGATGAGGGTCAAGCATTTGAACATTGACAATGCATGGCACTTGCCCAAGTAGCAGCATTGCCATCCACGTACTGCTCTCTGAATTCTTGCTAGACTGTCACAGACTTGTCAGAAAAGAGAATGTATGAAGACAAAAGACAAAGAGGTGTGGGGGAAGATTTGCTCCCTAAGCTCTCGCTTGCTAACAGTGCTTCCACACTACAGTGTGGCAGAACAAACACACAACAAAGTCAGAAATGTGACAGACCAGAGTACGTGTGACTCAGAAGGGAAAAAAATTGCTAAACCTTTGACCAGTGTAGACCTCAATAACCTGAAAAATGCAAACTCAGATGCAGAGGGGAGAACCTTGACCTTCATCCAGGGGAGTTCAGCTCCCTCATTTCTGACCTGCATATCTATAAGGCCTTCTAGAAAGGTTTGGCCACCTATGCTATCACCAGTTGGATCTCTCAGGAAAGCATGAATAAGGGATAAAGTGAAAGTACATTTCATTAACTATTTTACTTTTCTTAATTTGTATTTAAAATTTTAGCTTGTAAGGATTTATTTTCCCCCTTTCAAATAATACAGGATATGGGAATATATGTGAAAATAAGAATCATTGTGCAAGGATACCTATCAGGATGAGAGCCTTTAACTAAGCCCAGGGTGATACAGGTTGGATATTAGGAAAAATTTCTTCTCTGAATGATTGACACAGGCTGTGTGAGGAGGTGGTGGAATCATCACCCTTGGAGGTGTTCAAGGATTGTGGAGATGTGGCACTGAGGGACATCGTCAGTGGGCATAATGGGATGGGTTAGGGTTGAACTTCGGGATCTTAGAGGCCTTTTCCATCCTTAATGATATCATGATTCTGTGATAAGACTTGGATCAAGTCAGTATAACAATAAGAGCTGGCAACACCTCGCTTAGCCTGGGGCACTGACCTCAGCTGAAGTCTTGAAATGCTGCTGTAATAGAATAAATTGACAACACTGAAGTTGCTGGAATGCTCTGGTCCAGATTCTGGGCTGCATGAAACATCTCAAACACTCGAAAATGAGTCTTTGAACACCTCAAACCAGCTTCTACAGTCTCCAACACTGAAGTAGTAAAAGCTCAAAAAATCCTCCCTGCTGCACTACCTCTTCCGTATTCAATGACTGAATTTCCAGCTCACTTTCCTTGGTAATGAGCTTAGATTTCTGTTTCCAAATCAGTGACCATATTCATGTGACTTCTGAACAATAACACTTTGTCAGTAACACAGTTTGTTCACCCAGCTGGAAATTACAAACCTTTGTGTTTTGTTTGTTTGGTAGGTTTAGGTCTTAGTTCTTTCTGACTAAAAATTTCCCCTCAAAGAAAAATTAATCAAAGAAGTAGTGATACAAAGCAGACAGAGAAGAAAAATAAGACACCTATCCTCCATACCCCTTTTGTTCATAATATAGGATTGAATCAAACTTCTCCAAACAAGCCTCCTGTGGACAAGGACCCATGAAATCATTAGCGCCGTAGCCATTATGCATGGTTGGAAACAAAGCTCCATGTTACATCTGCCTTTTAAGACCTGTCTACAGCTGGAATTTGTGGCGTTAGCTTCAATTAGCTCAAAAGATCATTTTACACATTGTCTAGTTTCTCAGAGCGTTAAACCATTTGGAAGTGGATTTGTGGACTTAACACAATAAAGTTCCTGCAGATTCCCAGCGATGCCTTGAGCTCTCAGCCCTGCTTTTGTGTGGCCTTGGACTGCTGTCAAGAGGAACATATCCCAGGCCTACCTGGAAGACAGTTAATTAACAAAGTGCATAGCATTTTTCATTCTCTTGCAGGTTCATGCTGATCCCAGGGAGTGCTACCAATGCAACTGTTGTCTTGCCATTCAGAAGCACCATCTTGTAACAAAGCCGTTCCCCAGCAGTTAGTACAAATGCTGGTTATTCTTCACATCCCACACGCAGAAACTCAATTGGTGGCCACAGGAGAAGCTCACAACCTTCAGCCAGTCCAATCCAGAAGTGTTTGCAGTCCATCTTCTGACATCACTATATCTCTTTCCCTCACAACACACCTGTAGCAACTGACCTTAAAATTGGTTCTCCCTCCCTAAACTATTTTAACCTGAATAAATTCAAAATATCAAGGATTGTGAGATGGTATAGACAGTGGCCTATCTAACAGGAATGCTGAGGGTGTTAACCTAGGGAAAACGCTGCTGAGATTTCTAGGAAAGCAAGCTTTGACATCCTTCACTGCCTTGTTCTTTGTAACTGAATGTACCCAGAAAGTGAGAAATGCCACAAAAATCTAGGAGGAACCTCCTTTGACTCCAACATTTTCCTCCCTGGCTTGTTTAAGGATTCACTGCATGACTTTGGCTGTCCTTGCAGAAGCCCTCTCAGCAGCAAGGCAGTGGCCAGGCCTGCCAGTATGCTTCCTGTGCAGACTGACAGCTTTCCAAGCTCACAAAAGACAGATGATGGGATTGGCTTACAAAAATCCCAGGACTTCTCTTGTTTCATCTTAAATCCCATTGATATGCAGTGCAAGCAAGTCTCAAAACACACAGCAAAGCAACAGATCCATGGGAGGGGAGTACTGATTTCAAAACATGGCTACAGCGATAATAGACAAAAAAAACCACACGACAATGGAATAAAAACAGCAAATGGATGTATCATTCAAACGACAGGCCTCTAGCTGTGGGTACACAAAGCTCGCATCAAGCTCAATGCCAACCAGGTCTTGGAAATACTTGAGTACGTTTTATAGCTATAGGAGACACCGTTTGCTAACCTGACATATAAAGAAATTCCCTTCTGATTTCTTTTCGACAGAAGCCTGCCTGAAGTCTAATTATGCCCTCTTTTGTCTAACGAGCATAAAGAAACGCAAAGTGTCATGTCCTCAGAGCCACATGCCCTCAGCAGTCTCTCAGCCCACCTTTTTAACAAAATAGGCATGACGCTTTTGTGTCAGATCAACAGGGCATCAACAGACACTTCTTTAAATTAAAAAAAAAAATAAAAAAACCCACAAAAACACCACACAACAGAGTTAAGTATTATCACAGAACTGTAGGGGTTGGAAGGGATCTCCAGAAATCGATTCCCCCTGCAGCGCAGGCTCCCTACAGCAGGTTGCACACTTAGACATCGAGGCAGGTCTTAAATATCTCCAGAGAAGAATCCACAACCTCCCTGAGGAACCTTTTCCAGTGCTTTGTCATCCTTACTTTGCATATTGGTATGAAACTTCCTATGCTCCAGTTTATGGCTTTTTTCCCTTGTCCCATGCCCACAGACTGCTGAAAAGATGTTGATCACGTCTCTTTGACTCCCACACTTAAGATATTCATAAACATTAATAAAGTCATCTCTGAGTGTTCTTTTCTCAAGGCTGAACAGACCCACAGACCCAGTTCCCTCAGCCTTTCCTCACAGGGGAGATGCTCCAGGCCCTTTATCATCTTTGTGCCCTCCACTGGGCTTTCTCCAGGAGATCCCTGTCTTTTTTGCACCGGGGAACCCAGAACTAGATAAAGATCTCCAGTGAGGCCTGACCAGGGCAGAACACTGGACTTACGCCTTGCTGAAGTCAAGGTAGACATCCACTGCTCTCCCCCATCTAACCAGCTGGTGATGCCATCATATGATTGAACCATAAGGGGCAGAGTAGGAGTGTACAGGGTTGACCTGTGTAAATAGTGGAGACAGCTTTATGGGGCTGGAGAGCAAAAGAAACTCCACCGACCTGAGAGATTTCAGGGCTGTCCTCCTTTCAGACTAACTCATCTATTGTTTTAGGAAGATAAAATGACAGGGAACACAATCCCAAAGAGAAGTCACTTATCAGGACAAGGTGAGCAGTGGAGTTGATTTCAGGCAAGCAGAAGAAAAATGATTGCCCTAGAAAAGACACAGCAATGCCACTCAGCAAGGCTGTCTCCTGGGGAAGAAGAGGAGAGGGTGTTTGGGGTAAATTGCTGTCTGAAGAAACTATAGACTATAACAAATCTGACTCCAAAGAAAATCTGACCTCGCAACCACTTTATTTTCTGAATGCAAATAACTGATTAGACCTGAAACTCCAGTTAATAGCTCATGTCAAGCAGAAAAAATATAAGTTCTAATTTATCTTGACAAATAACTTACACTTAGATGACCTTTTATGAATGTGCATCATTTTGGTTTCACTTCATACAGTCACAAAAACATACCCTTAAAGAAAATTTTCCCCAGTGTATGGATTATATCTGCTGGGAAACTCAACAGATTTTCACACCTGCCCAGAATTCTAATTTTTCATGCTAACATATTATAAGGAGTAAACTGCTGAAATAATCTTATTACATGGGAAGGTTCTATCCAACAATTTTCTTTTCATTAAGTACTCCATAGATACCCTTAATGGGCATCAGTCAGATGCTAGCAGAGAAAGAAAATCAAGCCCTTCTAAAAACTAACCCCAAACTCATTGTTCATTAACATCTTTGCAATAGGCAATTACCAAAAGATCATTATCTAACATCAGCTATATTTTCACTACTGAAAAAATAACTAAGCAAGAATGATATTGTCACTAATACTCATCTCTGGAAGTTTCACTTATTACAGTTCATCTTCTTTGTGGTCTCCTTCCCTTGGTGCAAATCAGACTACAGAAAAGAGAAGCAGCAGAGAAATATCAGCTTAGCTCTGTGCTTTTCCACAGGGACTACAAATGCATGGAGAACAAATGATCTTGCTTGCTGGGCATCCGTTTTAGAATCCATGTAGAAATACAAATGCAAAATCAGTTTGCCTAGTGACACTGCTTCCACATCCAGTCCCAAGTAAACACAAGTAAGGTTGTTACACAGCTGCCATGCAACTTTCCATTAGTCTTAAAAGATGGAAGAGAAACAAAAGAGCACCTGGAATGATTCCTGGGTGGGAGGATTGTATTACCTAAATCTAAATCTATCTGTTATTCTCTCGGTAATCTAATAAAGTTCTGAAAGATTCACAAGTTTAGCTCCATTTCTTCTGCCTAAGGAAAACATTCAGAAAAGGAATAATTGCAAAATCCCAATAAAGTGAATGAAAATAGAGCAGAAATACTCTTCCAGCTCTAAATAGCTCCATGGATTATTCGTAATACCAAAGCTCTAAGGTTTTATCGAGTCGCAACATGAGGTCTTACTGCTTTGATTGAAGTGTCACCTAGAAATTCCAGGCACAGGTCGCTAACCTGTAATGAAAGGTCCCACACAAACATTAACCAAAAAACAAACAAACAAAAAAAAACCTCTTAAAAAAACAAAACTGAAGGCCAGCTCAGTTTTTATTTTTACCCCAGCCTTTAACAAAGGACAAGCTCCTCTAACAAGGACCCTCTCTCATCAGGGTTAATGCAGTGCGGCGTTTTGTACCAAAAGTGGCAACTTCAAAATCCTTCATGCAATTGCACTTTCCTCTGTTATCTGCCAGATCCACACTAATAAATAAAAGGTTCTCTTCCCTGATGAGTTTTTCAAAGCTGTTTTGCAGTGTGTAAGCACCTGCCAGGTTTGATGGCTCGCAGCAGCTCATCAGCTTTTCACATGGACAAGAACTAAGTTCCCTGCTTGTATAGCTCAGTGGTGCTCCATCAAAACACACAGACCAAACATCAGGAGCAGGACCGTGCTTTGCTGACCTACTTACTGCTGTCTCAGGGC
The DNA here is from genome assembly GCA_013399175.1 of Odontophorus gujanensis. Taxonomy (NCBI): domain Eukaryota; kingdom Metazoa; phylum Chordata; class Aves; order Galliformes; family Odontophoridae; genus Odontophorus; species Odontophorus gujanensis. The sequence goes on from VXAB01006984.1 coordinate 62,431, forward strand.
AAAGTGTGTTGCCCTTCATTGTTCTTTCTTCCCTGCACCACCAGGCAACACCTCTCCCCATATTCTCATGAGATACGGAAGCAGAGTGGCTAAGTTATCACTTCAAAGCACTGCTGTCACACACACAACTGCTTTTCTTGCAGTTCAATGGGATCAGTACAAAAGTGCCTTGGTATTCTAAACCACTACACTAGCTTAAATTAACTTAATCTAAACCATGCCTGCTCTAAAATACCTTCCCTTTCTTAGTAATACTAATAAGGAGCCAAACTGCACAGACACTATGGAGACAGAGCTTTAGATTTAATACAGTACATTTAAATTAAATGGGCCTAACACACTTCTTTCTTTTCCTTTTTAAGTCCCATCTTACATCTCCAGATTCTGCGGTTGTTTCAGCCTTGATAGAGTTAGAGACATTGACAGCTCAAATACATAAATAAATATTTTAAACATGCAAGGCAAGCCTACATCCCATGGGAAATATCTGAGCTTTTCCAATGTTCACATTTGATTATTTATGCAGCTAAGTAAGAAAGGAAATTGCTAACAAATCTTTGCATTGGTTTGGCATGCTGTTCCAACCTGTCTTTTCCTGCTCTATCTCCATAATTGCTAGCTGATTAGGCAAGAGGAAGAATAGCTTCGTTTTACACACTGTAAACAAGTGGGACGTGAAACCAGTTTCCCAGATTCACAACTCTGCCAAAGACACCATACAAAACCACAGACAAGTTTATTCCTCAGCAAGAATCTGTATTTCCCCTCCATAAAATTAGCAAACAGTGATCCTTCCTTTTGCTTTTGTTGGTGCATTTTAGAGGCAAGATCTTTGATGCCGTGGCTACTTTATACTGCAAAACTCACACATCTCCCCACTGGAAACTTGTTGGTGATTCGGTTTTAATCTTCCCATACATAGATCTGTTCCCTTGGTGCACTGCACACCTGCCCTTTTGACACTGTCTGCAGAATGGGAGGTAAAAAAAGAGGACCCTTCTGATATAAATCTGATAGGACAAGAGGTAATGACTGAGTTGTGCAAGGGAAGGTCCAGGTTGGATATTAGGAAAAGAATTCTCAGAAAGAGTGTTGGTGCACTGGCACAGGCTGCCCAGGGAGGTAGAGGAATCACCATCCCTGGAGGGATTCAAGAACTGTGTGAACATAGCACTGAGGGACATGGTTAGTGAACAAGGTGGGATGGCTCGGGGTTGGACTTGGGGATCATAGAGTTATTCTCTGACCTTAATGATTCAGTGGTACTAATATAGCCATGCTATGAAATTTACTGTGTTTCCACTCTAGAGCAGCATCAGGCCTCATAGTTGGACAAAGCCCATCCCTTAGAATCACAAACCAATGCCCATCTCAGTAACTGTTGTCTGCAGACTTTCTTCCCACTTCCTGATGGCTGCCTGCCTTACCCCCATTGACTCTTTGGAAGGAGGAAGGAACAATCCTTTAAGCTACCTTCTGGCACTGTATTCTTGTCCTTTTTACAAGCACAAACCAAGCTGAGAGCTAGAAGGCCTGTGAGCCACTGAGACTTACCTTTATTAACCCTAGGAAATGTGCAGATCAGCCTAAATGCCTCTGTTTAAATAAAGCACGTGTTGGCTGTGTGCTTCAGATCTCTCCATTGCCATTAAATTTGTGTCAGCTGCTTCTTTCTCAAACAACACTGAACCCTTATCACTAGATTTGCCTAGGAGCCCTGCGTATATTTTGTGTGAAGAAATTTTGCCTCAATCACTTAAAAATTAGTCCTTTCTTCCCCTTGAATACTTATCTGCTCATGTTTATGAATAAGCCACAGCCATGAAGAATTTATTGGCATCAGTGAGCGCCTTCTGCTTATGTTGTTATTCTTTTCAGATCTTAGAATCCTCTCTGTTTGAAACATTTGTTCAGTAGTTTTGCAACTTGCAAGGAAATAAATCGGAAGCAATGTAAGTAGATGAATGTATGCCCATATTAATCCCAGAAATACAATAGCACTTCGGTGCTTATATCAAGATTGCTTCTAAACATCATCTTGAAAATACTCCTGGAGCAGCTTATGCTGTTACTGTCCCCTGCTGCTTATTACCACTGAACAGTGAGAAGCTTTCACACTGACAGCAGAAGCAACCTGAAAGTGCTACTTAAGCAGCTCAATGAGAAGCCAGTTCTCTTTGTTTAACCTATTGGTGAAAAATCTATTTAAATTCCCTAACCATGCACTGACACAGGCAACACACTCACACATGACTCCTACTTTCAATTCTACATATCACGGGATCTCTCCAAGACTGGGGTAGTGACATCTCAAACGGTCTTAACTGCCACAACCATGACCACGTCCTACCAGCTTCTTGGCTCATACATTTTTCCATTTCAGAACTTCTGCACACACTTTTCAGTGGTCAGGTACTTAGCCTCACAGCTTCTAAACTGCTAATGGGCTTGGACCAGTGTGTGCAAAACAACACATACACACACTCATACAAATTCTTAATGTGGAAGACCCATCTCCAGTGTCTGTATGCCAACTCCATCACCTCCAACAGAGACCTACAAGTTTATAGCAAACAATGACTTAGCAACCAGCGTATTTAGAAAAGCAATCTTCGAGTAAACAAATACAGACAGGCACAAGGACAACTTTTCATCTATTGACTTCAATCATTTGAAATTTAAACCTAGTTAAAAGTAACTGAGATGTCAACCTCGAGTTTGGCTTTTCACTTACCTTGTATTCTGACAGAAACATAAAAATGAAGCCAAGAAAAGAGTGGAATCAGTTCAGTAGTTTTAGGAATTACAATTATTTCCATTTGCCACTTTCCATGGTATTTTTGGGCATGTTCCATAATTTTTAATAACGTATATTTTTTGGCTGTACATATCAGGATGTCAGAAGGCAACAGGCCGAATTTGTTATAATGCAAATCTGACACCTGAATAGGAACACTGAAGGATTCTGCCCTTTAAAATTTCAGGAAAATAGCAGCAAATTAGAACTGACAGGATGTTACTTTGATCTGACAATCATGACTGTAACTCACATTGAATATTGAATACTGGTTCTCTTTTAGTTCCAAGGAGAGTGGATACACACTACGCAGCTTGTGCATCTCATCATGTAACAACTGACAACACCAATAAGCCTCCTGAAAGTAGAGCTGTTTGGAAGAACTATGTATTATTTTGTTTTATTTTGACACCCACATGCTTGATTGAATATAGCTGAAGTTATATTAAGAGTCACGTGCATGGGTAAAGATGGTAATCTGTCACTCACCGTAAGAACTGTATCTTCCATACAAATACTTCCATTCCTGGTACAACAAAAGGAAATGGATTAAAACCAGGAGAATTTTCCATTTGCAGTTTCTATATTCTATGACTTTGATACCAGGTTGTTTTCAGTTGATAAGTGACAACACTACGCAGTGCTACATTATCAAAGACTGAAATGACATTTTTTAATTAAGCATCCTGAAATCTACCCTTCTCCTCAATATTACCAAAAGAGCTACTACAACGTCAGAGACTAAAGCAGACTCTAGGTCATTGAGTTCTTCAAAAGCAGGAATTAGATGAAGTTTTGGAAATGACATTTTTGCGCTCACAAAGTGCATACAAAGGTATAGTCTACTGTTTTTACAGGAATGTAAATCACAGCATAAAGAAGTGTGTACTCTAAGATTATACGTTCCAGATCTGGTATTTATTTTTGCACCATCACACCTTACTATACATGATCTAATTCTCTTCAAGTTTGTCTGTTGTTGCCACTACCAGGATGCTATTGCTTCCCATCCCTTCCGAAGACTTGATTGATGAACCCAGATAACTGGAAATCCATCAACAGACCTTCCAACAGCCAACAGCAATCCTTCAACTTGCAGAAAGAATGGGTTGCAGGCAACAAGAGTAGCAGGAATAAACGGGCCATCTCAAGAGGCTGATTTGCTCAGTCCAGTTGCCTCCAAAACTTGATCATACTTGAATTTTGTAAAACCCAGAGGCCCACAGGAAAAATAAAGCTACCACAGCCATAACGCTTCAACCAAGTCATAGTAAATGCCTGTCATTCAATGAAATTTTACTCAGCAAGTCATAAAATGGTTTAACTCCATTTTATCCTCCATCTCACAGTGTCATTCTTACCAGAACATTACTCTGAACTGCCATGGAGATGATATGCTATGATTTTATGCTTTCAGCCACAGTGCAGATCTTCTGTTGGGACTGCTCCCACAGCCAGCTTCAGTACCTATACAGAATGCTTCCTGTCTTTAAATCTATGCTGTCACACTTTCACACAGGAAAAATAAAAAAATAAAAAAAATAAAAAAAAGACAACAACAACAACAAAAAGACAAAAAATCGCAAATGTGAAGTTGCATGCTTACCACTGTGACTCGTGCTTATAACAGACCCATGATATTCAGGCTTGAGACAGATGGCAGCGCAGCTTCTGGGAGCCCAATGGAGGAGGCAATGCCAGGTAGAGCCACCAAGGTTCTTTCTAGTTGATACCTTGGGATACATCCTCAAGAGATCTGGAGTTTTCATTTCAGCTGAGGCAATGATGCTCCTGCCGTTGTCACCTCTCTCTGAGCATTACCAGGAGATTTTCAGAGGCACCTGATGTGACGTGGTAATTCCTACTGACATCTTCTCATTTCTTATCAAGAGAGAGGTAATTAATCTTGATGAATATAAGTCCATAGCAGAGCATGAGGCAACCTCTACTAGTTTCCCCAGAGTAATAGCACTGTGTGTCCATACCTCAGTCTATTCCTGGAGAATTGAGAAGCCATGAACATTACAATTGCTTTGATGACCTTGCTGTACCGCTCCTGAAACACAGAGAACAAAGAAGAAATTCAGTACGTTATATCAACTGGGAGATGTTACTATTAAAGCACTCTCACTTATTTACAAGGGGACAATTGCATCAATCAAGAAAAGCAGGAAAGAGCCTTCATTAGTCAAAATCTATTTATCACCCTGGAGCATAACTTTGTCACATTCAACTATAGAGCTGAAAGCCTTTGATGAGAGCCTTAATACAGTTGTTTTAAGACTGATGCAACTTCGGGATCTTCCAGTGCTATTTCTCCTCTGCTAAACACTTCCCAAAGAAAAGCCATCATCCTCCATTTGCAACACACTACAGCCAGCTATCCACACTGCACAGCTTATGCCATTATCTCTTATTTCTCGATGGATTATGTTCTTATAACAAGGCACATCAAGAAGTTTTGTCAGTTAATGGCAAGCGTAGTGTGATAGTTTCTTGCAGTCCATGAGGCCACGTTAAAATAAATCCTCTGGGTTTCAAGCCTTAAAAGCACTGTATCTCCCTCTAGTGCCTGCTCCACTTAATTGGATTATGATCTGCTACTGCTGACTGCTGCCAAGTGACAGATCTCCTTTACACCTGATACTTTGGAAGGGGCAGGATTCAGAACTTGTGTTAGCAAATAAGATGCTTGCCAAGGGATGGGTCCACTCAGGTACTCTGTGTTGACTAAGTAGTCTTTAAAAAGTTGATTTCAGAAGCAAAGATCTCAAAACTGAGAGAGAATATCTTTGACGTTGCCCAATACATGCATTGCACTGATGCCAATCAGTTCCATCTCCCATGATCACACCCCTCTTTCACCTCTTCTGTATTGTCCCTGGATGCAGGGACCACGATGAACAAAGTAAGCTCTCCTCACTCAGCCAAGAGCTATTCAGCACTTCATCACCTTCCCTGTGGATCAGTGAGAGGTCCTACACCTTATTTACAGCATATTACTCTAAACCTTCCCTGAAGACACAATTAAGCTCCTCACAGGGATTTTTATTGCTCTCAGCACTCCATTTTTGAGTTTTTCAGAAACAATTTATTTTTCACAGCATCTCTAAGAGATAAAAGACATAACGTCCAGATGACTGGCAGCAAACTGAGAGAAAGGGGTCCTTTGTGGTCAAGGGAGACCACTAACTTCAAGTGTTTAATTTCCAGTGCCTAGGACCTGATAAAGACAGTTACACAAGTTCATGTCAGGGGTTCGCATTGTTTTCAAGCACAGCCCTGACTGCTCAGCAGTTCTCTGCTGGAATATGCAAACCAATAACATTTTTACTGTAATGGTTGCAACGTATGAATGAAGCTGCATGCACCAGGAGAGAAATCTTTTGTAACATTAGTTCTCCCCCAGCCAGTATGTATGCTTACAAGCACACCAACTTCCCAAAGCAATTTATCTCAGTCAGTATGGGCACTGCTGTAAGATAAAATTTATCCCTATAAAGAGATACAAGACTAGCTCTGCTCCTACAAGCGAAGTAGATCTTATTTTTGAGGTTTTAAATGGTACCTAGCCCATGTGATGACATGTAAGACAATTTCATTTGTACATTCTATTATGCTGTTTTCCATTTAATCTTGACATTTCCTGTTCTCTATACGAAACTAAAATGTTCTTAAACAGTTGCTAATTTGAGTGCATATTTAAACAATATCCTGCTGAAATGTTTGTCCTCCCGGTGAATAAAATGAACTGAGACCAACTTGCATCAGCAAATGCAGGTATACAGATTACTCCACTCCTAAACTTGGAGGAAAGGACTAAAATTGATCACCAGCAGTTCCGGATAGAAATGGAGAGGGTGGAGAAAAATCCTACACAATTTATACGTCTGCTTACGAAAATAACTATTTCTGTTTCCAGGGCAGCTGGCAAGGAACGCTTCTTTGCCTCCCTGTCTTATTCAAGATATTACTGCACATGGAGATTTAGCTTTTCAGAAGGAAGACACACAGACTACCAAGACAACAGAAAGGCTATTTCCAGCATTTGCTCACTACCCAGTCACAGCAGCTGCCCCTAAGCTGTTGTGCACAATGACACACGTGCACAAAGCAGATATAAGCTCCTTATCTGAACTAAACCAGGCAGAGATATGACCCTATTTTGCAGAAAAGGGGTCAAAAGACTTTATAAATTGCCCTGAATTCAAGGGAGAGGGTGAGTGGCAGAGGTCAAGTTTCAGACCCTTGTATCAAGTCCTAGAACTCCACTATTTCTCTTTGATGTTCTGTTAAGGAAATCATGATAGTAGTATAGATGCACACAGGACTTAAAACTATCAACACTAAGAAGCAGAAAACACTGGAGGAAAAGTACCACTGATAAACACTGCTGGAGAGAGCAAAACCAACATGAACTAGTATTGCACGGAGCACATCTTTATCAGTGGGGAAGAGTTATTTGTGTGCAAGTCACTTTCGGTACTGTCTAGGTTCACTGTTCATGCCTGTTTTAATTGCAAAGAACTAGCATAAGAGAGAGTAGCAGTCCCAGGTTCCAGTTCTAAACAACTGCTGTGGAATCATCTCCCCTCGCAGAATTTTCTATAATTTTCTGTGTCCCCTCTGTTCTGAGGTGAACGAGCCTCCTCCAATCTAGTGCTCCGTTGAACTATAACCAGGAAGCAGTCCTAATGCTCCACCTAGCCTAACAAGGAATTCTGTTATTTAGAGCTTTTCTACCTTCCAACTTGCAGGCTCAGATGTATGATACCATACCAAATAGCATCATAACTCACACAGCATCCTCAGAAATCCATATCATCATTCTCTTGAAGATGATGACTGTCCCATGGACTCTAGCAGTATTACAATATCCTTTCCCCCCACTTCATGAAACACCATGAGAACCTTGCACAACAGTATGAGATCTATTGATATGGGAACAAAACGAAGAGACTAAAGGCCACCATTTGTCAGCATATTCCATATTTCAGTACAAAACTGCACCAAGAAAGAAACCAGCCAAAAATCACACCCAGATGGACAACATTTACAAACATAAGTTAAGATGGCTCCATGCCTCAACCTTCTGCTTTCTTTGTTCCTGTAAATCACCCATCCATCAGGAAGAAGCTGGTCTGTGGTCAACCTCTGCTTCCCAAACTTCTTCAGGTCTAAGATAACAGCATAGTTGGAACTTGCAGCTCAGAAATATTGAGCTCAGCTCTTGTTTGTAAAACTGCATTAATATCCCATTCATAGCATCACAGGAGAGGCATGAAAATGGTATTCAGAGCAGTAATCACGTCTGTAAGGCAAGCATTAAGGGAATGCTGGAAAAAAATGCTCCTCCCAGCTAATGGAAGGACAGCTACGTTTCTCAAGTTGTGTTGCATCACACTGGAGCTATGTTAAATTCAAGATATTTTCACATTAGGTGAGGTCTGGCTTTAGATTAGGGATTTGGTTGCCAATTTTAGTTTGGCACAAAAATGAACAAGCTCTGCTGTAAAGAGAGGCCTAAAACTGTGCTCACTGAGGGATCACTAACGTACTCCTGAAATAATTCTCAAATCTTTAGCCTTTTAAGCCTTGAAGACTGTGGGCACAGTGGAGAGAGCCTCCATGTCCATGCTTTTTGCTCCCAGTCTCCTTTCTCACTCCGTTCTGCTGAAATGAATCAGCCAGCTGAGAAAGCAGCAACGGACTAGAACAAAGGAGAAAAGCCACATTCCACTTGTAACATCCCTCTGGTGGAAGTAATTTGTGCACAGACAAACTGGAACAGGTCACATTAAATCACAGGCTCATTTATTCTGGCCCAGATCTATCCCATTATGTTCTGTTCCTCGGCATCAAAACCTCAGCAGCAGTAGCATGTTGTAACTCAACAGACTATGAGTTACAAGCCCTTTGCTAGCAGGGCCTCCTACCTCCACTTCATTTGCACAGTTGCTCACAGCTTCGAGTTCACATGGTGGTTTGAAAAACAGATTTAAGAGCTGCTTGAAGACCAGGTAGGTTTGGCCTCCTCTGTAATGAGCATTACAATTGTCCCCTCAGAGCAAAACCCTGCTTTCAAGCATGTGTGCTAAGCAGCTACTGGAATTTTGCAGCCCATGCAGGTGGGGTTTACTCACCTGCTTTTTCACCCTATACAGACCCACATGCGTACTATGCAACATCAGTACATAACAGAGAAGCTGAAGCACTTCACTACTAAAAGCAGCTGTAATTCAGGCTGCTCAGCCAGATACTTTGACAGTGAGGGAAGAAGATGGCTCTGAGGGCTTTTCCTGCCCCCTTCATCTACCATCACCTTCCCCTCTGCCCCAGGTGAGACCATTACCTCTGGGTCTTTCTACAGTAGGTGTTGCCTCAGCCTAGTTCACTAAAAGCGAGGATGAAAGCTTAATTCTGCTGTTTCTTCTGCATTCCCTCAGCTGTTGTTCTCTCCCCAAGCCAACCCTACCCAGCTCCCACCACTTTCCTCTTTCAGCAGTTCTGCTGATAAAAAAACAACTGTTTATACAAACTTCATCAGCTGAGAGCTCAAAACCATTAACTGTGGAGGTGGGAGGGACTGTGGAATTTGTGAGGCAGATTGTTCAGCTGGCAGCCTGGGGGAAGGGTTGTTTTCTCCATTCTCTGCCTCTCTAACCAGCATGGGAATTTCTTGTCTTCTGGAAACTGAACATAGCACAAAAATGCCTTTTCTGCATAGCTATGCACAGGAAAATGCTGTGCGCAAAGGATCCAGAGGTGAGGAAATAAAAAAAAACAAAACAAAAATGACTGAAAGCAAGAGTGTTGGCTGCCCTCAATGGCCAGGCCTGTTTGAAATTCCCTCCTGTTTATCACTCCCTTTGAGAACTGGAGGATCACAAAGAGTTCTCCCTTCAACCTTCCCTTATCCAGACTGAACTAGCCAAGTTCCCTCAGTGTGTCTTCACAGGAGAGGTGCTGTGGCCTTCTGAGCATCCCCATGGCCCTCCTCTGGTCCCACTAACAGCTCCACAACTTTCCTCTATTGGGGGCCCCAGGCCTGGATGTGGTACTCCAGATTGGGCCTCATCAGGGCAGAGAAGAAGGGGACAATCCCCTCCCTCCCCCTGCTGCCAAGTCCCCCATTGCTGCAGCCCAGGATGCTGTCAATCATCCATGCCCCAAGAGCACACTGCTGCCTCGTGTCTGGCTTTTATCTACCACCATGACCCTCAAATCCTTCTCTGCTGGGCTGCTCTCAGTGACTTCTTCCCCCATCTGTACTCATACCCGAGACTGCACCAACCCAAGTGCAGCACCTTGCACCTGGCTTTGATGAACCTCATTAGGTTTACCCACCTCTGAAGTTCGTCAAGGTCACTTTGGATACCATCCTTTCCTCCTGTTGCATCAACTGCACCACACAACTTGGTGTCATCTGCAAACTTGCTTGTTTTGGGAAACTAACTGAGATGCTTTACTAGGACCAGCGCCTGTCTCGCAATCAGTAGCTTTCTTCTCCTCATGCCAAGGTAGGGCACAGAGAACACTCATGAATGCACAACAATACTTGTGTTTCTAAATAAAAACAATAACATCCCAGAATAGCTGGGACACGAGCAAATATCAAAACACAAATTCAAGAGTCGTAGGGCTCCCAAGGGAGACAGCCCAATCTGAAGTGTCCTTTAGGTAGAGCCCAATGTTTTTGATAGTTCACCGTACTTGATCAAATAAAGCAATTGATCCTTAGCATGAGAGTTCAATATCAGCTATCAGTGCTGTAAGAGTAGTACAATAAAACCCTTAGCCTTTTTGATCTCTGTTGAAGCATTTCATCTTGACATTTGTTAAATGTATCAGTAGATTGCTTAAAATGAAAATGGAGTTTTAAAAGCTTACTGGAAAAGCAAAGCTCCCATTAAAAATTCAACTTTTACATTTGGTTAAGTTTTACATTCAATGCTTTTCATTAATAGTATTGCCCAGCCAGGTATTATTATCCAATTGCTTTTTAAGCAAGACAGTGAGACCTAAATGGATTTCTAAACATATATTCTAGGCTTCATTCTTACAACTACTTTTTTTTTTTTTTTTTATGAGTTTATCTGCTTCTGAGCCTTTCTTCGTACCACCTCCCAACCCCAATCCAGCAACAAAACCAGGGAGCTCCTACCAGAATATCCCAGAGCAGGACAGAAGCCCAGTGGCAATGTTAGCAGGCAAATAAAAGGGGAGAGAGGAACAAAAAGAACATTTTCCATCATCTGAGCCTCTGTAAGAGTCAGAACAGATTGCCATTTCAGTGATACCAGTGCAAACCAGAAGTAAATAGCACAATTCAGATACTATTACTGTTACTCTGGGCATGCCCTTGTGAAATGGGGTGTGCACATACAACCCTACACAGCACACAGGGCATGCAGGCAACACATTCTGCATCACAAGGGCTTTGCCACTTTGTTGGTAAGCTCTAGAACAGGTTCTGCACTGAAGTAACTGCAATCTGTCTCTCCTTGGATGTGACTTTCAAATCAACCTGGCTTTAAATTGGGCTCTGATTTGAGGAGAAATTTCTATCTTCTTGTTGCTATCTTCTTGTGACTTACAATTCTGAACACACAACAATGGCCACAGCGCAGAATTAAGTCACTGCTAATTTCTCACTCCTTACTTCAGCACCTGTCAAGGAGCCAGAGAAAAAGTCAACTCCCAGATATCTGGCATAGAGTGGGCTGAACTTAAAATCTGGTAGCCTGAAGTAAAAGGGGAGTTGAAGATAACCCATATAAGGGCAAGCTGTTAGGAAATACAAGGTCTAGCATTTACCATCTCTTTTATAAACTACACAAATGGATCTTCAATTACTTAGGCATAGGAGCAGCAGTATGCATTTGGTACACCTGTTACAGTCTTCCTATAAATTATTCTCTGCTGAAGTGCTCTTAAGTGTTCTGAACCTATTTTGTTATCCACAGATGCACGTGCATCCTTCATTCTTCCATTATTCCATTTAAGCACAGATGAACATAAACAGGTCAGAGCATTGCCCTGAGCTGGTGTTCAGCTCTGCCTGTAGCCCACCCTGGAAAATCAAACCTTAAATCTGCCACTGGCTCATGAATCCTAAAGGCTGGGAATATAAAAACCTCAGGGTTAGATTCTCAGGTGGAGTAAACCGATGTAGTCCACACAGGTTTATTAATTTTGCAGTCTTTAAGGCACTGATTCCTCATCTAAGAATTGAGAAAATTCTTTTTGTTTGAGTTTAAATCCAGTCAAAGCCCTGGTATCTGACATTTTGGTCCTGGCTACATTATCAGTACTGCTTTGTAAAATGGACACTGAGGTGGCTGAGAAAAGCAGGGTGTAAGTTTTATAGAAATAAGGAGAACTGGAAAAAGAACTGGAGATGTGGAAAAATGATGGATATTCTCTTCAGAAATCGACATCGTTAATGTGATTCTTTCCCCCCCTCATACAACAGTAAGCCCTTCTCAAAATACGCTGAAGGTGGAAGAGGTTTCACCTGTGGCCTTCTATGATGGACTATCAGCATCAGTTGACAAAGGGAAAGCAACTGATTTCATCTTCCTGGACTTCCTTGAGGCCTTTGACATGGCCCTGCATCACATCCTTATCTCTAGACTGGAAAGATACAGTTGGACTACTAGGTGGGTAGTAAAGAACTGGTTGGATGATTACAGTCAGAGGATTGTTGACAATGGCACTATGCCCAGGCAGATGAGGGGGTAAGTGGTACCTCTTTAATGTCTTTATTAATGACATAGATGACTAGATGGAGTGCACATTCAGAAAGTTTGCAGATGACACCAAATTGGTGCAACAGAAGGAAGAGACTGCGTCTAAAGTGACCGCGACAAACTCAAAACGTGGGCCTATGTAGACCTAACAAAGTTCAATGAAGCCAAGTGCAAAGTGGTGTGGCTCCCAACACAGGAAAGCTGCAGAGATCTTGGAGTAGTCCAGAGGAGGCCAAAAGGATGCTCAGAGGGCTGGAGCAGCCCTCCAACAACAAAAGGACAAGGGAGCTTGGCATGTTAAGTCTGGAGAGGTGAAAGCTCCAGGGAGACCTCATTGAGGCCAAATGGAGTTATAAACAAGAGGAAAATCAGCTTTTTTTAGGGCAAAGGAAATGGCTTTAAACTAAAGGAGGGGAGGCTAGATTAGATGTCAGGGGGGAAGTTTTCCCACAGAGAGGGCTGTGAGGCACTGGCTCTGCTGCCCAGAGAGGCTGTGGGTGTCCTATCCTTGGAGGTGTTCAAGGCCAGGTTGGATGGGGCCCTGGGCAACCTGATCTGGTGGATGGCAACCCTGACCAAGGCAGGGGGGTGGGAATGAGATGACCTTGGAAGTCCCTTCCAACCCAGGCCATTCTATGATTACCACACCCTGAGTAGCCCCATATGCAACATGGGGTAGCAACCAACAGGCTGCTTTGCTCATGGACACCAATACAGCCCAGTGTCCTCTAAAGCTGCTTCCTGTGTTCAGGGAAGCAAGAAAAGACTTAGAAGGCTTGCATGCATGGTGCTGCTGTCATCCTTGATGGGAGTCACCTTTGGAAGCAAATGGTTTAGAATTAACAGTAGGACTGTGTGGATAAGTCTGTGTGATTTCAAACAGATTTTCAAAGCCTGGAGAAATAGTCAAAGCTGTGTGTATGCAGCCTTGAACTCCTTATGGTCCCCCACCATTAGGAAATTTTCTGAGGCAAGGGGAAAAAAGTTCGTAAGTAACTTCAACTCAAAGCGTTTATTTCCCTTCTTTGTGGTCAAGCATCCAAGAAGCCCTGCTGAAGAGAGATCAGGCTGAGTGATTGAAAACAGAAGCACTCGGGGGAGCAGACAAAAAAAAAGCAAAAAGAAAGCTCTTTTCTCCTTTCCTTTAAGCTAAGTTTATAACGGTGTTGGAAAGAATAATCAAGATGATTCCTTTAGAGATAAGAGGACAGGGAACTAGGGGAGAAAGAGGCCAGAGGTGGTGTTTCTTTTTTTTCTTTTAGTAATATTAGTATCAAAGAAACAATTGGTGGATTTGCTTCTCAAACAGCAGGAACTGGACTGGAATTTGCTACTAGGCAGAAAGTCAAAACAAGGCCTGCAGATAAGCTGGTTCTCCCTAAGCAGCAGAGAAAGTATTCTGCAGTTAATGCAATTTATCCTTACGTAAGATTCGAGTAAAACCTGACAACAGGATATATAAAATTTATAATGCATTCCATAAACAGGCCCATTTTCTTCCTGAGATAATTTGGCAAATCATAGAATCTTTAAGTCTAGTCCAACCAACAACCCATGCCTGTGACTGCTCTGGACCATATCACTCAGTATAACATCTACCCTTTTATTAAGCACCTCCAGTCCTGTAATTGTAGGGCGGTTTTCAGGCTAAAAATACTCTCCAGTTTCAATCCTGTCCTTGGAATAAAAGGGCACAGAGCCTGTCATGGGTAGAGAGGTGCTGTAGGGTCTTCACAGGTTGTCCGGGAACTTGCTAGGTAGAAAGCCTGCCCATCTGTAGGGCTTAAAGCAGCACAGCAGGGAAACAGTGGAATAGTAAGTGGTTCCACTGTATGGTTCTCAGATCTGCTGAAAGGCAGCAAGCACACTGCAAGGTGCCCACATGCTGTCAGAAGACAGCCCTCAGCAAAACACAATAAGATTGGTGAGGCACTGGAACAGGTAGCCCAGAGATGTGGTAGACTCCTGTCCTTGGAAACACAACAGGGACCAGACTGGACCAGGTTCTAAGCAACCTGATAGAGCTGTAGGTGTCCCTGTTCATGGCAGGGGAGTTGGTCTAGATGACCTTTTAGGGTCCACTCCATCTCAAATGATTCTATGACTCGACAAAAACTAGTACCTGGGTACCAGGTAGTCTTTCCCAGTGACTCAAAGCAAGGACACAGCTTTAGTCGAACAAACAAGGTGAACTCAGAGGTGGCCAGGAAAACACGCATTGCACCAGCTAAAGCATCCAAGCCTTCTTCAAAGAAAGCCTGGAGGGGAGCGTATTGCAGTAATATTGCCTGGAGGTAACACAGGCTGCACAGTTGGGAAAAAAATCACAGGAAGACTAGCTGAAGCAGAATAACAAACCTACAAAAAAGAATCTGCTTTGCTTTGTTTTACAGTGTTTTTGTGCAACAGAGAAAGCATACCTCACTGCAGCCTTAGTTACTCTTGGAGCACAGGACCTCTGCTTTGGAATGAAGTGGACATCATGTGAATGTTGAAGGGCTTCATGCACAGCAGGATTCCATATGCTCTGCTAGCTGTATTAATACTATAGTATTACCTGGAGAGGACAACCAAGATTCTTACAGGGGATGCTATCAACAGAACAATTGAAAAGATTACCTGCATTCCCCAGACTTTGGATAGGTGACAGTGCAAATGGGAAATAGATTTCCCAGAGTGCATATAAAATGCAGCAACGAGGCAATGACTACACCTCCAGAGGTCCTAAACCCCAACCCATAGCCTCTTACATAACACTGCCTTTAACAATTGCTTTTGTGAGAGAATAAACTGAACCAAATTAACGTTTGTTTTTTGCTTTTGTTTTCCTCACTGTACCTTTCTACAGCTTTAACCTCTTTCCATTGTTGCCCGCATACTTTTGAAAACCTTAATCAGAGATGATACTGTAAATCTCTTCCTGGTAACATTACTAATCAGTTTATTATTTTCCTGCAAGAGCACAGCCCTGATACAAAGTCTAACATAATCAAAATGCTTTATTGCATTCTTTCCCTTGAGGTGAGGAAACATTTCAGCCTATGTGAAAGCTAGAGTAGACTTAGTGGAGAACACCTTTACTAGAGAAGACAGAGCAGCACATTACAGGAAAAGAAAAGGGATGTAAACTTTAATCAAACGATACCAGTACCATTATCCTTCAAATCCAGGTGCTGTATGAATCACGTCCTCATGTAACACACAATGGATTTAAATATTGGTTTTGACTGCTAGTTTCTTACATTCCAGCTATTTAATGAGCCCTCTCCTTGTTTTCCTTAAACAACTGAAGTAAACCAAATGCGCTGCAGAATTAATAATTGTAATAGGTTTCCTCACAGGTGGCTGCAGTAAGATAAAGAATAACTATTACGCTGACTATCAAGGCAGCAAACTCGAGAGCAAAGAGATCAACGTGAGATTCAACCAAGGGCTTGTGCTGAGGCTGGGGAAAGCATCCTAGTTGTCCCACATTCTGTGGCACTGTGTAACTATGGACAGAAAGCAGATGGCACCCCCAGATGGTTGATCACCTCCAGCTGGAGGAGTTGGTCTGAGGATCTGCCTGTCTTTTTGATGACCACAGATGGACCTTAGGGGAATTTTAGTGCTTAAAATGAGAGACAGCAAATCTGTGGCAAGTTATGTACATCTAGTCATGCAGGAAAAACATAGCAGTACAGAGAATTAAGTCCAGGCATCCCAAATGAGTATCTTAACCACCTGCTTTGACTACCCAGCATAGCCTTATATAGATAAACTGGTGGTGATGTCCTGCCTCAGAGGTGTAAATCTGCAATAATGCCACTGAAGACAATGGGTTTTGAGTGGGACAAGAAAGAATCAGTGCTACAAGTGGACAAATCAAAAAGCAACATTTTGTATTTGGTTATGTTGGCTTAAATCTAAAAGCACAAAATGTGTCTATTGTTTGGAGAGGGCTTGAAAGGCATTAAATCATGCTTGAGGAAACTCCTCTGATCCTTGCAGCTAGATGGAATTGCTCAGCTCAAAAGAATGACTGTGTGATATATAGCTGAGAGGCTGCTCTGCCTGTGTCCTTGCTCCTCTGAAAAGCAGTGCCACACAACACTTAGTGGTAAAATACCTGCAAACGACAGGTAGGTCATTGCTGGAATTTCTGAATAGTAAATGCAAGGTGACTAACTCTTGACTGCAATGTTTTTCAAATGGTACACTGTCAACAGATTTAATAGCACTGAGCATCATTGTGCCAACAAACGTATTGATCTTTCTAATCCCAAAGTTCTGCTAATTTGTTGGCAGACAGATGTGGACAACTGGGCATTAAAAACAGATTCCTTCTTCTGTTTGCTTAAGTGTAATGTTCTCAGTGGAAATGTATCACTTAGCATACAAAATAAGTGGCCAGAGTAAAGTTTCTTTACCCAAAGTCCCATGCTTTATTTTGCTGAATAACACAAGCCATAATCATGTCCTGCTCAGATTGGTAATCTAACAGTGATTTTCCTTGGGGATGGGGGGGGCAGGGGGGGAGGGGAGGGAAGCACCCCCGAAAGATATTTTAACTCAATATTCTGAGAGTAAATTTCAAACTTAACAATTAAATACGAAACGCAAGCTAGTAAGACTTCTTTTG
This sequence comes from Odontophorus gujanensis, assembly GCA_013399175.1. Lineage (NCBI taxonomy): Eukaryota > Metazoa > Chordata > Aves > Galliformes > Odontophoridae > Odontophorus > Odontophorus gujanensis. Next base: position 79,601 of record VXAB01006984.1, read on the forward strand.
GATAGCCTTGAGCGTGTTTTGTTCAAGTAAAACCCAAAAAGCATCAGAAACATGTTTCAGAACAGCTTGAGAATGGTCAAGCTCCTTTAACAGGAAATTTTGGAAAACCACTTGATGTCAATGGCATCCCAATGTCCCCCTTCACCCCCAGATTGACAAGAGAACCCAAAAGCAGGTGCTGCAGGCTCTCTGAAAGTTATTGGCTCCATGACCAACCCAAGGTCAGTGACAGAACTGGAAGCATCTCAAAAAATGACAGCAACAGAATCCAATAACAGAACGTTTTCTTGTTTATCGGATCCTGCAGCAACATCAGTCCCCAAAAAATTATGAGTCTGTTTATTAGCTGATACATTCAGGAGAAAAAATATGACATCCAGCTACTGAGAGAAATGGCATCAGTTATCTTCGCTGTCATCTGTAAACACCAACGTGCAGCTGCACATTAGACTAAAATGGAGCGAGGTCAGACCATGGAGAGGTGCTGGCATTTATCATATAGTTCAGTTGTGCTCGGTTATCACTCACACCTGTTACCAGGATGCTGTTTGGCTCTGTTGTGAAGGCAGAGCTAAGCTTGTTATAACAGACATTATATACAAAAACCCAACACAACAACCCTAAAACTAACAGCAACAGAAATAACAAAACAAAACCATCCCAAACCCCAAATCCAAGAATCCCACAGTAATGGTGCTGCTTACTTCCCCACCTTCCCCTTCCTGCTGTCCTGAGTCATCCCTAGAAGACAGATCTCTGCCAAAAATTCTCTGTGTTTTGGATATTCCTCCTTTCCTTTGTAACAAGGAATGCCCCGAGCTCAGTTCTGCCTTAAAAGCACAGTATACTCCAAGCCACTCTCTTATTTACTTCAAGTATTAAGCGGATTAACAAGCCAAGAGGATATTAACTGTATCTACATACCTGTTATAACTATTAATCTGTATGCCATTGTGCAGTGTAGAACAAGCTGATATTAAATAAAATGAGGAGCTAATCTCCCCAAGGGTACAAACCCTTGCGAGTCCTGCTCCCTTTCCTGGAAACATGCCATGCACATAACTAATTTCTTCTTTCAGGTGTCACAATTTTGCCCAATTCAGCTAGGAAAACTGCTTTGCTTCAATCTATTTCTATATGGCTCGAGGGATGAAGGAAGGGGGGTTCAGATCAGCAGGCTCAGATTAATTGTGGAACAGGAAGCAACGTGCTCCCACAATGGAATGATTCCTTTTCCACAGGCAGGAGGGTGGGGGGGAGGTGCTCCTGCTCTCAGGTCTGAAAAATATGAGCTGGGCTCTGGACCTTTGAAGGAATATATCAGAAATAAGCAGGGAATGTTCAAGGGCAGAGCACCAAACAGATATGAGAGCACCTTAGGGAACATGCTTTGACCACTTAAGGCTTACTGAGGCCACTCAGCTGACAGTATAGGGTGAAAAGATGTGAGACATTTAGCATACTATTAAGGAGATACAGCTATGTTCTTCACCGGCCCTCAGGTTCCATCAACATCACTCATTCCCAAAGCAACAGAGGAGCTGACAAAGGAGAACAAGGACCTCATTCACACCCACAAAATCCAGGAATGAGAGCACAATTGCACCAAAGCCAATGAAGTTAAGATGGGAACAGATTTGGTCTCACTGAAGCAAGCATTTGGATATATTATGCAGGAACCTTTACAATCTAACATTTGGCCTTGGAGATGACATTGCTATTTCATCAGGTAATTAAAAGACAGAACCAAATACTGCTTTAACAGACACTAAAAAGATACTCCCTGCATCTAAATAATACTAATGTTAGAACTGAAATAACATGAAAGGAAAAGACTAGTTTTGACCTTACTTTAACTAATTGAGAAAATGACACTTTTATTAAGCAACCAAAGGTAGAAACTGCAACATCAGCTCTCCCTATATAATGTAATTAAACAATGCACATAACCTCAATGCAGTCTCTGGGGAGAGGGACTGAGGAGGAAAAGGCCATGAATAACAAAGGTTAATCACATTGCCTAACGCACTCAGATGCTCTAGTGGCCAGGACAGTAGCAAAACCAAATAATATCCCTGACAGCATAAAGATGTGGAAGGTCAATGCAGGACAGATACGATTAAATAAGTCAAATGCTAACAACCGCTTTGTGGTTTCCATACGGAACCACTGGAAGGCCTTCTAAAAGACATTAATGTCTTTAATGAGACACTGGGACTCCAGGAAGATAATTTAGACAAGCAATTGAGTTTATGGAGCAGAAAGACTGTTTATGATGAACTGCTACCAGGAATAAATCAGGACAAGAAAGCCAGGATTCGGACCAAAAATGAATATTGGTAAAACCAGATTCTTACAAATATGAATTATTATGACCATTTTAGTGGCCAGTTAGTGACATCTGAAAGCAAAGTGAAGGGAACTTTAGCCTGGGTTGCAATTCTTTGAACTGAACCTTCAGCTCCAGAAAGGGGGGCAGTTATTGACAAAAGCTGTAATTATAAGCACTAATTTTGAGCCAGGAAGAGTGTTTTTCCAGTCCTCTATATATCAACATTTTCACTCTTGTGAAGATGGACATCTATACTGGATTGCCCTACTTTGACAAAAAACTCCCTCAAAAACACTTTGTTGCTAAACCTGAGACGTACCGGTCAAATATGTCATCCCGTAAGGATTTCAAAGAGGAAAAATACAGAAGGAAATCTGGGGGCTCAAGGTGATAAAAAAGGTATGTCTTTCCAGCTGTTATCTAAAAATTTAGGAAAACACTTCCAATCTACTGTATCTACATACTTATAGGTACATTAATCCATTGACCCAAGTGCTAGTGCAGTTAGAAATGATACTTGCACTGTGTAATTGATGCCATTAACAAAATTAACAGTTCCTTTGTTAGGCTGCAGAATAAGAGTTATGTACAGATCTTCAGCTAGAATCCTGCTAGAAATTAGATCCAAGATGACAACAAAATCCTCAGTGCAGGGTCTTGTGTTTAGGTTCTACATTCAGACTCACCAGAAACACTAAAATCTTTTCCAAATCATTCCTAAAAAGGTTAGATAAAATGTTATATATGGTGTTGTAGCCAACCTTCAGGTCCCTTCCTGAAACAGTCTGAATGCATTTCCCAGTTCCATTTAAGACATTTCTTGAGACTTGTTGAAGTGCAGGTATTACTACAGTAATTCATGAGTGTTCCCCTGCTCCTACCATGGTTGTTTAATAAAAACTATCCTTTATTCATCCAAGTACCATGCATTGGACCTCTACCTGACCTGAACAATCACCGTTTCAACACAGCAGTGCCCTTCCAATTTTGTTAAGGCCAGGCCTGCTGTACCTACAAGGTGGTAAAAAACAGATCTGGTTTCTTTTCTCCTTTCAAAATTCACTCTCAGTGCTGAAAAGAAACAGATACTGCAATAATATGACCTCTGAGAATAAGGACAATGAAGATCAGGACATGGTATAGAACCACAAAGATCAGTATGAACACTTCTCAATATTAAATGGCATTTTTGAAGATGGTATATTAGTTAATTTGTTTCCAATCAACCTGCTCACAAACTAATAGTAGAATTATGGAATCATAAAGGTTGGAAAAGACCTTTCTGGTCACCAAGTCCAATCCCAACCCACCCAACCATGCTCACTGACCACGTCTCTCAGTGCCACATCTCCATGGTTCTTGAACACCCCCAGTGGTGGTGATTCCACCACCTCCCTGGGCAGCTTGTGCCAATACATCACCATTCTTTCAAAAATAAATTGTTCCTAATATCCAACCTGAATTAATCAAACCCGTCCCAAAGAACTTGCAGAACACTTTCAAAGCCCAGTATCACACTTGCAAACAGAAAACAGTTTGCCTTTTTTTCTGCACAAAGAATCGCAGTATACTTCTGAAGATGGACCACGACCTCAGCCTTACAGAAGTGCTTAAGACTGAACGTTTTTAAAACTTTTCAGAGTTTGAAATATACCCCACTAACCCTAATGGGCCCAATTTTCCACTTCTTATAGCCACGCATAGTAAGACATGTGAAAAGTAACATCTAAGTGGCTGAAAAGCTATTACTGTGATTTGGGGGCATTTTACTTTCACTTAGCACTAACTCTGCACAGGCTTAAATGACTACACTAGATGCAAGGCAGGAAAAAAAGAATCAACCACACTGAAGCCAACATGGTTATTTCTGACTCAGGATTAAGTGTGATCTGAATAAGACTCCTGTCTCCTTGCTCAGATGGTGGAACTATTCCTAGCTTCCCATCCACCCCCTTCAAAGTCTTGGAGGCAAGGAGCTATGGGCAAAACACTCTCCAAGAACAAATCCTTATCAGTATTAGCCATGTTTCCTTCTCAACAGGTGGAGATCTTCATTCAGTGACAAATAATTGCCTTCTCCTCCCCACTGAATTTGAAACCTATCATTTACATGAGGCAACTGAGAGCTTATGTGTACCCACATCTCTCCCAAGGGTAAAATAGAACAAGACCCCATAACGTACTGTGGGGGGATGGCAACCTTCCACTTACTGTGGAATGGTAAACTCAAGTTTGTAAAACATGAATGAGATTCCAGTCGGACTGAGTCATTTAGCTATCACTGCCCCAAAGCTCAAAAAAGTCAGGGGTTCTCTGTCACATACTGTTGCTCGAAAATGAATATATGTGAAGCAAAGAGATGAAAGGAGCTCATCCAAGCCTGGATATTCTGGGCACACATATATATTCCATGAGATGCAGCATTCTGGAGAGTGGTTGCAATACCAAACGAGGAGTGTGCAGGTGCATACAGGCTCCCCATATAGAGATGGGTTGAATATTACCTAGTAAAGTTATATAGGATTGCAGGAAAAGAGTTACAGCTCTGAATAAAGTTTCAACTTATGACCCTTATTCTTTGCTGCACTTTATGAAGTAATTTATGTGAAAGCAAAAGGAGTGCTAAATGCTACTAAGTCACCATGGTGGCTTTTTGTTCTAATGGATGAATGCTACCCCAGAGAAGCAAAAGATTCTGAGATGCTCTGAACTAACATCACCCTTCTTAAGCAAAGAACGTGAGTAAATAGGAAATAATTTTATTTCTTTGAAAAATCAAGAGTGCAGGAAGCAGTGACATAGCTAGGTGCATAGAAAACTAAATCCAGAACATGTTCTCTATAAGTCGCTGGGGTTCTGCTTGTCAGAGACATTAAATATCTCCTTGTCCTGTTGGAACAACTCTCCTTCCACAGTTATACACGTTCCTGACATCCAGGACTCCTTCATTAATGATTTCTTCAGGTCTTCAGGTCTTTGGAACCCAGCCATATACAGCCTGTGATCACACTGAGCTGCACTACAGAAGTAACCAGACAGGTCTGTGTGATTTCTGATAATCTGGACCAAGTACACCGAAAGAAGCAGTTCCACCACATGTATAGCTGTGCATCTGGTGTTCGTGGAGCAGAGTATGTTTGTTTTAAAACCAGAGCAGTAAAAATGTTCGCCTTAAGCAGATGATTATTATTAAGTATCTGAAGATATATGGTGCCTTTGAAGCATTCTGAATGATTCTAATTTAAGAAAGCAATTAGTCATAACTGCTCAGCAGATGTGACATGGTTGGCAGGGGTCATTTCTTGGGGCCATTCCTCATGCACTGATACAGTGATAAAATCATGATGGACAAAGCAGGGAAAATTTCTAAACTGAACCATCATCACTCTTCTTAAAAGGAAAACTAGCATGGAAACAACAGTGGCTGCACAGAATAGAAGGATGCTATTGATGAGTTGTAAATAGGGACATCTGGAAGAACAGCACTTGCTGCTTTAAAAGGAGGCTTTCCACCAGCTCTGAAAGATTTCTGAATCGTTTACTCTCACAGCATGTTTTCAGGGAGAAAAAAGTCTCCCTGAAGCCAGAGCAGCAGACAAGGCAACCTGTCTTCCATAAGGGAACGCACTGATGTGCCCAGAAATGCATTCTGACATACACACATCCCCTCATGATCCTCTCCCTATTGGCAAAATGGGATTGAGTGCTATAAAAAGCTGTCGCAAAAACAACCAGCTGTTTATGCAAGGGATATGACAATTCAGGAGAGGATGTTTGTTCAGAGATACAACATCAGGCTCCTTTGCAGTGTCTCCAGTTCTGATTCATGGCTTGGCTTCTTCTGCTGTAATGAGGTGCAAAAATATTTGAGAATTTGACTTCCTCAAGCAAACACACTGCTAACACAATACTTCTACTGCAGGTGGCTGTTTCCCAGACACAGACCTGAACTACATTTTTTAGTAAAGTATATATGCCATTAAATGGTTTGAATTTTTGGGTGGTGCTGTGTGGAGCCAGGAGTTGGACTCAGTGATCCTTAAGGGTCCATTCCAACTCAGTATATTCTATGATTCTGTGATCACATGAATAGGATCCACCCAGACCACCAAACCAAGGGGAGTCCTCCTCATCCTAAAAGAAATGCTCCAAAGCTCTACAGGAGTCCTTTAGCTGCTGTGATTGCTTATACACAGTGGATGCTCAGAGATAAAGCAACATAAAGCCTTGAGACCGAGAAAAATGCATGCATGGGCACAACTGATGATACCATTTCCCATTCCTTTTGCAGTGATTTTATATGATCCATTTTCTCTTCTGTTTTTTATGCCACAATGGTAAATAGAACTCAGATATACATACACACAGGGCTGCACTTGCTCTGTACACATCCAAAGGCAATCTATTTTACAATGAGATGCTCCACAGTTGACTCAACTTATACTCTATGTGAGTGGTCATAGGCAATTATTTTGTTTTAACTTCTCTTTCATTGAAGTGCCTTGTGCATCTGCTAGCATTCAAGTTCAAGCAGCGTTTTAAAGTGTTTTCTATCCATGCCCCCCAGTGAGTGCAAGAAGTAGCTGGCTCATTATATTGAGCGCGACATATTGAAGATGTCTGAATAGATAAAAACTGAGCTTAAATTAAAAATAATAATAATAAAACACCCAAAGAGATCATCAGATATTGAGAACTAGATGGAAAAAAGGTAATAAGATATTGTTTAGGGAGAACAGAGAGAATACTATAAATACTCCAGAGAAAATCTTCAAAAATATCTGTATCAACACAGTCTAAAAAGAACACTGTCTTATGATTTAAATTCAGTGACTGGATAACCAAACTTTTCCCCTTGTTTTCAGCACACTTCTTGGCCTCTGGACAAAGGTCTGAAGATGGGGCCCTATGTTTTTAGTTCAACGTCTGTCTGACCCACCTCAATGCCGACTTCAGTTTGTGGCCTTCTTAGGTCCTCAAGAAGAAATCTGAAACAGCTGAGTCCCCGTGCACATAAGAATCTCAGCAAGTTCAAGCCTTCACAAGCACCTCAGGATTTGAGAGCAATGGAAGTAATAAATGCTCATTTAAGCCTTGATCCAGCAGCACTTGAATAGAAACCTTGAGAATTACACCCATATCTGCAAGACCAAATAATAAGTGTGGGTGTAATTCTGCCTCCTCCTCAGTCTCACAGGCATTCAGAACTTCAGCACAGCTCCAGCAAAGCTGAGAAGTGCATTTACCCCGAGGATTAAATGCTTCCCCAGGGAGCAGTCAGTGCTCCTGCAGGACTGAGCTCTATCAGAAGGAAAGAATGGGATGCTTTATGGGCTCAGATACCCTTCTGCTAATAGCAGCATGACTAACAACTATGGGAAACGCCCAATATGTGAGGAAGCACAGCTCTGGAGCTGGCCAATTCTGAGTAATACTCACAGTCCTCCCTGGCTTCGAGACCTTTTATTTTTTTTTCAGATTTGTCTAATTTCAGAGTAATGAATTTTTTAAGCTATCAAACCTCTATTCTGGCGATTGCTGTAGTTTTGAAATATGGGGAAAATTAACACAAAGTTACAAGAAAAAAAACCAAGGTTCAAATAAACGTCTAGTAACTTTTAATATTTGCTGTAATAGGATTTGGTGCAGTAATTTATAATTTTTGTACGAGCAACAGCTAAGATTAATGTTGGTAGTTATTATATGCAATAATTATAGGCTTTTTAGTAGCTGCCTGGCTGGAGGGACACTGCCTGTTTGTACAAAAGATAATTACGGGACAAATTTAATTTTCCCATTCCTCTAGTTAGGCAGCTGCTGCAGATAAACACATACCTCATTTTCAAGTACTTGCTCCTTATCACTGTCTTTGAAGTGTCACAACCCTTATCAAAAGTGCTCTTTCATGTGCTGCCCAACTACAGCAGAGTTTATCTAGGTACTTACACAGCTCTGCCATTACTTCAGTACTTCATAGCCTGGTGATTGCTGACTGCAGAATTTGCTCCCTAGAAGTGAGCAGCTCCTAATCCTTGTTAGAAACCATGGTCCAGATTCACCTTTCCTAACCCTATGCAGTAAATAGCCCTGTTTCAAGCCGTGTGCTGCATCCTGCTGCTCGACACAATCCCAAGAGGGGAAATGCAACCACTTGTGGGACCCCGATGTGATCCTACATCCAGGTGGGCATGCCACAGCTTTCTCCCCAAAACCAACACACCCAATGTCGCTAATATATGGAATGCTTTGAATTGTATCAACGCCAGTAATTTGCTTTGGAGCAGCAGAATGGACTTTGAAGCCATTCCCAATTGCTTTCATTTGCAATATGTTCAGTCTGCAGAGCACTTTTGGCACATACAAAACAAGTTTCCTCCTGCCTAGCTCTGAAAGTCCTGTTCCAAAGACTGCAGATGGAATGGAGCTGTGACCCCCGAGCTGCACACTGACACCCCCAGCACACACCAAACTCCTTTTACTCACTGCAAACTTCAAGTACTGTTCGTTGTGAGAAGCGCTGCTCCACAGATCACAGCAGATGTCATCTGAAATGACCTTCCTTCATCACTTTAGGAGTTTCAGCACCAACTATTCCAAGTGATGATCTGCTCCTCCTGCGCTCACGCAATCTTTAGGACCAAACCACAGTCACCCCAAGAGCAATACAAGAGGAAAACATGCAGTTGTGAGGGTCCCCACACCCAAGTAAGCCAGGAACATCCCACTCTTCATTAATTCAAGGGGAACACAGAGTATCTGCACTATTTGGATCTCTACTTAAGACTTACCCCAGATATGAGGGATTTGCATCTGCAAAACACTGCTTATAACCCAGAACTATCTCGAAGGCAAGGAGTTGCTGCACAGTTCACTCAGCCTGTTTAATCATGCAATACATCTCCTGCATTTTCCCTTACATGACTCCATTCTCTCATCTCAAGCCAAAGAGTTTTGCCATTAATTTCCTGGATTAAAAGCCGGATGAGGCTTTCAGCCCAGACCTCTGCTGGCTGCTACCTGCTAGAAGCAAAGCCTTCAAACATCCCTCTCGCTGCTACACAATTAATTTCTTTTCCCGCAGGCTTTCAGAGTCTATTGAATTTTACTTTTTTTTCGCCTCTGCTGACTCTTCCACCCTTTCCAGAAAGTGTTGCTTAGAAGTTAACAGGCAGAAAGAGAATTAATGAGACGAACAGAAAGGGACTCCAAACACTTTCCTCATTCAGAGCAAACTTCATCCTGTACAGGGTTGCCCATTTCCTGTATTCAAAATCAATTAATAAAAACACAGGTTTTGAAACCATCCACCTTCTGCTATCCTCCTTTTTTTTTTTTTAATATTAAAAAAATTTTTTTTTTTCCTCTTCACTGTCACCCCTAATTCTACTTTTCAGAACTTGGATCAAGGAGCACCACTCTGGGTTCCACTGGTGTACAGGATGCACCACTAACTTCTGGTTTCACCCTCAAGAGATTTAATCCTATGGTCTAGGCCCACCCTCTGCCCTGTAAAACAAACATAATTTGCCTGTGATTCTTTATTATCTTTTATCTGTTTTGATTATCGAGTTCCTGTGCCAACAGATATTTCTCACCAACTACCTACAGCACCAATGTGCTGAGACAATGACTTGAAATAAAGGGCTCAAAATTACAATCTGATTAATTTTCAGAATACAAACATAAATAACTCAGAGGACCGTTCAATATAGAGGTTTACAGAAGAGTTAATTACTGCTTTCTCTTCACGGCTCTCCTTCCTGGAACATCTGTTGCTAGGAAGTGAGAGCAGTGTTGGAACCAGTTTTCTTGGGTGTTCGCATTTGTTTGTTTGCTTTTGCAGACATCTGACAGCAAAGAAGAGCTGTACCATGCTCACCCTTCTGAACAGCGTTCTATGTGTATTTTATCCTTGAATTTATTTTAAATAATATACATTTGGAGCTACGTTCTAAATTCGTCCTTCAAGTTAAGAGATCTATAATTTGGTGCTTGTTCAGAGAAAGATAAAGAACATTAAGGCAGCTGGCAAGTACAAAAACTCAAGAACAAAACTAGTCTTGATACCAAAAACACATTTCAGTATAATGGACCATATAATTAATCCATGAATGAGATGACAAAGTCCCTAATCATAGAGAGAGTCAGCTGTTCCTTTGTCGATTTGGTTACTAACTCAACTGTTTCATTTAATACTCTGATTTAATGAGGGGTCTCATATCCTAACAAGCTGAACATGAGTGGATTTCTACACTGAATGGAAGAACCTCCGAAGGCTTAGTAGCAAACTGAAGCAGTGATTAGTAGAATTAAAAGGTGACAAAGATGTTCAGAGTTCAGATGAACTTCACAGTGGGTTTACAACAGAAGCTGTTACCTTGGAAGGTGATTTTATTTATTGAGAGCGTGAAACTTATTAAAACTCATTTCAGCACAGAGAAAGAAAACTCACGTGGCTGTAGGACTGTGTGAGGAAAATCCCTTCCTGGTAAATAATTTGTATGAAACAACATTAACATCTGTAAACACTTTTCAGCAAAGGTCTTGGCGTGCTCTATTTCTAAGCCCATAATAAGTCTTTTGATACAACTGACTCCCACAGATTAATGACCTGGCATTATTAAAATGCTGTTTAGCATTCCCAATTAAAAGGCCTTTTTGTAATACCAATTTGCATAATTACATTGGATATTACAGGGCCCAATTCCCCTATACCCCAGAGTCTCTTTACATCATCTGGATAGCACTAAGTTTCACACCAAAGCATTAGACCTGAATTACTTTTCATTTAAACTCTGGCCTTTATTTCCCTGCTCTCCTCCTCACTGCCAGTCTTGAGTTGGGGGCAGCTTGTGCTGGCTATGATGCAGAAAAGTCAATAATGTACACTCCTATTTGCAAGAAAAATACACCAGCAAAATGTGCAGCAGTGCAGAGTGTAAACCTCAATGAAGGATGGACAGCTGTCCCTGCGATGTGTTGTTATTTAGGATGTTCTAAAACATCATTAGTTTAATTGAATATACATTTAAATGGGGTGTTTCAGTGGTTATTCTGAATGTACAGCTAGTTGGAGAAAATTAACACAATCTATTTACTTCAAAAGGCTTTGGAATGAGTAAATCAACATCATTTACAAATTATATTATAGCACTTCTAACAATTTATGTCATTGAATTCACGAGTGCTGTAGGGAGCAGTTTGGTTGCAAACGTTTTGGGAAAGAGCTGGCGTAGGACTTTGGGAGTTGAAAATGCAGCATTAATTTTCACAACAGCTCCAGCCGTTGGCCTTCCCTTGCTCAAAACACATTGCTACTTAGAGCTTTGTGGGCTTACACTTTAAATAAGGCTCTGTCTTTAGAAAAGAACACTAAAAATTCTCTCATGCACACCCCTTGCATAAATATCTGTTTGTCATAGTCACCACTTTTTAGCATATTCTGAATAATCCTGGCATGAAAGAAGTCACATTCAGAGCTGCTACTTATCAGTGCTCTCCCATTCTGCCGGTGGGACTGCCTGCTTCCATCCCAACAATGAACTGAGCCACGGAGCCTGGAGCAGAGCTCTGTAAAACCCTAAGGAATCGCTTTCAGTAGGTAAAACTGCTGCAGAGACAGAGCTTGGAGAAAGCAAAGCAATATTGCACCTCCTTCAAACCCCTCATCCTTTGGTTAGTTCAAGGCGACTGAAGAGCAAACTTACCTACAAATGCACAGAATCTAAAGCTGAAGAACCATTTCTTAATCTTGTAGGTTTCTTATCTATCTCAGTGTTTGCAATGTGGGACTCATCGCTGCTTTATTTTCTGCCCATGGATGGGATGAACCCAAACTTCCTGTGAACAAGATTCACAGAAACACACAGAACTTTGCTTTCAAGAAATGAACTACCATCTTACATCACAGCCTCAAGTCTTTATTGGCATTTCTGGTTTCTGATGCATTTCTCCAAAAGCACCCAAGAGAATCTCAATATATATATTCCTTCCCATCTGGATAATTACATTATGCTTTGTATCATAAGCTGCCAGGTTTAGGCACCAAGGGCAGGTTGGATTGGCATGGATTTCTGACAAGACTTGTCCAGCATCAGGCAGTATGGCAGAGTTTGTAATGTGCATAACTATCGGTCCCTCCCAGCACCTGCAGTAAGAGAGGAGAGCTTTATTAGCACAAAGAGGGCTGGCTCTATTAGGACACCAAAATCCTGTCAGTGCAATGAGGACAAGACTACATCTGCAGCAAATGGCTCCTAAGATTTAGCCTGATGGATATCTTATTTTACATCCTTTAGCATCCCTAATGGTTTGTGAAACAAGAGTAAACAACATAATGGATCAAAGCTGGGATAAGCTACCCTCCAGAGACTTGATTTAGATAATAAGATGAAATACACTATGACGATTTAAAAAACTGGTACAAAGGCAAGATAGATATTTGCCAAAAAGGGGCTGACAAAGGCATTGCAAACACTTTCCCCTCTGGCACCCCACTGTCAATACTGATCCAATCTCAAATCTTAATTATCCTTGAGTAGCTGGGGGAGGGCAGGGAACTGAAATCAATGGGATTATTAGTGGCTTTAGAGCATAGCCATACGGTTGATATGTTTAGTTGGACTGGACCTGTTCACAGAGGTAAACTGCAGTGTGTGTGCAGTTACACTGAATAAGACAACTGGGAAGACACTGTACAGTGTCACCAAACATCTACCTTAAATAAAAACAGAACTTGTTTGTCTTGAAAATGACGTGATATAACTGAAACAATTTTGAATTCATTTAAGTGGAAGAATGATCCTCCTACCAAAATCATGAGCTACAGAAACTACACAAATAGATCTTTGGTTCAAAGCTGTTGTAAGATCTCAATATTTAATTCAAAACATTATTAATCTTTTGGAGTTCTTAAGAACATTATGGGAAATAGGGTCTTTTGATCTGTTTTAATGCTGGCCAATAAAGATCATCCACTTACACGGCAGGGAAATGTGTGGTAATTCAGCTATCTTTCTGTTGTTGCCATAATTTCAGAGAAAGGTTTTATTACTCCAATGAATTTACTTATTTTCACAGAAAATATAGGTAACATTAATAGATGTGCACTTAATGGTTTGGGAGGAAAATGCTGATACAAAGCCCAGAAGATCCACTGAGAAAAGAGGACTTTGGACCATGCCCAAACCCAATAAAACTCACTTGAAGGAGACACTCTGAAGAGGAAACAAAGCAAGTAAAGCCTTTTTAAATAAAAATAATTACAGGAATATCTGCCTGTGCATGCATATTCAAACTGAAGCAGCCACTGACCATATTCCATTCACCACTTCCCTTACGTACATTAGGAACCACAGTATATCAATGAAACTGCATCCACTTTTTATATTCAAAGCTGAAATCTGGGCCTAGGGTTTCTTTTTGAGGAATGGAACAGAGTCTTCCCAGCGACTCAAGTTCATGAAAAATCTCAAATTAGAGAAAAATATGAAACTGTAACATCCCTGGTGGAGATCAGGCTTCTGCTGAGGACCCCATCCCTTTGTATTTGAGGGGTAAGGCCTCTACACAGAAGAGTTAATATAGGGGCCATTAAAAAGTCAGCATGTGCCAACTGTTGCCATGCTGTGGTAGCAGAGATAACCATAATCTGTCTCTGCATTAGCCTAAGAAATGACAGTGACAGTTGTGTGATCTGATGATTTATTTTAAATAGCCACTACTGCATCAGCATGAAAAGCAAATTTCTCACTTAGTTTTTCAAGTAATAAGCAAAGGGAGGCAGGGAAAGGAAACTTTTTTTTGTTTAACAGCAGTAAAATGTCATCATATTAATTCTTGCAGGGCTGAGAGCACCCTGCAGGCATAACCTTTAGGATTACTTAATTCCTGAAAGCAAAAACAACCCTCTGCATTTGCCAGATAGCCCCTAGAATGAAATCTCCATTTACACACGTAGAATCAAGGTTTGGTTGCCACACCACTCTACCCGAAATTTCTTCACCAACATATCCAAGAAGCAAGAGAAATGATCACAGCAAACTGTGCCCAAAAAATGAGCTGGAAGAAGGAGTCATGATTTTGCTGCTGCAGGAACATGGACCATGGAATCTCCACCAAAGTAATAGAGGTGTACACTGCCCCAAGAACATTGCGGTCCAGTTCTTGCTTTCCATTGTACATCAGTGTCAGCTATCATCACTCTGATCCCAGCTGATGAAGCCAAGATCCCTGCTTTACCTCTCACGTTTAGGCCAGTTCAACTGGACTCTCTACACATAGGCTGCCAGAATGGCTCAAAAAGCCTATGGCAAGCAGCGGAAGAGATTAACAGAAATTGTTCTCTAAAGTTTGCTTGTTTAACAGTTTGCTCCTCAACAGGCTGCAGTGAGGAAATGAACCAGATGCTCAGCTAATGCTAAATTAGACCTCATTTATACAGCCCAACACCTGCGTTATTATGCTCTAATATTTCTTCAGGTGGAGTGTGCTGAAAAAGGTCATTACCAACCTAAGCATCACATACTGGTCATGTATAAATCAACAGCCAACGTGTCCTTTTGCTGGTCCAGGTCTGAAATGGTTAACACCAATTACATACCTAACCCAACAGCAATTAATTAATACATAGAGAGGCAGCCGAGTCAAGGGATACTCCTACCTTGTAAATCTTCAACAAGCACCAAACCAAGCACAGCGTATTTTGGATTATTCAGACATCAAGTTATTGCAGATGTTGAGCAGAACAGGCAAATCCAGTGCATGTAACTTTTTAGCTGTTCTCTTTTCAGACCACTGTTAAGGTCTCTTTCTGCATCTCCATCTACAGCACAGGTTCATTTGAAACAAAACAAAAAAAGTGCAATTCAAGCTGAGTCAGTTATCAAGCTCCCCTCATCCTTCCCACAGTGAAGATTTGCTTGCTTCTTTTAATGTTACAATTCTTTTATAGCAATTAGTGCAGCCTAAATTTTTGAATGGGTAGAAAAGAGTATAGGCAAAAACTGCTCGAGAGGAAATTACATTATGGAAATCTTTCTCAATCTTATATCAACACGCAGCTATTGCTATTGGTTCAGCTCCACTGAAGGACAGATGTGGTCATGAGAGCAGTGGGAACCACATCCATCGAGCTGTGCAACTAACAAACACATTATGCCCGTGACACATCTGGCTTAGTGAAAGTTCAGAAATGCTGCAACCCAGAATGGTATTGCTATCATATCAGCATAGATCAAGGGGTAAACTAAGAGACTGGGTAAGGGAAAAGCCTGGACAAGATTCTGGCACCAGTATTCTCACTTAGAAGCTGAAGATATTTGACCTCAATGAATGAACTGTCAGGTAGGTGGAAGATTGGCTGAAGCACCATGCTGAGAGTTGCGCCAGCTTGAAAATGCACATTTTCTATAAATCATTCCCATCCTTCCAAGATAGTAAGAGCTAAAGATTTCACCATTAACCCTTCCCTACACTCTAATTTGTGTCAATAGAGATGCTTGAAAACAACCTGTATTGATCCAAAACCAACATGCAACTCATAAAACTGATGAAAATCAGTTCAGGTAGCTCAGGTAATAGAATCTAACTACATCAGAATTCTAAAATACCAGAGGAATCAAGCAGTCTATTACCATACACCCCAAAATATTATTAGAGCATTCCAATATGCTTTATAAAAGCACCATGACAACATTCAACAAAGAGTCTGCATATGGCCCTGAAAACTAAGATGTGCACGTGGTCTTGCAGCAATTTTCCTCATTTAATGGGAAGCAGTGGGAACACTGTCCTTTGAGCTAGAATCATGGAACAACACCCTCCTCTGCTGCAGAATTAAGCGGAAAAAGAGTATGGCCCAAAAGAAGATCATTAATAAAAATCAAAACACGAGCTTAAAATTGGAATGATATTAATCAAGTAAAAAAAGTGATTCTTTTATATTGGATTTTTCATCTAGATGACACCATAAGTTTTTACGTATTCTGAACTGAGTAAGAGGAAGGAATGTGATAGCTCAGAGCTATGCAGACAACACAGAGGAAACTTCAGCTTGGTAATTACACCATGTTTAGGGTCATACCCTATGAACCATCTAACTAGCTGCTCAGTTGGTCCAAAGGGGTGGAAAAAAGAGATTAGACCCATTTTTGCCTTTTTCCTGGTGACACTGAATTACTCCAGGGCATAACAGATGAACAGCTGCTGTTACTGCACAACTCTACGTCATTACAGCACTGCCCCAGAGGGAAGGCGTGATTTATTACTATCACTCACTGGTATAAGAGGAGTCTAGATTTAATCCTAAGCCAAAATTAAGAAATGGTAGATCTCAGCCAGATGCCAGGCGGGCACTAAAATAGATATGATCTACAGTATACTGCCTATTTTAGAAGAATTTTGTGTAGTAGCTCCACATGCAAACCTCTCCCCTCCAGCCTATGGAGATGTATATTTGCACACTGTATTTGCCCAACTCTCACTTGAGTTGTAGGCATGACAGGCAACCACATGTAGAAGTTTCATGGGGGTTCTGATTTTTGTGAGGATTTTTTTTTTTAATTCGTTCTGGTAATGCAGTCAATTGATTTACTGCACACAGACTGCAGTGTTAAGATGCCATTTGATTTTCTAATTCCAGAGCTTCTTGCAAAGGAGCTGCTTCCACAATTTTGTTGATTACTGTTATGAAATAGAAACATTTGATCTATTATAAATACTATACAGAAGACAGGTTTTTCTTCCACACTACTTTTTTTGCATGCTAAATGACTGATTCAGGGACTTCTTGTGAAGTGGCTGTCTGTCCCATCTTTTTGATTTATTGGTCTTATATGACAAGATTGAAATCTCTAAATGTTTTCATGACTCAAAGATTCTCATTAGGAGTTATCAACAGAAAACTTGAAAAGGTGGGTTATTTTGTACTCAGTTTTTGAAAGACAGATCAGTGTTTAGCAATGACTCTTTTTTTCCAATTCTCTTTGGGGAAATGTGTTTCCTTTATCACAGACAGCGTATCTATATTCATTCATAACTGTTTGGAGAATCAGCATAATATTCCCTTTCCTCCATTATCTTTTCTTAATAACTTTTTTCTGCTTAGTGATTTTTTTTTCCCCTTCTTCGGCAGCACTTTAATATTCTCTTTGGACAGTAAGAAATATTATCCCTGAATAACAAATGTGATTTAGTAACCTTGTGCCTTTATCCTTGACTCAATTATTATTTCTCCTGGATTTACTTCTACTACTCTCATCGAACTGCATAGTTTCTGGGGAAAGTTCCACCACTCCTGGGCTGCCGACCTCAGCTCTCCATCATCTTATACTCAATTGAGCTTTCCATGGTCCTGAAATAGGGCGCAATGCAAGAGCCAAACTTGGACTCGAACACTTGGCTCTGGTTCTCATCTTACACGTCACCTTGAGCAAGGTCTGATATCCACTTCTTATTACCCTGCAATTAACAGTGACAATACCACTACTTGCTTCATATAAATATTGCATTATATAAATAAGTATACAAGTATACAATTTCTGTTATTAACTATTTTACTAACTCCAGTTGCAGCAAGGTGAAAATGCGCAGACAGTTTCAAAATTTTAAGACCAGAGAGCAATATCATCTCTGAACTCCTGCAGAGCATGAGCCATCAAATTTCCTCCTGTTACCCCTCTCCTGGGAGCCCTTAAGTTACAGTCCCTAGATCCAGGCTGGCACATCCTTCTGAGGAAAAACATGACTATATGAATATTTGGGTTGTATGGGAACTGTTGAATCACGGCCTGACCCACTGATTGGTCACCTGAGGTGAACACTGAGTCAGCCACAGGGGCGCAGGTGAAGGTGATAATACCTGTGTGATTGGAAGGGGTGGAGCCTGGCTCCACCTCTCCCAAACCCCCTTTAAGGGCTGACCACCACCAGGGAAGGATCTCTTCTAGGAGATCCCTCCTGCATGGAGTCAATGGCAAGCCTCTATCATCATCAAGGTGAGCCACTCTCTTTTGCTATTTGTCTGTATATGATCTATATAGGCCTACTAAAATATACCATCTTCCATACTATTTTCATTGAGTACCATTCTTGGGGGTTATTTACCCTACATGGGTTTTGCTATGTGAAGCTGGTATTTGTACAGTATCTAGTGGAGAACCCTTTCTGAAATAAAGGATAATATGCTCCTATGATGGAAGCAATAAATACGGTAGACTTCCTGAGGTAAAAGTTGGTAGATGTTCTAATACAGTGATTAATGAGAAATGAGATGAGAGATAAGCATAAGGGAAATTCTTTCTCATGGAGATGAGCATAAGAATGAGTCTGTATTACTAGGAAGCCCTGCCTCTGAGTTCTTGCACAGGACTGGGACCAACTAGGATACCCCAAGGTGTTAAGTTGGGTCTCACTGCACCCACACTGAGACACACACATCTGTACTTCCACCCACTATCCCCTATGCCACATTTACTGCCCGTGTGCCATCTCCTGGCACTGCACTTTGGGGCAAGGATGAACAGTTCAAATGAGAGAGAGATGGAAGAAGCAGAACTGCAGCTGCATTGTTTCTTTTTGTCTCCCTTTCTCACAATTCAAGTCAACCTGACAGCTTTTTTTTTTTTTTTTTTTGCTATGCATGCATGAACTTACCTCTAGTCTCTTTACTGAACACAAAAGTGACTATTTCTCACCCAACCACCCAAGCTTTAAGGTGGATGATACTGGTCCAGAAGCTCCAATATGCAATCACCAGAAGACGTGTTCAATTTTTATTCAAACCAAGATTTCTAGACTGATAACAGGTAAAGCTAATCAAGGACAGGTTAAAGCTGGATGGCAGCCTCCCAGCTTCATGCCTTGGAAAGCAGCTTGCCTTTAACTAATCTACAAAATGGAATCAGTATCCTGTTTTCAGGTTTGTCTGGGTTTTCTGTTTAGACTGAGGGTCCTTCAAGAAGGAACAGATAACACCTTTTTATGTACAGAATACAAGTTATCAGGTAGTGGTTGCCTGCTGCCATGGGCTTGGGAGCAGTGAAGCAACACCATGGGAAGTAGTTAAGGGCATATTTTGGTATGCAAGCACAGCACATCAGCGTTATCAGCTGCAACTTCACATCTTTTTCCCATTCACTTCCAGTAACTTCAGCCTCTCACATCCTGAATCACCCTTGAGATCTAGCCAGAGGTTTAGGTTTCTTTTTAAAATGTTAAAAAAAAAGTGTCTGCACTTTGGAAAATTACCTTTCACCCCAAATGGACACTTTTCTGGATAGGGCAAACAAAAAGAGATATTTTTGCTCATATACTAAAAGTAAGGTTTTTTTGTTTTTTTTTTTAAAGAATGAACCACTGGTCCATCTTAACAAACCAACCTCAGTGGCTGGCATGGAACCTGCTTTGAAAACAATAACTTTCTACTATAAAAACGTAAGGTGCAGATAAATTACAGGAACCTATTATACTTCTCTAGCTATATAGGGGAACCCCATGGAAAAAAATATACCAAAGTAAAAATACTCACAGGGGAGATGAGATGCACTCAGTGTAGCTGTTTAAGCACTGCTGGATGGGCTAAGACTACGGGGGATAGGTAAGTGGGGTTAATGAGGAAATTCAATGTGATATGTTTCAACGTCTAAGAAAAAATAACAAAGTGTGGGAATGTTTGCTGTTTACATGCTACACTGGATATGGAAAAGCAGTGGCAAATCATTGGAAGTAAAAAGCAAAAAGGAAAATGTGGCATTTCCAGCATGCCCTCCCTGATTCAAAAGAAGCTTCAAGCTGAAGGGATCCAGTCTGGCTGTCCGATGCTGTGAGGAACTGCAGTCTATGAGAAAACAGCCGGTAGCCAAAACATTACAGCTCCAAGAGCAGATGTCAGAATAGCTAAAGACAAGCTGTAAGACTAAATAGAAGTAATGGCACAGAAGATGTTTAAACATCTTCCTTGGACTGAGCATAATGTAATTCCCTCCAGCAGGGGATAGTCCTTCTCTATCCACTGACACATTGTTAAAGGCACCAATTCTCAAAGAGATAGTGAAATGAAAAGGATAAAAAATTAATGCATTGAAGTCAGCAAAGAACAGTCTATGGCTAGTTACAGTATTTATAATGAAGTCTTCCAAGAAAGAATCATTTAGAGGAGAACTGATGGCCCTCTGATCACTTCTCCAGAATATGAGGGAACAAACAATGGCATTATACTCTCATTAATCCCACTATATTTATATTTCCCAATTTTAGTAAAGACCAAAGAGAATATACTCTCCAACCTAATTGCCCTAATTAACTTCTTCTAATAGGCCTGATTAACCTTAAGGAAAAAGGTTAAACACCTCTTCAAATACAAGAGCAGAAGCTATTTTTCTAATATTCTGTAGTGATACGGAAAATGATAGGGCAGTTAACTTCTAAGGTTTAGTGAAGGAAGGTTATGTGTAAGAGTCCCCATGGGCCAGAAAGAGGGAACAGCAAGAGCTGGCATTTGTTAACACCTTCCCATGAAACTTGGGTGTCTGCAACAGAAGCTGTCCTGAAACAGTTGTTCACATGTACTATTCCCAGATAAGTCTGGATTTAACAAATCTGCATAATCCCATATCTAATTCAGACCATGCCTTCATCTGAGTTAGTTCATCTGTGTGCATAATCAGAGCCAACCAGATGGTTATATTGCAAACATCAGTTGGGCCCTGGAAAGGATGAAATACTCCAGCAGGTTGGAGGAGGCATTCCCTGAGCCAAGTATCCTGTGTCTGAAAGACTCCAGTACATCTTCTGGTACATGACATACAGGTTTTTTCCCCAAAGGAAAACAAATAGCCAAGCAGAAATAAATGGCACAGCCCAGAAGAAGCCATCAGTCCTGTGCTCAGTAATAAAGCAGAGCTTTGAGGAGACAGTAATGTAGGAGCCTTCACATCTGCAAGCAGTGAAATCAATATTAAGAACATGGCTGTGGCCAAGAATATCCTTTACAGTTGTAGCATGGTTTACAGGATGAAAGAAAACAGACAGAAATAAGAAAGATGCAATTTGTCTGCTTTAAGAGAAAACTGCTAGATAGGAGCTTTCAATTATTCCAGTACTAATTAACCCAGAACACCAGCAACTAAGAACCAGAATAGCCCAAATGAAACAAAGATCTTTGCCTGTCTCACTATTAAATAAACACAGTTCTTGTCAAAACCTGATATGTTTATCAGCTGCAGCCTATGTATCCTTGCTGCTTCCATCAAAAATTAAGTAGATGCATATGAACATTTGCATCTCTCTATGGAGCAATGGGATTGGGAAACTATTTTATGTTTTCAAGCTTCTTTAGTCCCATCTCTTGCCATTTTAATTGCACTTATTATTTACTAAAATCCCCAATTCTAAAGACTTGTGGTGATGTCAGAAGCACTACATTTTTAAGCCTCCTAGTTATAAGGAATGAAAAGCATAAAAGTATTTCCTAAAGGGCTCCACATTTATTTTTCATGATTTCTGAGGGGTGGAAGAAAGAGAAAATGATTTATGATTTTTCAATGCTTAAGTTGTCACAGCTGCTTCACTTTCCTCTGTTATTTGGTAACAAAATAGAGCGATCCATTCTTAACGCATGAATAGAACAAGAATTTCCATGTTTTCCTGTGTAATACAAGGAGACAGGTTCAGCAAAGGAACCAAAACTTCTCCCATATGCTTAAGGTGCTCTGACCTCATTGTCAGTGTTCCTTTTTGAACAAAGGGGAAGACCAAAAGCAGCCTGTGTAAACCAGGCACCACCCTGCCATCATGCCCAACTACCAGAATACAATTAAAAAGAAAGTGAACTAATTCCAGTTTCCACTGGCTCTGGCCTATGGTGGCAAAGCAGATCTGCTGTGCGTAAAGAGCTCTGCTTTTAACATCACTTCGGGCAATTGCATTTGCCTTGTGGAGCTAGCTACTGGTAACAGCTTTCTTGCATGTTATTTCCTTCCTTCCAATCTGAAAGCCCAAACAAGGCTCTTTTCAGCGTAGAGCATAAGCAGTGAATTCACCCTCAATAACATCAGATCTGAGCAGTGAAAAACGAGAAACCTCCCCACAAAGAGGGAAAACTCATTGCACAAGCTACCTGCTCCTTTATAACATAACCCAAGCACGGATAAAGAACAGCACCGGACATGGAATACGACAGACACTTCCCAACTGCTATTGTAAGGTCAATGGGGTAGAGCCCTAAGGATTTCCTGCTGAGAATTCTGTGCCAATATAAAACTTGAGCAGCAATCAGAAAAGGAATTACATAGACATGGTCCCTGCTGAGCTGGTGCAGGAGGTTAGGGCAGGAGAGCATAACAAGAATGGGTACCTAGAGGTCAGTTTAAGCCAGAGAGAAAACCCTTTTCCAAATGGGGAAATGGACAGCAGCCACAATGGGACAAGAACGGCATTCATAACTGCTTCAGCAAAGCACTCCATCACTGATCCCTGCACCAACAGGGCTCGCAGTACTTGCAAGTGAATGACACCATTTTCCTAGATGGGCTTGCGTGCTCAGAGACACAGAACCTTTGACAGGAAATCACAGGGAAATTTCCGTTCTTTTATTTTTTGTAAAATTAACAGCATAGGTGGCTGCTTGCAAAGTCTAATGAAAATGGAAAGATTGACCAGTTCCAGGCCAAAAAGATATTTCTAGCTATATGAGATCAAAAGCTCTCTTTCTGAGAAGTACATGATGCTTGTTGCTATCAAAAATCAGATACAACAGTATGGTCTGTTAATGCTTAGGTCTGAGTGCCATAGCAACCTGGCTGGTCCCATCCGTGGAAATTCAGGCACAACACAGATCCAAAGAAAGGATGAAAGAACAGTTTCCAATGCAATTTCACATAGTCTGCAGTACTGGCAATCTGCACAGACATCTTTTGGATCTGTAAGCAGAGAAAATTTGATCTGGGAGTCTTGGAGAGAGCAAGCAAAATTTATGGCATTCTCCAGGTCATTTATTTTTCATAGCATCATTTTTCTGACCATAACTACATTTTAAATGGCAACAGGAGAGAGCCAGAGAGGTTTCTAAATTAAAATGAAAAAGCCCCATGGTTTCTTTCTCCTTCAGTGAATAAACATATTTAAAAGTAGAAGAACTGAACTAGAAAGAAACCACACGGAATTTTTATCACACCAAATTTGTGGTGGCCTCC
Source organism: Odontophorus gujanensis (assembly GCA_013399175.1). Lineage (NCBI taxonomy): Eukaryota > Metazoa > Chordata > Aves > Galliformes > Odontophoridae > Odontophorus > Odontophorus gujanensis. Next base: position 103,124 of record VXAB01006984.1, read on the forward strand.
AAACAATACAACACCATCTGCACTTCTGATTTCAGAAAGCAGCAGTGAGTAATAGCACTTGATTGCCTGTAGGAGTTGGGGTAGGAGGAGAGTGGATCTCTACTCCAACCCAACCTCACTGTTTTATGAGATTGAGGAGCAGCATCCTGATCCTGCTTGCACACCAGCATAAACTGACTCCTGGCATAAGCTCTTAGGGCTCAGAGCTTCTATTCTCTGCTCTGCAGGAGAAAGATATTGGTAACAATTGGTCTAAATCTTCATTGAGAACCAAAAGATCTACCACTGCATGTCAGGAATTCCCCACTCTGTCTTGTAGAACTTCTACAATTCATCACCACATACATTACTGATCACAGTTTTGCTAGCAATTTATTTTCAAAAATCTTGACAAAAACCTGGAAGTGAAGCAGCTCTCATTTCTATTCAATTCCCATCCAGACCTCCAAGGGTTTCCAGTTCCCCAGACCTCCTCTATGCATTCAGCCAGCATCATTTTTATTAAAACAAGCTTTTTGTTTAAGAACCTTATCTTCTGCAATAACTATCCAGCCCTAGGATTCTTTCTCAATCAGCCAACAGAGAACCCCTATTCTCTGTTGCCTCTCTCCTTTTGTCGTGAAGCAGCATCAGTCCCTATGAGAGAACCTGGAGCAGAGCCTGCACAGAAAAGCAACAAAGCCACATAACAATGCATCCCATTCTCCTGGGGGCACATGTAAAGTATTCAGATCTGTGCAAAAGGAACCCCACTCCCTCCCCCCCAAAAAAAAGCAGAGCTAAAAACAGATTGTCTTTGCAGCAAGCATTCAGACTGAGACACAGGGAAGGACTGCTCCCATTCCAGACACAGCAGAGGCAAGCAGCTTCCACATCCTGCTCCTTGAGGTCCTTTCCAACCCAAGCCATCTTATAGTTCTGTGAAAGTCCATTGGTGGCTGACCCAGCCAAATTGTGGGGGACTATGTCCTGTCCAGATGGCTAATGGTCAGTAGTGGTGTTCCCAGGGGCCAGTATTTGGACCTTCCCTGTTTAATATCTATACTGGTGAACTGGACAAGGGGAATGAGTGCACCTTTAGTAAACTTGCAGGTGAACACCTCCTCCCAGCTTGATGTCACCTGCTTGAAGGTAGGAAGGCCCTACAGAGGGATCTGGACAGGCTGCTCAATGAGCTGAGATCAATGGGATGAGCTCTAGCAAGTGGGGAGTCCTGAGAAGGGTAACAAAGCTGTGAAGGGTCTGGAGCACAAATGCTGTGGGAACTGGGATGGTTCACTCTGGGAGAAAAGGAGGCTCATGGGAGAGCTCAATGCTCTCTACAACTCCATGAACAGAGGTTCTGGCGAGATGGGGTCAACCTCTGCTCCCAGGTAAACAGCAATAGGATGAGACAAAATGGCCTTAAGTTGAGCCAGGGGAAGTTCAGGATGGATATTAGGAAAATTTTTTTCTCCAGAAGTGTGGTCAAGCTCTCTTCTGGTCAGGCTGCTCAGGGAAGTGGTGGTATAACTGTCCCTGGAGGTGCTCAGGAACTGTGGAGATATGACACTGTAAGATGTGGTTAGCAGGCATGCTGGGGGCGGGTTGGGGCTGCACCTGATGATCTTAGTGGTCTTTTTCAACCTCAATGATTCTATGATTCTATCTATGGATCTTTCAATATAAACACAGGAATAGCTAGCTGGGAAGGATGCAGCAAATTCTAAAAGCATTAGAGTTAAATTCACCCAGTGGTACAAGAGAGGCAGCTGCCACATCGCCTTTAAGCAAGGAAGCAATCAGAACTAACTGGACTTTAAATGGTCAGTGCTGAAACGCAGTACTACAGCTGATTTAGAAGCGTGTTCTCCTACCTACCTGAACTCAGAGTCATTTAACCTCCCTGTATAAATCAGAAGTTAGAGAAGGATGGGCACAGGCAAAGCAGCAGCTGTAAATTAAGTGATGGAGCGAAGGAATCCAGGCGGAGCATGGACAAAGGCATTGCATATGCAGCCTCTCCCTGGGGAATTATGATCCCAGATCAGTGCATTGAGTAATAGCTTGCATTTATACACTGCCTTTCATTCTGTAAAAACACAGAGTGCTTTGCTGATCATACATAGACAGAGGTCAGTCATCTCCAAGGAAGAACAGCCACTGACGCAGCAGAACATGGCAGCAGCTCATTGCAAGGCAAGCCAACACTTCCCACAAAGGGAAAGCGAAGAATAAATTCTCTGAAAATACACATCTTCACGTTCAGAGAAGCAGAGTAAAACCAAATTTGCAAATGTCTAACAATCACTGCTTCTAAGAAGCAGTTGAGGTGGCTTAAGGGATACAGCATGGGTCAAAGAGGAATGCACCCACCTCAGCTTCACATAGCTGTCCAAATTCTCTGGGTCAAGAAAATCAAAAGAAAATAAAAACAAATGAGTAAGAAAGTAGATTCATGAGATTGAAGTCCCTTTAAACGATTTGTAGAACCTCAACAGTCAAAGTCTGCAGAAGAGCTCTCAGTTTCAAGCTGCCAGCTCTGGTGTCGGGGCAGCAGATGGAAGGTACCAGCATCACATCTTCAGAGGCACTCCATATTTCAGAGGTGCAGAAGGGGCTAACAGAGCACAGACCACAGGAGATACCTCTTTATCAAGCAGTGTAGCTCACTTCCCTTCTGTCACTGCCACTTGTCATGCTCCTGTAATACATCCTTTCCCTTCCCCAAAACCAATCTCTACAGTAACATAGGGAAAAAAAAAAATCAACTAAAGGAATATCAAGAAACAGTAAAAAAAAATAATAAAAAAAAACGCTGTTACAAGGTTGACTGGCTCCTGGTCTGGCATGTGGCAGGAGGCATATATTTTGCCTAATTAAGATAAGGCTGTTGCTTCTTTGCAGATTTCACTAATACAGAATTTATTGATGCAGCATTACACAGCATTTTAAAGTGATAAAATACAGCTGACGCAGGAGCCAAAGGCACCCTGAACTGCAGACTGGAGAACACACTAATTGAGACAGATCTCTGGGCTTTGGCTGAGAATGAGTGCTCCCACTGCATCCAGTGTCTGGTCCCAACTCAAGGAAGCAAGTACTTGAAGTGCTGATTGAAAATTCATTCCTGCCTGCTTTAACATATGCACAAGTGCTTGCACTTAACCCAGGTGTGCAGTTACATTCCTGCACATCTCAAACAGTTCCACATGCCACAGATTCAAAGCAGGAGCCATAAAAGCACTGAGTGGCTACACTTCTGGAAAACAGGCCCAATACATGACTGATGACCTGGACCCCACCCTTACTGCAGATTAGGGAATCTTGGGGTTCTGGTTTCTTCTGGCTTAGAAAAGCAAAGGTAACTGAAGTGACAGCTGGAAACAGCAGTGAGAGCTGAATCTTCAGTGATTTCAGGGCTGTTCATGGCATTAATGCATCGTTGGTTCCTTCCAACTGAAGCCATTCTATGATCACAAAGAGGTTTTGTTCCAAAGAACTTGAAATGCAAAGTGCAGTTCCACACATCTTACTCAAATTAGCAGAAAAGGTAACAATTTTCAGGCAGAAAGAACCCTTTTTTCAAGCAAAATCTTAAATTTCCTGAGTAAGGTTTAATAATGGAAACCATTTGCCATTCCTGTTGCAAGAAGGCAGTGATTGCTCCATAATGATGACTGCATAAGAACCACCTGCAACCAGCAATTGGAAGCTTTGTAGGAGCACATGTTGCATTCAGATGTCAAAGCAACGAGCAGAAGCAGATGCAAACAGGCTTACTAACAGAGTTATTAGGGGACACCACAATTCAACACAGTCTTCCCAGTGTTTGCCCCATTGTGCTGCATCACATGGTTGAAAACACGTCCAGTTAAAGCCTGACGTACTGTGATACAAGATGCAGCTCAGCAGAACAACATGCTAGCTCATGTTTAATCCAAGCTCCATTTGCCATGGATGCTGATTATCTCTGAGATTTACAAAAGCAACTGTGATAAATTACTTGACAAACAAGATTAAAATCCCCAAAGTTCATTCATTTTTCCACTTGCTCCCAGGCATTAAAACTGCTATGTCCCATTAATAGAAATTCCTTGTAATTCTTTTAGACTTCCACTGTTGAGTATATCTGTTCCAATTATTTTTCAGTAAGAATATTATTCTATAGACACATACTGCACAATCCATCAAACTGCACCTTTCCAAGTTAACAAACTATCTGGCACCCCAGTATCTACTCTGCATGTTTGTAACATTAGGAGCATGCTGTGGGTCTGCAACCAGGCACAAAGAAAAGCATAATAACCTTAAATAGCTCCTGTCAACCTGGCAAGGGAAATAAACAAACAAACAAACAAAGAAACAAACAAAGCATGTTCCCATTAAGTATTATAAACAGAATATCCACATTTATATTTAAAATACGTCAAGTGTTTCATATTTAACATGCTCTAACAGCTGTCTGATGGCTAGAGAACACAGATCCCCATTTGGACACATGCTGTGTGCTATTGTTTCTAAATAAATGCCTGAATCAAGATGCAAAATGCAACACGAGAAGTGTCAGACTTCTTGGCCCTGTTGAGATAAATGCCCTGCAATGCCCACGCTTCCTGCAGTGCTTTATCTGAGCAGCCCTCCTGTTCCTGCCAACTGGACAGGAAAGCTTTATCAGCACAGGTTTTCCAAATCTGCCAGCGACCTCTCTGGTTTTGATCATGCTGAAAATATTGAACTGAGCTGTCCTCATATTAGTGCTGTTCTAGGTGGAAAATGGACATAATTCCCTGCAGTGAGGTTATTATTCCAATTATTTACTGATAAGTAGGGAAAAAACATGCTAATAAGAGATACTTTAGGCAAAGCATTAAATAAAAAAAAAAGTTATACTGTTGACATAGGGTAAAGGAAAAAAAATAGGGCATTCATTAGCTTTGTAAATAAGTTAATAGCTTAGGGAATTTGGGGAACAAGTAAGAAATCAGCTAGGGATTCAAACTCTAATTCCATTCTGAATAAATTTATAACCACGGATATTTCTCATGCAAAACACATCTAAGAATGACATGAATAAAGATAATGCTGCTTAAGATGCCCAACATACATGTGTATGTATATGTATTAGGTTAAGATATGCTCTAAACATGATCAAATTTGTCCAGTTCCACTCCTGATCCCTCAGGTCATGGGAGAGAAAAAAAAAAAGGATATGGAGTACATTTCTGGTGTATTTGTGAAAAGTGTGTCCTGTTTCAAAACTGTGACAAAACCAGTCCAACAAGCCCACATGCCATATAGTCTAAGGAAGATCTTTTAAAATTAGGGGGTCTTAGAGCAGTGTTATCACTTTAAGCAGACTTTTCTTGAAAACATCTTTCAGAATATTGACATTATCCCACATATACCTCAATTTTCATCTCGCTTTTTAGTTGGTCAGATTTCTGGGTCTGATCAGAGTCTATTCTCTGTGATTGGGTTCCTCACCCGTACTTAGAAATTTCAATGGAAATCAAATCAATCATCTCCACCAAGAGAGAACATCAGCTATTAAGAACAAAAGTTAAGAAGCATAATCAAGATATTCTTGTTCACCTGACACTCTGCAACTAGTGTACTGCAATCTAAACAAAGGAAAATGTACCTTGCCATCAGGTATTTAATGCTGAGAGATACAAGCCATGGGATGAGTTGAACTTTTGCTATTACAAAATGTAGTTTGTGATTAAAACTGTCTAAAAACGGTTCTGAGGTTGGGGGAGAGACACAAAGTTTAACATACCCTTGCCTGAGCCTTCTGGAATGTATTGGGATACGAATCCACTGGTGTGCCTGCAGCATATTCATATTATCATAGAATGGCTTGGGTTGGAAGGGACCCCGAGGATCATCAAGTTCCAACCCCCCTGCCACATATTCTTGTACGTAACAGATGTCTATTTCTGGTGGCTGAAATAAAAGCAATGAACAACAGTTTGAAGGTTCAGCATTTACTGAACCACCGCCAGACATCTGAAAATACCCTGGAGGTCTCCCAGACAATTTCCACACCCTTGTGACCCAGCTCAGTTGCATTAAACAGCATTGCTGGAGGCCACCAGCACTGTGCTCTGACCCAAGAGAAAGTGATATTATGGCCAAAACTGTGGTTTTACTCAAGAGAAATGGGCCTGGCATGAATTTGAAAGCAAAGAAATGCAAAGGAAGGAAAAAAAAGTGAAAAATAAGCTATATGAATCTAAAGACAAGACAAATGTTTTCATTTTAAATCATTCATACTGTGTTTCTAACGTTCTTTTAGTCACCAGCATCTTGTTGGATAGTGTATTGTACATGAGGATTTCTCAGTTGTCACAGTGGGGTATGAAGAGCTGCAACACAAACTCTATTAATGGGAGGAGCTGTCACACAAACTCCAAATTTAAAAAGGGAAGAAAAAACCTCTTATTCAAGGATTAAGACATACATTCCTCAGCTGCTTATGAAATCTCCCTTTGTGTCATCTCCTCCTGGCCTCGTGCACAGGCCCATAAGCCTTTCCATGCCATTAATGATGTTTCCAAAGTGCACCCTTTACACTTCTTCAACTATTGCATTATGTCAGTTGGTTGGGCCCAGAAATGGGAAAGGACAGTGGGGATCATACGTAATAATATTAATATGTAATATTCATGTAGCGCTGTGAACTCTCCCCATCCCATTACCCCAGCTTTTCTGAGGATTACTTCACAGCACGTCTCCAGTTGCTGGATCAAAGCCACGTAACAGACAATGGAGGTGCCTGCAGCACTCAGGAAAAAGAAACGAGAGAGATGGATTAAGGCAATAGGAGAAAAAGGGACACAACAGGACCCCAGACTGCAGCACACAGCTGGTTTGGAGGTGTTACTGTCACGGGCTGGGGAGAGATCCCCAGGTTTATCCACACACATTTGTAGAGGACTCTGTCTTCTCTAGGAGTTTATTTTTACCCATTGCTGCCCCTCTAATGGCTTGGATCCTGGGCAGATGGGGAGCAATACTGCTTCACTGACGTCAATGCTCACAGCTTGCAGAGAGATGCAGAGGCAAGGGTTTATCCCCAGCCCATCTCCTCCCCGTTTGCATTTAGTCACTGAGAGAGGAGCTCAGGGCTGTGCCATGGAAACACTTCAACAAAACAGCCTTAAGCAAAACGCCTCATGTACACCACAAAGAGCACTGCCTAAAGGTGGGAGGCAGGGACCTGCAGACCTGGTGAATGGTGTGCTAACACAGGGCTGGGTGCCCTAGCAGATGTCTGCAAGGGGCTAAAAGTTTGCCCTATGGGGTCCCTATAACGTATGTAGATATGTACATATATTACGACTGCAAAGCGACACTCAGAACACACCGAATATTATCAGTAAGCAGAGTAATTTAAAAAACAGATTAAAAAAACAAACAAACAAAACATTTGAGTGCTTTCCACTCAACTTCTAGTTAGTAACGCAACACAGTGGTTACACACCTATAGGAGCTACACATATCAGCTCTAAGCAGCAAGCTGAGGTCCCTGTACAATCATGAGGATCCTGAAGACTGAGCTGTAAGAAAGAATAAGGACAGGTGGTGGGGCAACCAGTAAGCTTTGTATGGGTGAAAAATGGGGCAATGGAAGATCATAGGAACCTCCAAGATCACCAAGTCCACCCATCCACACCATGTCCACAGACCATATATCCCAGTGCCAGATCCCCATAGTTCTTTGATGCCTACAGGGACAGTGACACACCACTTACCTGGGCAGTCTATGCCAATGCATTACCACTCCTTCAGAGAAGAATTTTTTCCTAGTGTCCAACTTGAATGGTGCAACTGAAGGCCATTACCTCTTGTCCTAGGTGATGTACCCAGGCTCATGTGCCTTGTGCTCTCTAGCATAATCTGTTTTGAAGTCGATTTCAAATCAATGGACCCAGAACATTGAAAACTGGTGAAAAGATTTAACAAGGCATCAGCTGCACATATAGCCACGGCTGATGTTTTCAGAATGCATCATTTCTGAATGAACACCAATAATACATCTATGAGATTTCTGTGAATTATCACAATTCCAGGACATGAATCCATTGCCATGCAATAAAGAATATTTAACAGCCTGGAGAATTGGTGGTAACCAGCATGAAAATCATTCAGCTTCATTTTGGAGCAAAAAGCCCTATCCATAAAAGCTTGTGGTATTAACAATATATGTTTAACTACCGTACTGCAACCATCAAGGTGTCACTTAAAGAATGAGTAATGGGCAGGGAAGGATTTTAAACGATTCCCAACAAGACCCTGACCCTCTCCTTTCCAGCCATTAGCAAGTTCCTGAAGCATTCAGAGCAGTTTCATTTGTTCTCAATCACCACGAGTTTTAACTGTGGAATTTCAATGGTTCTCTCTTGGACAGATCTAATTTTAGGAGCCATTCAGGTGACATCCCTCTGAGCTGCAGCGCATTGGGGCAGCACTCCATAGCATCCACAGCTCTGTTTGCTCCAGTAGAGCAGAGCAGACAAATACGACTTATCAGAAGTGGTACATGATCTAGGGATAGAGCTGAGCAGCAGCGAGCAAAGGACGAGGCATTAAAAAATCCCCCGAAAATCTGGCACTCGAATTTGCAGCAAGAAATCTCAGTAGGGGCAGGCTGGGTTTCTGTGATACCAAGTGCCTCTAGCACCCAGTGACTCCACATAATCGTGAAGATCTTTATTTCTAAAAGATCCATGAGACGTGGGGCTGTCTAAGGGAGCATTTGTACTGAGAGATGAAAACATCCATGTGCCAGCAGCCATCTCACTAGCTCAAGGGTTGCAGTCCAAACCAGAAATTAGTTTGCAGAAGCCAAGATAACCTCTCGCAAAACCTTGTGCGTGCACTAATAAAGAACAATTAATAGAGTTGGTAGAGTTCAAAGTGTGCAAACCTTGCACTAAGCACATGAGCCTGCCTTTGTCAGAATCTGTTGCAAACTCCTGGCAGAAAGGATAAAAAGACTCTTTGAAGTGCTGACGCCGCTGTATGCAGACATCTTCCATTTAAGAGATCTGTCTTGTTCCAAAACATTTTATCTTAGCCATAGCAGCAAATTACTGCAGATGTTGAAGCTGTCAAAAAACAACGAACAGAAGCCAAGGAACAAGTTGATCAGTAATTGCTTGCGTGCTCAGCCGAAGCCTGAGGTCTTGCACCACCCCATTTCCCCTCCCCACAGCCCAGCAGGAAAATTACACTTTGCCAGCTCCAAGCCATTGCAGAGCTGCTCTGACATCACAGTTTCATACAGATGTCAGAGCAGCACACCATCACCTTGCTCTCAGCTTCCTGCTGCTGTGTTTTACACACTGAACATACTTTAAGCACCCGCAGCAAATACATCAAGGAACTTGCTGTCTGCACAGCACTGCTGATTTACTCCCTCACCTGTTCCTAGTTCTGCTCTCCTCAATGCAAAGCAGGGTGAGTGCTTCCAAACTGGGCAACTATTTCACGCAAGCTACTTCAGAAGATTCAATGGGAGCTCTTGGCTAGACTTTCATTTTGGCAATTGAAATTCAGCCCTTTCTGCAAGCGTGGCCCAAGTTCTGTCCAAGACTTGACGCTTCCTGGTAGATTTTACAGCATATTTCTCAGCATATGCTGAGAAAAAATGGTTTATGCAAGAACTTTGTTCTAAGAGGAATTTAAAGTTGCATTCATAGCCCCGATAATGCTATCACATTCTGATCTGCACGCAGCAGATGAGTTGCTTTTCCTATGGTTGAATATGGGAGCACAATACATACATAATTCTCTGATAAGAAGTAAATCAAATGCTCGGAACAGAGTACAGCATGCCAGCTCCAGATGTTAAGAAAGAGAATATGCAGCAGGAGTTACACAAGGGACCAACAAATCTTTCTGTGCTGATAGAGACCTGAAGCTGTTGGCTGAAGGCAGGATTCCTGATTGGCACTGTGGATGGTGGGAGGAGGAAAAGGTGGGGAAGGAGTGAAGGGGGCAAAGGGGAGAAGCAGTATTCTGCGGATTTCTGTTCCTGTTACACCATCACAGCACCAAGTACTGCATGCCCCGGATGGAATTCAGACCTGACCAAAGTGTTTCCCATATAAAAATTCAATAACAGAGCTTCAGGCTGTTTAGCATGAATAAAGCATAAGTGCTTATAGATGCTGTGGTGCTTGGCTATGGACGTGAACTCCATATACAAGAGATCTTTCCTGCTGCAGTCTTTAATCTTATTAGACTCGACTGCAGATACTTAGTTGGCCCTTGTCATTATGCATAATATTATAAATTGCTTTCTTATTAGAGAGAAAAAAAAGTTTCCTCCATTCCCAAGGCTGCCAAAACATGGCATGCTTGCTGGCAGTGCCCACCTGAGTGAGCCAACCTGCTCAGCAGCACCTCTTTCTTCAACGAGAGTCACAGGCAAACACAAAGAAGAAGTAGGTGTGATGGCCACAAGTTGCACCAGGGGAGGTTCGGGTTGGATATTAGGAAAAATTTCTACTCAGAAAGAGTGACCACTGGCACAGGTTGCCCAGGGAGGTGGTGGAGTCACTGTCCCCAGAGGTGCTCTAGAAGCGTAGAGATGTCACAGTGGGGGATGTGGTTAGTGTGCATGGTGGAGATGGGTTGGGGTTGGACTTGGTCATCTTAGACATTTTTTCTGACCTTAAAGAATCTATTGTTCTATCCTATGAAGGAACAGCATAGGAGTAAAAAAAAAAATAAAATCAACTGTTTTAAACAGTAGCTGATTATGGTCTCCCCAGAACATCTATAGTACACGATGCTGGTATACCAATTTATGAAGTGGATGCACTTCCAGGAGATGCACACTGGTGCATTCAAATGTCCAACATGCAAAGGCTGGGGCTTACAAAAGAGCTAAAATATGTAATACCTCTCCTTTCTGCCTCAGCAAAAGCTAGGAACTAAAAATAAAGAGAGCACTGGTTGAGAAAGAACAAGCATTCCTAAACTGCTGGAAATAAACAGAGCATTGGATAGAGGCAACCTTGCAGAGACGGACAACACCGCATGTCAGTTTGGGGAGGGAGGATGTATTTTATCCTCAAAAGAGGTCACAGTGCCAATGCTTATCATGTGGGGTATGTTTGGTATTTTAATCCCAGTTAATCACAGTTTTTGATAGGTAAACAAGAGAAGGGTTCATGATCTGTGGTTTAACTTATCTCACGGTGAGAGCCCCTTACTGTAAGGGAACCCCTCTCCCTGGCTAACTGTGCTGCCAGTACTGCTGCTGGAACCAAGGCAGTGCAAAGGCGGTGGTATTTCCCCATCTGAGTCGACATTCTGTCCACATGGGACCACAGCAGTCACCTACTTAACACTCCATCACTGGAAACCACTAAGCACTAAAGGAATTATTAGACAAATACCTGTTCAATTAGTCAACAAACCAACACTGATTTCAGGGGAAAAACGATCAATCCCGAGTCTCACCTACTTGCAGGTTCAGTGGTGACAGCTAAGCTTACAGCTGTTGAAACAAGGGATGCTTAACGAGGCACTAGTGTGGATTTTAATTATTTTTGGTCATCTTCATCCATACACTTCTGAGAATTTGGAGAGTTTGATAGATTGCAATGGATCTTCGTCTGCTGTTACAAAACGCTTTTCATTGCATTAACAGTGAAAAGATGTTTGCAGTGTAACACTGTACAATTCTCCCTGTACGATTCTCCCTCCTTATCATCATTCTCTGAGCAGTGTTTCGTAGCGAGAAGATATGCTGCTCAAAATCTCTCTGAATATGAAATTTTCTGAGTAATTCTGTCACAAGTCTCCCAGGACATCCTAGTCAAGGATGAACAATTCAGAAAAAGCCCTACAGAGCCGGAAAGAAATTAATCATGCATTTTTAAGTGTTTTGAACCTTCTTATAGGATTTAATGAAGAATTCTGTCGAGCTTTTAAAATGTATAGGGGAAAAAAGCCTCACCTAGTCTATAAATCAAGTTCTTGGTACACATTAAGTTGATTAACATGAAAGAGAAGATCTTGTCCCATCTAAAGGCAATTCTGAGGTAACCTCAGACTTCTTTCTGGATGCTGTGATTTTTTATTGCCTACCTGACTGCATCCATTTCCACAGAAGTCAACAGCAAAAGTGTCATTAACTCTGGCCCAAATAAATTCCAAATACTCGTTCAGTTTTTAATGTTCCAAGAGTGGAAGTCATCCGCTGGCTACTACAGAAGCTGGGCATTTTTAGCACCATTAAAAAATAAATGGTTTTCCTACATAAAGCAGCGAGGAGCTTGCTTCTGAAATAAACCCTTTCATTTTCTTTCATTTAACACACAAAACAGAAAGCAGTTATCAAATGCCTTCATACCTTCCCTAGCAAGTGCAGTGGGTGCAGACTGTTAAGGACCTCATGAAGTGGCTCAGAAATAGCCTTCATTGAGATGAATGCAGTTCCCTTTATGACACCCTTGGTACCAGCACATGACACTTAGTAAGCTTCAGCAAACACCACTGTTTTAGGATATCATTTCGGTGTAGAGTTTAGCCAAAGTCACAAAAGAAGTGGGCATTCATAAGGGTAACAAAACCACCCAGAACTGTGACACATTCAAACAAAAAAAAAACACAAAAAACCACCCTAACAAGACTTTCAGAAATCACAAAACGCCTTCATACTTCACAGAATAACCCAGCCTGTAATTAATTGATGCCAAGAAGAAATTGTCCCTGGAGGGCATGTTATTCTGGCTGCGTAACAGGGGTTATTTTTGCTGGCACTGACTACTGTCAAAAAGAGGATTTTGCAACAACATCTATGACTCAGGGCAGCACTCCATGTATTCAGGAAGACAACTGTACAGAGAGCTGCTACCAGCAGCCCAGGTGAAAATTCTGGATGTTGAATCGTGATCTTAATTTTTTTTAATAGCATGCAAAGACTATGTCAGTAGCACTTTTCATTATCCACTTCAGCAGTCCAGAACTACTTGGTAATTATGCCCATCCACTCTCTTTTGACAGAGCTAACTAACAGAACAAGAGCTTCTGATAATACACAAGCTTCTTGTAAAGAATTCATGTAAGAAGGCAATAATCTAAATAGCAAAGCTGATGAGTTTGCACAGTACCTTGCTCTAGGGAATATGCATTTTCTCCAGCCTGGAGGAAGGATCACGTCCTTGGGGAGCCCACAGAAAAGGACTGGGGTGTAGGTTCTGTAAAAGCCAATAAAGGACAGATCCTACAGCCCTGCTTTTGCCAAGCAAGTAAAACAGAAGTGAAGAAACATCCTCAAATCAATTATTTGTTTCTTGTCAATCCCAAACAACATTTCCAAAGAGCAGAAAAAAATTCTATTGCTCCCATGGATACAGTGCTAACAGATGTGGCCATCACATTTCATTGTGAAAAGCCCAGAGTGTTCCCTGAACATACAACCAGGTATAAAATAAAAAGCTCTGACAGCAAAACCTGATTAAACTTCAGCTAAACATAATCCTTCCCACTCCAGTAGCTATTGGATGTGGTCTATAATAGCAGTTTCACAATCGTTTCCCTCCATGCTAATGTTCAGTAGAGGAGGAAAGGTCCCCCAGTGGCTCAGCCACAGCACAGCCCTAGTTCGAGACCTACACACAGTTATGTATTTAATGCTCATTTACTTACACAGTCAGCAGCACAACACACTAATGATGTGTCTGATTGAGAGGTTGGTACAGAGCAGCCCTTACCCTGCATGTCCTGCACCAGGCAGGGGTCCTGCCCTCCCAGCTCTAGTCCTTCCAGCAGCCCCATTTGTGCTACAATGAAAGGGCAAAAGGCTTTGTAAGTATAACTCCCTGACTGCAGACTCAGTGATACCTCCAACGATGTGGAAATGGATCACTGAATTACCTGAAAGTAACAAACATCTCCCTGTACTCCCAGTCAAACTCATGTTTATTTTCAATGTCCCTTCATTCCTTACACAACTGAATTCCACATTGGTCAGCCCTGCAGCATCAATCTCATCGATAGCAGCTCAAAACCTCATTTGCTCACTTTTTCCCAACCTATTAATACAGAAAACATATTACCAGATGCAATTAAAAACATGTCAAGATAATCTTAAGATAAAGTCCGCAAAGTCTCAAACATGTTATTCCCCACTGGCAATAAAATGAATTTAAAATATGAAAAAGATTCTTAAAGCCTTCATTTGTTTCATCATAATCTAAGGTACTCCTTTTGGATTAGCAAAAAATCTATAGCAGTTTGAAACCATCTGCTGAATTTCTAAAGTACAGCTTCAATAAATTAATTGAACTTATCAGCTCAGAGATCATCTCCATAGTAGCATGAAAGACAAGAGTTACAGCCAGACAAACTGATGCAGCAATCAATTTCACTTCTGGTAAGCCATCTGAAGATTAAGATCTCGGCTAGATCAAATATACTAGATTAACAATAATGCCATATTTTAGGCTTTTGCAACCTATACTCACAGACCAATCTTCTTGATGCTGCAGATAAAGCTGCCTCATTAGACAGTTCTCCATGCAGAAGCTTATAGTATTTCAATTTGCCATCTTCCTCATACCTTTAAGTCAAAAAAGAGATACACCTTATTAAAAAGAAGGGAAAAAAAAAAGATATCTCAGCTATTCACCACGGCACTTGACAGAGTTTTTCCATATACAACTTACAGAGAACAAGGAACTTAAAGAACAAGCAATTGGGTAAAGTGAGCTTCTTGAAATGTTTTTTTTTTTTTTTTTAATGGGCCAAATTTCCAATTATAATTTTTATACCGAAATGCTTCAGAAAACTTACTTCCTAACCCATTCACCTGCAAAAAAATAAAAGACTGTTTTATCCAAAGAACAACTTTTTGGGTTATCTACATTCTGCCATTGTCTCTAACAACGATTCTTCAGTGTTCCATTGTTTTACACACNAAGAGAAAAAGGAACTTAAAAAACAAGCAATTGGGGAAAGTGAGTTTCTTTAAATGTTTTTTTTTTTTTTTTTTAATGGGCCAAATTTCCAATTATAATTTTTATACCGAAATGCTTCAGAAAACTTACTTCCTAACCCATTCACCTGCAAAAAAATAAAAGACTGTTTTATCCAAAGAACAACTTTTTGGGTTATCTACATTCTGCCATTGTCTCTAACAACGATTCTTCAGTGTTCCATTGTTTTACACACCCCAGTTAATCCTGAAGGTCTGTCATACCCTATATTGTGGCAAAGACTTTTCATTTCATTAAGAAATGGTACTTTCCAGAGAGCAGAGGGCAGGTAACCTGATGGGTGGTGCCTGTCTGTCTGTCTGTCCATCCTAGGATGGTCATCAAAAGTAGCATCTCTCCCAAGACCAGGTAATGGAAATTCTTGCTGCTTATGATCGCAGAGTTTGCTGCTCTGGGGGATGAAACGGGGTGGAAAAGAGGAAATAATTCATGTTCCCAAAAGCACACAGCAGAACTGAGAGAGAATTAAAATCCAAGAGCAGCTTGGATCACTTTCAGTGCTGCCCCTAGAGACCTTCCATCAGGTGCAAACATCCTGCTCATCAGCTGCCTTATTGCAATTGTCATTTACCTCAGGGGATGCAGGCTTCACTTAAAACTATACCCAAGTTAGTCATCCACGTATTTATATCCCTCTTGTACTTTTTATTCCATTAGGAGAGTTATAAAGAAATAAATTAGAATCACAACACATCTACAGCTTTCTCTGAAAGAGACTGCTAGCACTTGACTCACCTACTTAGGTGTCAATTTAGCACTCTTAGCTGGATTTAAATTGAGTCAAGACCAACCTGCTGAAGACAGAATCTGCACCTGCCCCCCACAACACTTTAATAATTAGAATCAAACAAAAAGTTCAAACATTACTACAGCTTGGGAACATTCAAGTACTCAGAGTGTGGCAGGTTTGTACCCCTGCCTCATTCACCAAAGGTGAATGTTGCCCAAACAACCAGGCACAGATCAAGAGTATTTAGTACTGTGAATCTCAGCTGCTGGCACTCATCCTTTCTGTGGTTCTCTAGGAAAGGGCAGGACCAAAGGCATTCCCAATTAGCACCATGGGATATCCAGCACCTGCAACCACAAGCATTTAATACTGTATGTTATCTTTAGGGCAGCTAAGGGTCTCTTATTTGTAGCATCTAGCTTGATTTTCTGTGTGGGGATCCTGTGTTGCCCCTAAGGGCAGTGACTTGAGATCTAGCTCTTCTCCATACCCCACACTAGGCTCTTGGTCTAGTTCTGACTCGCTTTAATTTCAGAAAGATGGTCTGGCTGGTGAATTATCTGGCAAAAAATATAAAACAACAAAAAATCCCCACAAACCTGAGCAAATCCAATCCCACCTACCTGCTACAAACCAGAATTCCTCTGCTGATATCACCACCCGTGACCACGATCCCACAAATGCACAAAATAATAAAACCATCACAGCCCTCTGATCCCTTCCCTGATTATTTGAAGCAGATCTCTTAAAGCACATGAGCTGGCACCCAGCTAACCAAGGTGATGTTCAGAGCCCTGGCTTTATGTAATATCAAAGCAGAATCTTAAGTAATAAACCTAATAGCAAAACAGATGGAAGAAACACGCGTGGAGCTGCAAGCAATCACCACAAGTTCCGTCATGGAACACCTAAGGAAAAAAGCTGCTGCCCCTTCTTCTCAGAATACATCAGTTCAGTAATTAGGTGTATTAAGAGCTGTGTCTGTCGCATTTCACTCATTTCCACAGACATAAGAAGTCACATTTATAAGTCATTAAGCTGAAATAAAATCTTTGCCGGGCTTAATTAATTTAAATATTCATGGAAACAGGATAGCAGGGGGAAGTGTTATTCTTAATCAAAACAGACATTGCTGTTCTATAATGCAAATTACTATTTCTTATATGGACAATGCCAAGCACCTACAAAGGCAGCAGGACATTAATGATGACCACATAGAAAAATGCAGCTGAAAGGGACCTGCATTGTCCTTCACCTCTCAAACAGGAATGGGGATTTGTTGAGCCAAACACGTGTCTAATAATAGTGTCATGCCTAAAACAGTAGTCACTTCCAGGGTAATTAATCACAATTTACTCAAGTCGAATGCAACTCCCACCTGCCCCTCCATCCTTTAAAAAAATAAATTAATAAAAATAACACCATGCATCTACGGACACATGTTCTCTCCTTGCAAGGCCACAGTGACCATAACTTTCTTTTAAATATATGGTTTATTGGCAACAATTACTCTTCTTCACTTAATCCTTGCAATTTGGGTGCATGCCTGCAAGGTGGGAGATCAAAGCTCCCTTTCACTGCCTGCAGAGGGAAACCCATAGAGCTCACTCTTATGGGTGACCTGTGCAGCTTAGTAGAAAAAATTGCACAAGATTGGTTGGGCTGCGACATGACACAACAGATCGCTACGATACGTGGAAAATTGCTTTGATAGGGGCAGGAAGAAAATACAGTTTCCAATTTTTATCCGTTAATAGCAGCTTTGGTTTCATTATCCACCATCCCCTATCAGGCTTTGGATACAATTAACATCACAGAAATAAAACACTTGATGGAAGTAGCAACACGTTTGCTGGTAATGAAATGTTTATGGATCAATTTGGTACACTAGGAAAGAGTGAATGCATTTCCTTCAGGATGAGAAGAAACAAAGCATAGATAAGCACCGAAAATCACTTCGTCTTGAGACATTCACGAAATGTTATTGTTCCCCCCCTCCCCCCAGAAAAGAAAATATTGATTGTTGAGGATCATTTGGACAACAACAATGAGTTTCCCTGATAAAAGCTGACAGCTCATCTAGCACAGAAAACAGACTGACCCAAACAACTCTCCATGTCAGAAGGCTGATGGACACCTGGAAAAGAAAATCTCATCCTTGCTCATCATTTCTCCTGTGCCTGGGACATGTCACCATCACCATGTCCAAAGGAACCAGGGGAGAGCTCTTCTATGCTTTTGTATGTCAGTTTAGCTGTTGCCCCTTCAATTCCCACTATTAAGAAGGGGAAAAATAGTGTTTGAACATTTAAGACCCCCCTCAAAAAAAAAAGAAAGAATTACGATCCTAAGATGCTAAGGGCAGGAGTAGATTTAGATGGTACCTAGAAAAACAAAAGCCTCAGCTGCAATGGAAGGTAAAATAAATACCTTCACTGCACCAAACATCTAAAAGAAGTTTTTATTTTATGTATGATGATATAATGCAGACCTTCAAGGGGGAGAAGTTCTCAGAGAATTTCAAGCTTTCAACAAAGACTAAATACTCTTCTTGGGGTCAGCTGCTATTAGGAACAGCATCATAGCACACGAGTAACAAGGATTCACATGGAACCAGTGGGATTCCCTCACTGCCATTTTTACAGTGGCTGGCTGGCAGAAAAAGAAACAGCTCTTCCTCTAATGTGAGTTGCATGCAAATCACCAGGAGAGACTCCAGCTTTTCTTTAAGTTTTGGGATGGTTCACAGCCTCACCCCTTCTGTACCCTTTCCCCTTTGCCCTGATGGTGAAGGAAGGCTGCAGCTCAGAGAAGGGCCATAGATAAAAACAGAGCAAGGAAAGAAAGGAAGAGAAATGAAAGACAGCTGGAAGTGCAGGAAAGCAGGACCAGGCTCTGAGCACTCTTGTCAGAGCTGTAGATGTCCCTGTTCATTGCAGGGCATTTGGTCTGATGACCTTTAAGAACCTCTTCCAACTCAAACAATTCTATGATAAATTTCATCCATCTCAACAGAAGAAAGGATGGAGAATAACAACAGATCCTAAGGAGAACCTGGCACTGCAGGAGGTACCAGGTATTCCTGGAATTTCTCTGGACTGCCCCAGTCCAGCAGCTTTGCAGAGGGCTTAAGTGCAGGCTCAATGAGTGCATTCATCACATCACTTCTGTTGTCCAAGCTGCTGCGCTAAACCAAAGCCAAATGTTTTCAGCCATCACATTTAATCCAAGTCTCTGGTTCTGGCCATCACACCCAGCATGAAGAACTAAATAAATGTCATCTGTATGCAGATTCTGCTTTTTTCTCCCCTGAAGCATAATAAAGTTGAAAAGTCACGATTCAAGCTAACCAGCGACACTTCAGTCTAAGAGCCAACTCCTCCAAGAATTCTGACAAGCAACAAATGAACATGACATAAAATATGCAAAGAAAGACTCCTCATTGCCTAAGGACTGGAAAAGTTGCTGAATCCCAGCCCACATCTAAAAGAAGCCTTTTCATTTTTTAAAAAAGTGCACTTACTGAGAATCAATGCTCCAGTTCTTTGACTGTAAGTAACACAATACTTATCCCTTATAGGCAAAAGCACAACATACCAAAATGGGACACCAACCCACCAGCCAGGATGAGTCCATTAACTCAGTACTCATGTAAAAGCTTGACTAATCTTCCAGTTCCAGGTGAACTTTCTTCAGAAGATCCCAGAAGCAGTTCAGGGGCTTCCATGCTTGAGAGCCCAATCTGAAATACCTTAATTATACTCAGGCATCCAAAAATACCCTACTTTTGTTGGCTTCAAACAAGCATCTCTTTTAAGGGGCTGTAAATTCAGCTCAACCAGAAGCCTGCAGCAAACAAATATTTTCAGCTTCCTCTGTACTGCTAGCTGAATTGCATAGTACTGCTTCAGCTCCTCACAGATTGCAAGCTGGGGAACTAGGAATAAAAATGTTTCAGGTTATAATTCATGAAATGCTTCGTTATAGACAACCTTCTACTATTCTTTTAAGGATGTCTAATCCTAAAAAAATTGGCATTTAAAAAAATATTTTTTTAGAAAGAATTAACCAACTCCCAGTGCAAGAAATAGCTTTCAGCCATTACGCCATCAAATTCATTTCATAAACATTCAATATAACGTAGACTTTCACTGACTGAGATTGAATGACATGCCCACGGAACATGCTCCACAGATTCAACAGAAAGCTTCATTTTGCCCCTGTCAATTTCTCTATCCTCAATTTATTTTCAATTTGTTCAATTGCCTCCAGGATAACAAGTTTTATCTTACGAAGAGTGGTGTGCCTCTCAAAGAATCTACCAGTCTGTTTATTTACCACTCAATTGATTTGACCTTTACAGGGTCACCTGCCACTTGAAGTCATCTTAAAGAAACCTAATTAGTCACCACACAGAAGGAAGTTCTTAAACCAGGTTACAACACAGTCCCCCAGCTTCCAGAAGTGCTAAGTACCTTCACTTCCCAATGATCATAGAAGAATTTGAAAGCACCCAAGAGCTTCAAAACAAACCAGTTTGAGGTATGTTGCTGCTCCAGATCATCTGCAAAATCACCTGAAGAAAACATCAGAGGAAAATGTGCAAAAGAGAATCACAATGAAAAGACAAATGCTCAGAAAACAACAACAGCAACAACAGAAAAACAGGGCTCAAAATTTCAAAGTGTTTAAACGTTTTTGATTTACTATTATCAAAGGTAATTTCAGCAGCATGACATAGGGCACCAGTGAATACCATGCACAAAGGATTCCATTAAATATCAGTGGAATTTCAAGGAGGTGCAAGTTGTGTCAGTTTAACAGAAGTCAAACCTTTTCTTTTTACTTATTTTTATTTTGCCTTTCCAGCTTGATGCTATTTAGCCAACGGATGTGGACATGAAATGTGCTTAATCGTGATGAACTCTGAAATCTGTGTCAATTTTTGCAATGGCAGCAATGCAGGCATTGACATACTGGCAGGTGAGGAAGCAAAACAGGCATGTATATTTTCAGTGGCCTGGGAATTTTCTTTCTAAAAGCATTACACATTAGGGATATCTATCTACTGAAACACACCAGTGGGTTCTATCCCATGTAATACTCATTTCATTCATCTGATTTTACTGAGCCTATCATATCTGCTTCCTATCAGACCCCATCTGTTGAGGTTCCTCAAACAGGCAGCAATTCTCAAACTTACACACAATGACTTGTTCAAGCAAGACAACGAATAATTAGCTACTATCTCAGAAATAGGAGCAAGTCAACCACATCTCAGGTAAAATAATGCAGGGACGTGCTACTGAAATAGATAAAGCCACAACACTTACACCAGGCAAGGGTATGATTTCTTAATAAGGACCATAAATACTGAAAGAAATTCCCAATCCATTGCTTATTCCCACCCACTCAGCTCACTAAAAGGTATAATATCATCTCTTCAATTACTGACATCCTGTCATTTGAGCTGAAAACACACATCTTGGGCATTACTGTCTCTGCTTTGTTGCAGAGTTTATGAACAGAACAAACTGCAAGGATGAGCTTTCCCTTACCTGCAGAGACTGTGCCAGAGATGATAGCATCTAGTGGAAGAAATAGAATACAGAGCTGATCAGCTAATGTATGAAGAGCACTTAGAGATAGTTTCAGGAAATCTATCACTTCTGGAAAAATCTTAGTTTAAACATTTATTCTTTAAAAAAAAAAAAAAGAAAAAAACCATAAACGTTTTATCTCAACTTTCTTTCCTCTTATTTTCAAGATTACAAAATTGACTGAATTACAATGAAGCATTTTTATATACATTTTTCTGCTTGTGATTACCTGACTCGAAGCAATGCTAACTCAGTTGCAAATAATTCAGCCGTCAATGGATTTCACCAGCACAACACCACACTTGAAGTTGCATATGGTATTTTAGGGATTGCTCAGACTACTGAAATCTATATCTAAGACAAGACTGGTCCCATCCTACGCAGCGTTGAGAAGCTTCCCTGGGAGGTGAAGGTATTCTGCAATTCTCACAGATTTTTCCATTTTCATTATTTATAAGTGAACTAAAAAGCTGTGTGGGGATGCAGGAATGAAAAGAGGGATGGAGTAATGAAAAGCAAAAGGAGAGAAGCCCATCCTGGCCTACTTGGTATAACAGAAGATTTGCTGATGATTCCAATAGCAGCAAGCAATCTAAAAAATGGGAATTCATTTCCAGGGCAACATTGGTAGGAGGTGAAACATAAAAGTGAGTGATGGGTTAATGAAAATAAATGATCTGAAATAACAGTGGTTCAGTAAAGCACATATTTATCGTGTGATCCAAGTTGCCTACATGAGAGTTATTAAGTTAAATCAGCCCTCATAGAAGCTGAATAAATGAAAGCAATTCTGATGATCCCAATGCTTTAATCTCTGCAATCACACTATATTAGTCAGGGACAGAAAGAGCAAGAAATTGGCATAGTGAAACACCTTAATTTTTAATGTAAACCTTTTGCAGAAAAGTCACTTTAAAACAGGCATACCACTTCCATTTCTAATTACGAAACATTAAAGTTATTATGAAAAGAACCATTTCATACGTCCAGAACTTACTTGTTACCTTCACAGACAATTGAATTGGGTGGGCAAAGAGGCAAGCACAGAACAGTATCATCAGGATATTCTACAAAACAACCATTTGCTGTTGGCTCCTTGTCTTCCAAGGACACGGATTCTCTGTTAACAACGCTGTTCAGAATAAAAAGAAATAATATGGACAGCAACAGTGAAAAGTTGATGGCTGTACAAGGGAATAACAGCTGGAACTTCGGATCCTGAGAGATTCATCTTGTTATTTGCACCAGAATAAATGAATCCCATCTCCATTTCAGTTCACATTTTTATGAGGGCGTCTTACAGTTCTGCTCATCTTCTGACTCTGCTACAATATCCAGGTTGAGGGAAGACTATCATGTGGAAAGTTATCAGTCACTATGCTTTCCCAAAAAGCCCTCAAAACCACAAAAAAGAAACCCACCTCCTTTTATCACCTCCCAGCTCACTCAAAGCTCAAGGATATTAATTAAAAAAAAAAAAAAAAAGCAAAAAACTTAGCACTGAAAGTTTTGCAGAAAGATTTAAGATGAGTCACCTCTATTCCCCAAATGAGATCATTTCAGTTCCATGGTACCACTACATTTCATGCAGTGAAACTAAACACTGACTTCAACAAAACCAAGAAATCTCATTCAGATAATGTTGCGAAGAAAAAAAATAGATTATTCCCTTTTAATTTTCCCCTTACCTGAAAAAACGTAGCATTATGCAAACCTATGTGTTGCTCTTTCTGAATCTTCTGTTTTTTTTGATTAGATGTTTCTCTTATGGCTCACAGCACAAAGCACAGGAAGGGCTGGGCTATCATTCTCACAGTAAGGAAGTTCTTCCAAGTATGTGTAACTATGTTCCAGCTTTGGCCATTGCTCCTTGTCCTGTCACTTCACACCACTGAAAAGAGACTGGCCTCCTCCAACAGCTAATTGTTTAATTGAAAGCTAACGAGCCTTCCTTCCTTCTTTACACTTTCTACAAAACTTGTAGATTTTCCAGACCAGAAGAACTTGTGTTTTCATCTTGTGTTCCTTAGTGGCTGTTCTTTGTGAGTAACCCTTATTTTTCCTCTGAAATCACAGGTAACTTTGTCCTCCAACACACCCTGCAGCAATGAGTTCCACCACAAGGTAACATGTAGTGGGGGAGGATAAAAACTTCTTGTTTCCTTAAATCTTCTGGTAAGTTTAAAAAGACCACTGCAAAAAACCAAACCAAAACAAAACAAAAACACACACAAACACAAAAACCTGCAGATGCTTTCAAGTTCGAAAGAGCAATAAGTGGCAAATAATCATTTCTACCTGTAGGCTGAATTGGAGCTGCTTCAGTTCCAACTTAATGTCTGCCAGCTCTATCATGCAAGTGCACCTCTGTAATTTTCCCCAAGCAGCATGTCTATAAAGAAGAACTGATAATGGTCCAATTCGCACTATTACCTCAGTGTAAATCCAGAGCAATTTCATTTTGTTGAGTCATACATTTAACCAAGTACTGGCTTTAATAAACACAGGATTTTGCCTAGCAATTCACTAGTTTTTCCTTCCAAAACCCCCTCAGAGTTCTACATAACAATGTACCAAGTGCACTTACTGCCTTGTAGATAGGCCAGATAATAATCCACGTGCAAGGCAGTGAAGTCTGAGCACCTCTCAGCAGTTTAATGTAAAGAAACATAGGATAAGACCATGGGCAAACTGAAACTAGTCTTTGAAATACCCCTTACAAGTTGACTGCTGATGGCACTGACACATCAGCTACAGAGTCCAAACACTATTCACATGTTTTTTGCTGCTTTTTATTGTCTCCTAACCCAATTCTTTTCAAAGACACCCAAGAAAAAACCCTACGTTAAAGAATCAAGTTGTTGGGCTGGAGTCTGTGCGACTCCAAACATAATTAATACCCTCGACTAACTTTAAGACACAGATGCTTCCCTGCAGTTATGTCTACTGCCAGTCATTTTGCAGTCTTGCAAAGGGCATAATATCA
Source organism: Odontophorus gujanensis (assembly GCA_013399175.1). Classification (NCBI taxonomy): domain Eukaryota; kingdom Metazoa; phylum Chordata; class Aves; order Galliformes; family Odontophoridae; genus Odontophorus; species Odontophorus gujanensis. The sequence goes on from VXAB01006984.1 coordinate 127,442, forward strand.
ACTGTTACGATAAAAATGAAACTAGAATAGAAACCTCTTGCCCCTGTAAATCAAAAAGGAACCAAGAGTGAATTGATGCCCTCGAGCACCTCACATCCAGGCGAGCTGCGATGCACCTATGAGGATCATCAGCCTTATTCATTTAAGAGTTCATTGAGTCTATTTTTATCCAAAATACATCACTGGGGAGGTATGTTGGCTCCCAGACTTAAAAAGTCATTTTAGTGGCAATTCTGCCACGAAATATAATGGCCATTACAGAGGTCATAAGAAGTATTTTCATAAAATATTACCTTCTGCTGACACTGTCCTTGGTCAGTGCCTTGGTCAAGTGCTTGGGTCTGATCTCAGCATTTCCTCCAAAGGCCTCCCCATCTGATGGCTGTTTCTGCAGTGACATGACAACCTAATAAAATTTCTAAAGGTCAGACTTGAGCTTCAATGAACACATCAGCGAGAAGTAAAATAAAACACTGAGCTAAACTGCAACTGGCTGCACAAACAAATGGAGTGCACAAACACTAAATATAAAATTAATGGTTAACAGCTGTTTCCACCTAAACTCACAAAGCAAAACCAAGTCAAGGTGAACTGGTATGATGAAAAACACCTCATCTTGCTCTTTCCCTCTCATTAATGGCCACTTTCTGGATACGATGCTATTGCAGTGAACAGAAGCAGATAATACCTACTAGATAATAAAGTTTTACTAATTCTGTATTAATTGGACTAGAGGACACAGTTGGTTTCCTTCAGAGATGAAATTCCATCCCAATGCAGGTTCAAGTAAAACCTGCATTTTGTTGGATAGAAGGCAAGTAGCCAAAGCATCGTAACTCTGCAGCACAATGCTTCTGCTGCATCTGATCCAACTTTCAGCCTCTGTACATATCAAAAAGCTTCACACTCACTGTATGACTTCAGATGAGGAAAAAAAAGTCCTTCATATTGACAGCTGCATCTCCACCTTTGCTCCATTAACACCTGATCCTCAGTCAACGGCCCCATGAGCACAAACCACCTGCTGCTGATGAGAAGGATGCGACAATAGGGCAACTCTCATTATCGCACCTCCACCTGCATCTCCTGCCCTCCACTGCTCCTGAGGTCAGCCAGGTTCTCCAGTTCACCTGGATAAGTCTGGGATGAGCACAGAAAGCCACAGAAAGGCCCCAGATGGGCGTGTCACACACTTCTGAGCTCTGAGTACCTTTCAGAACGGTGGCTTTCAGGTTCTCTCTGTAGTGGTCTCTTCAAGGCCCCTTGCCAAGGCTTTTCATCCAAGTTGCACAGCCGTGTTGTCTTCTTTCTTGGGTAGCTTTGAGCACATGGCTGCAACAGAAGGAAAAGCTCAGTTCCTCTGGACCTCTGCTCTGTTTCATTTTCACAGCTGCACAGCACCCGCGTTTCTGAGGCAGGTCAGGAGGTTAAGAAGAAGGTGCAAAAAAGAAAACTCGCTTCCCCGGAAAGAAATTAGTGCTCAAAAAAGTTGCATGGAGGGGAAATAGAGCATAAAAGTGGCTACAATTATTCCAGGAGCTGCAGTACAAGGCCAATTGCCACTACCTTTGTAACTGAAGTAGCACCACACAATCGAAAAAGACCGCACTTCATCATACAAATAGTGAAATTTAGGACTGGAAGTCAGTTGAACCCATAAATATGACCTCCGACAACAGAGCCTTGAAGAAAAAAAGATATATAAATTAAAAACAAAACAGATGAACAAATCCAAAGATGCTGCATGCTGAGATGTTGCAGAAAGCACCGATTGCCCACTGTCCAATCAGATCTGAAATCCACAGCTGTAATGAATGAAGACTGTCCCAAAAGTCTTAGATTTCTTCCTTCACCTTCCCCCTCTCTCATACTTGCATGCAAGTGGAAATCACTGTAAGCCAAGAGCATTATTTCCTATTAGCTCACACTAGGCAGCTATGCCCAGCCCACCTGATTTCTCAAGGCTCTTCCAAGCTGTCACCTGGAAAAGGTGAGGCAGAATTCAGGTTGCCTGAACACGGCCTTGGAGGCATAGGTTGTCCCACACTTCTGTTGAGACTCCAGCAGCATTGCCACAAATGCTGCTCATCTGCAATCAGGTCACTGCAGTGGCACACCTAGAAAGACTGAAAGCACAGAACAGGTTACACAGTGAAAGGGCCACTGTCAGAGGGCTCAGACACAGGGACGAATTAATTTCTAGAGCTCTTCCACATTGGGACTGGTTTTGCTGCCCCTTAAAGAATCCCCTCATTTCAGGGCTTTGCAGAAGGCAAGAGGTCATGTTATTCTTCCCATGCCACTGCAGCAGCTCTCTGAATGTTAATGCTTGCTTCTTCCAAGGTGCAGTGAGACTGAATTGGAAGTACTGAGAGCTTCTGTACCAGAAGTGACAAGGAAACTGGGCTGACACAGAATGGTACTGATTTGGAAAATGGATTGTATTGGCAGCACAATACTTAAGAGGGATGATAGAGATGGAGATTTGAAAACTTCCTAGTTAAAAATAGAGGAGTATGTAGGTAATGAGATGAAAATAATCTGTACCAGTGTACAACAACAGATTTCACCAAGAATGTCCTACCTACAGATTTCACTTCCATCTTGGCCATTTGCTTCTCTCCCCATTTCTAGCAACTATGTCATAAAGATTCTGAGACGAGCAAGGACTGAGGATTAACCCTCTCCTACTAGATGCCAACTCTAGAAACCACGGATAGGTTCAATTAGGTTCCACAGAGCCCCTCTACCTGCAGCACACCTGGTCAGCTCCCATCAGCCATCAGCAGCACTTCCAGCTGCAGCACAACTACACCTAACATCAAAATTACTGCATAGCACTGGTCAACAATAGGTGATGTGAGTTTGTGAGGTCTGAGCTCACAGAAGGCTGGAGAATCACAGAGCACCATTCAGTCATATTTAACCCCAGTCATGTACCTGATGTTTGGCTGTATTCACACAACTGCTTGGCCCAAGGACATTCAAGCACAAGCTGATTCAAAACAGAGCACAGCAAGCTTTCATATCAAAGTATTGAAAACTAAAGACCACCACCTTGGCTATACCTGTAAGTGCCCTGGGTGCTCCACAGCTGTGATTTGGGCATCCCTCACCTTTGCCTTCCACCATATCCACACACATACACACTGTAAAAAGAGAGGCCATAGCCATGTAAAAGGAGCAGACAGCCCACAGCAGTTCACCCCAACAGAAAATGAGATTTCCTATCCAACCTCAAAGCCAGTTTTCAGCTCAGCTCTCTTCACTCTTAGCAGTAACAGCCACCCACTGGCCAAGAAAAGAGCACATTGCCTGTTATTTAATTCATTACATGTGCAGATACTCAAAAAGCACTCTGAATTCAGACAGATTTAAAATGGGTGTGGAACCAGAAGAACTGACTCTGAATTTACACGAGGCTACTGATGCCAACCAAGCAGCATATCTGACACCAACCAAGCAGCATATCAAAAGTAAGCATGGCCCTTGGAGTTAAATTTAGATGACATGTTAATAGCTGCCTATTTTCCATACTGTGTATTAATCGATCGTTTCTGCTGCTTACTGCAGCGTTCCCGTGGGCGAAGGCAGCTAGGTGACAGAAGTGAACCTGACAGCACTACCAACTTTGTTGGAGCCCCTGTGGTACATTTTTTGGGTATGTTTTACCCCTGAAGAGCACAGTGTGAAGCAGTCAGATGTGTACTGGTTGGAGCATGAAGATAAACTTTTGGTAACAAAGTCAGAAAGGTGAAAACGATGTCCCAAGGGTTTGAGCAAAGAAGGAAATACTTCAGAAGTCTGTTGCTCTGTCAAGGTAAAATTAATCCAACACAAATGCATTACTGATCTGCACAGGGAACAGAGATTTGTAGAATCCACACGAAGCAGCTGTGTGATCTGAGTTGGCAGTCTCAGCTCAGGAAGATGCATCAAATCCCAGGTCTTATTTCCACATGACATGCAGGCACCCTTAATATCTTTCTCCAAAAAGAAAACCCCAAAAACAACAACAAAAAGATCTAAACAAAACGACCAAACAAAAAAAAGCAGACTCCCAAGGCAGCTCCCAGTTTGGCGAGAGTCTTCATGTATTACAAAGGATCCTGGATTCAAAACACTACTGAAAGTCAGGAATATTCATTTGTGTTCTCACGCAGAGCCCAGGTCCTCCATACAGCACAGGACACTACCACAGTCTCAGCACTGCATCACCCACTGTGCTCATTCCCTACAGTTTATGCTGTGTGGTCACAGGTTGGGCATCCCTTGAAGTGATTCCTGTTGTGGTCATTATGCCCACCTCTCTGTGCAGGGTGCACCACCTGGGACACACAGCAGAAACCCAAATAGTAAGACGGAAGTTTGCTCAAGAAGCAGGGCAGCAGTAACACGGGGATAACATAGACTTGTTTGCAGTTACTTCCACTGTCACCCTATGGAAGAGTCATGATCTCCACATTTACATACAAAGAATGAAAGGAGCTTCACTGGAGCTTGCAAACACTCCCCCCACGGCTCTGGGGAAAGGCATGGACAGTAGCAGCAGCTATCCAGCAAGCAAGCAGTCTGCCAGGCACAAACACAGACACAGCAGCACTTTGGACCCCACGCACTACAGTTCTCAAGGTATCAGCACAAAGCCCTACATAGCAGCAGCTGCTGTCGATCTGCCTGCACACCCTTCCCCACACTTCCTATGGAAACAAAATAAAGGAGAAATACTTTCAAACGTTTCTGGTCTTTTGCATAAGAGCAGGGAAGCAGAGAAAAAATAGAGAAGGTTCCCCATAAAATGCTTGGTGCGTTTTGGGGAAGACAAGGACTCTATTTGTTAGTTCCACTGGAAAACAAAAATTGACTTCGAGCTGGTGCCATTCCAGAGCATTGGCTTTCAGTGTGTGCTGTCTTTTCAAATTAGTGAATCTGGTGTTGCTGCTGCATCCCAGACTGACAGCTGTAGAGCACAGCACAAAGAAATGAGTCTCCTGTACTCACAGCAGAGATATGGAGGCGATGCAGCAACTTCTCCCCACACGTCTGTGCTGCAGGCGTTCATCCCCAGGGCCGTTCCCTGTGACATTTCATTTCTTCTCTGCCCAGAATACTAATAGGATTGCCAATTAGCAGATGACTGAAATGGGGGTTTGGAGCACAGCATGGGTCAGCCCTCAGATGTCTGCAGCACGCACAGAGGTGAGTTCTGCCCTGAGCACAGCACAAGGCTGAAGTGACAACTCCAATTAGGTGGGAATGCTGTGAGGGTCTCTCCTACTGCACCTCCATTGGGGAAGGATGAGGTTTTTTTCTTTTTCAGAAGGATCGTGGAGTCCTTTATGGAAGACTCCAGCAAAATTTACCTTCATTCCTTTCAGGTGCAGAAGGTGTAGGGAAGGGAGAGCTAATGACCAAACTGAGCAACAGAATTCAGTGGTGAAGTGATGCTGATTTCAAGGTTCCTCCAATGGGCTGGGGAGGCTGAATAAGTGAAAAACACCTGATTTTGAAGCTTTGAAGTCATACATTTCATTGTCTGTTATTCGAACCACTTCTGTTGTAATGTAAAAATACAGCATTAAGGAATCTCAGCATATTCTGATCGACATGAAAATGGAATGACATGGAACATGTCATGGAACCAAACATGGAACCAAAGCAACTGCATGCCTCTTCTAAAGCAACACACAAAAACACAAAGAGGTGCATGTTGCATCTCTGCACTCACACCATTCTGCTGCTGATTCATATCTTAACGACTTCAGACATCATTTTGGAGACCAATCTCACCAGCTTACTTCCACTTTCTATTTCAGAGGTTTTCATCTTCATCACTTGGATTATACAGCAGGCTTTCAAATAGTTTCAAAAAGCACACTGAACAGCGTAGAAAAGTAGTACATATTGAGTTGAGTTTCCTTCCAAATGTATTGAGCAAATATTTGCCAGTCCCTAAGTAGAGATTCTAGGATAAGAGATAAGCCAGGGGGAAGCTCGAAGGAGAACTGGGCATCAGCCCTCAGATTTATGAACTTCTAAGCCTCACATGAGTCCTAGAAATCAAGATATTTTAGAAATCTGGCATCTTTACTTTGAGATTTCCTATAATGCTTTTGAAACAGATTCCCATCCTTCTCCCATAGCACACAAAGCCAAGCATTCATGTTTTTCTTCTTCCCACCAATGAAACCCAACTTCAAATCTGAGTATTATCATATTTACCTGGACAAACATGAACTCCGCTGAGTGCTAAAGAAATGCTATTTGTGTTCGCCATATGCTCATCAGGGCTGGCTAAGCCTGGGAGCACCCACATCACACATGCTCTACCCAGCTCCTCTTCCCCACCCTGCCTTCAGCAGATGCTAGCAACATCGAGGCATCTGCTGCTGCCTCACAAGTTGGTTTTCTGTGTGCTGGGATTCGAAGGACACTTGCTGTAAAACAAACCTGTTGTAGCAGCTGGAGAGCACATGGTGGATGAAGGTGATGATGTGAGTCTCAGAAGGAAAGGGAAATTCTTCCCAGTTTCCCTCCGAGATTTTAGAGCCTAACTCTGAACTCCATTCTAATCTTAGACACAAGTGATTAGTTTGAGACACAGTTAAGCATAAAATCCTCTTCTGCTTCTATCAGCACCAGCCAGTCCGAGCTCCAGAGCTGAGCCATTGTATTTTTCCTTCAGAAGGGTCCATACGGTGAGGATCCTCACCTCTACGATAACGTCAGAAGCAAATGAAGTGACAAACTCCTTTCTGTTGCTGTTCATTAAAACTGGCTACTGATTTCATGTTGGATGCAGACGTTGGCTTTGTCCACGGTCTGTTGGATGTATTTTCCTTCTCTGGCTTCAAGGACTACATGCCCTGTTACTCCCACCAGGGATGCAAGCTAACAGCACATTACTAAACAAAGATCCTGCCATATTTCTTAAGGTTTTTTCAAACCCAGTGACCTTTAGGAGAAGGTATTCAACACATAAATGTTATTCATGCTTGCATTTATGTACTGATATGCTTTAAAACCTCTGGCTCCTCAGCTCCATCTGTTCTTCCTACAAATCATGAATTCCTAAGCGTGACCAATGTGTTTGGATCCTAACCCAACTTCTGTTAAACTCAGCAAGAAAATCTGTTGGTTTCAGTGGCAACTAGGTCAGATTCTTGGTACGAAGGTTAATTTTTAACGATTTTTTTTTTTTAATAAATACTTCAAAGAACTGTTGTGGCAAGGTTCATCACTTCTACTGATTCCATCTCTCTGACCATTTTCATAAGCCTTCAAATAAAATTTCTCCTGCTTGCTCATTGGCAACTTCTACCCTTAAAGGCTACAGAGAGCATTTGGAGAAAGACTGCAAGAAATGAAAAACGGTCCCGATAGATCTGCTTGCTCAGAGCCAGAAACAAATCTTGTTGTCAAAACTAGAAACAAACTGGATGGGAAAGTACCCATGACCAGATGGTGCCCTGTATACCAGATACCCAAATCCTGATTGCACCTCTCCCTTAGCACTACGCTGTACAGTTTGGCAAGTGTTTAAAGAGATCCACACAGCACTGATGTCACTCACCAGCCAGTAGAGAAAGCAACAAATCACTGAGCCTCACTTCCCTCTTTGGGCTTCACCAAACTGACAAGATACAACATCAACAGGCAGCAAACACACTCCAGCTGACACTATAATCAACTTGCAGCTCACTTGCTTAAAACTGTACCACTGCTCTCATTGTGTGGCACTGGATTAAAGTCAGATTTTAAGAATTCAGGCTTAAGCTCTGTTCAGTGAGCACAGGCATCTTGTCACCTCCCAGATCAGATCCTGAGCAACTGCTGTTCAGTCTAGAGTAGCAAAGTGAGTCAAAAGGCAGAGCATGAACAACCAGAGACTATAACATCTTCGCAGCGTGCTGAAATAGAACAGTCACCAATTAGCCAAGGGATCTGCGCAATGGTAAAGCAGTAGAAACAATTTAAGCATTTTTTTTTCTGTGCTCCTATCATTCCACGTAATTTTCTCAAGGCCATTGGGAACTAGATGATCTTTAGAGTTCCCTCCAACCCAAGCTGTTCTATTACTCTATAATTAGAGATGGGACATGACTAAAAGGTCTAGATGGGACTGCTCTAGTGCTGTGGCAAGATGCATCATCCCAGAAAGAACTGCACTAGAAAGGTTGCCTTAAGTGTCTGTTTCTCCTGGTCTGCCCATGACCATTTATTGTTACTATCGCCCTTCTGAGATTTTCCAGTCCAAGTGTAAATGCAGTCGCTCCCTAGCACAGTGAAGCGTGCCAAAACAAATAGCAAGAGTCTATGAAAATAAATTGTCTTACTGCTTAAAATACTTGAAGTAACCTAATACATCAACAAGAGAAAACAGCATGTATGATTACCAACTGGAACAACTATTTTTCCTACCAAGGGCATGCCTTCAGAGCGAGCTCAGATATTATCTTCCCCCTACCTGCATCCATACACAAGAAGGCTTCAAATAAGACAACGTTTTCTCCCTAGGATAGTCAGTCATCCTTGGAGAGATGCTAAAATGCAAAACAAAGCTGTCACTTAAACTGATTGTCTGCCTTTCCAGCAGTGAGGATGTCAGGTCAGCTCTTTGGGGTGGTGAATGTCTTCCCTATGGGCTGGCTGGGAAAAAACAACAACAAAAAACAACAGTTGCATTTCCTGAACCAAGTCATGGTTTGGAACTTGTTTTTCTTTGCAGTGCTATGAAAACAAGACCTTATAAAAGGTTTATTAGAAAACACAAACAACAAACCAACTCAGAGAAAGCCACCTCTCAGTGGTCAGAGAAGCAACGTGAAATGGTAGGAGATTTGAGTTCAAGTTCTCCTCTACCTGATGGGAAGAAAGAGCATGGAGCTGAATCACTCCCACCCAGGGGAATGTTCCATTCCTAAAGCTGCAGGATCTGCCTTTGTAAGCCAAACACATGCAATACAGAATGAGATTAAACAGGGAAACTCGCTGTCTGATTTGACAGTTTGATGCATAGAATGCTTCTTTGGGATACGGGAAATCAACGGAGCAGAACGGGGTACCCAGTTCTTCTACAGCCCCAGAAATCCCCTAACTGCAGTGCTCTGTTCACCAGCCTCCCACACAGGGCTGTAAATTCCATCTAGAATAAAGTTTCCAAGCCATAAACAATATGTTTCCCCAAAAAGCTGCACGTCTGAAAGACAAACATGCTGCAACCAGCAGCTTTTCCTACAGAAATGACTCCCTGGGGTGTCCCGGTGTGAGATGTGCAGCCTACACATGCACAGAACACAGAGAAATACCCCTCTCCAAACCCTGGAAAAAAAGCAGAGAACAGCACGAGGAATCCCAGGCATCACACCTCCAGGTCCCAGCAAATATACAAGTGAGAACACAGTACAATCTGAAATTGCTTTGCAGGGTGGTAATTTATAGCTGGGCTGAGGCCACAGTTCCACATTAGTACCCAGTTTAGCACACTCTCTCCACCTGAGGAACACTGTCTACCAAGTGACACCCACACAGAGCAGCAGCTCTGCTGCAATTCCTGGCTTTCAACTGCTTGTGTAACCTAGACGTGCCCTAGCTGAGGCTCACTGCATTCGACTGGAGTCTGCTGAACTTTCTGCAACGTGTTAAAGGCAGTTGAGGATGCTCCTACCCAAAGTCCCAGGATATTTCCAAAGCAGCACTGCAAAGCTCTATGTGCAAGCAGACACCCACGGGCGTGCAGAGGTATCCAAGTTAATCTGATTAGGCCCACTCTCTGTTTGCCATCAGTTCTGCAGTCCTACAGCATCTCCTCCCTGCACCCACACACATCTGGTCCTGCTCGTTTTCCTTCCTAAATAAACTTCAGAGAGGAAAGCAAAGTTTCCAGGGATTCGGTTTCTCTATTTAAATTCCCATCATCTCTGAACTTCGGCTGCCTGGATCCCACAAAGTGTGACTGTGACACATCTGGAAATGCCCTCTCAGGTGTAGAAAATGCTACAGAAGAGATAAGCAGTGTTCAACCCCTCTGTTTTGCACTGAAGGATACACACAACAAGCCTAAGGCAGTAAATGTCAACTCAAATGAGAATCACTTTCTGACTGCAGTGGCAGCTCTCATGCTTGCAGCCTCTGCAGGATCAGAGCTCTCCCTGCTCAAAGGATCCATCAGTCCGGTTTTCCCCTAGGTCCCATCATTCACATCTCACTTTGACACCAGAGCCTTCCCGCCTTGGGGATTTACCCCAGTGAAAGCCACAGCAGTCCAGAAGTGCAAAATGCTGATTTCAGAGATGAAACTCAGCTCGGCTTCCAGCAGGAACAAGGCAGCAATGCGAACAGCAGCGCGTGGTTTGCTCAGTCACCGTTGGCTTGGAGCATCCCTACAGCCAGCACCAGCACCTCCTGCACAAGCAGAGATGGGCAGTCGTGCACCCAAGGCTACTCCAGATTGTCCTGTGGAATACTCTGATAGTCTTAAACAAGCCTACTCATTACGTGGTTGGAAAACAATTGTGCAGCACGCTGCATGTTTTACCCCCTGCAGACACAGCACGGGTCCCTGCTGTCTCAATTAACCCCACAGTGGTGTCCCGGATGGGTGAGGCTTTCCTGGGTGCAAAAGGCAGGGAAGCAGGGGATGCTAGAAATCAGACAGACTTCTGGGAGGAATATATATGAATTAAACCGTTGCAAAGGGATGCAATCAGATATAAGACTCCTCCTATCTGCAGGAGAAAGCAGGCTGGGGAAGGAGCCAAAGGGCTTTGGCAAACCCCTCTGTTACTCAGATGGGCAACGAGGGAGATAATAACTTGTGCAGGGCAACACAAAGTGTGCTGCACCAACAGCCTGGGCATGCTGAGCAGCTTCGTGTTCACACCACTGATTCCTAAAGGCAAGCTGAGTGCCTGTCCTGTGCTACCTTCTGCCCTGCACCACCTGTTTTCATGATTTTGTAGGATTTCTGTACCTTTCAGGATTCTTGTGCTATCTCAGTCTGGTCACTGGGTTCAGAAGCACTCCAGTTCCACACGTTGTGTGTGTCTTGTTTCCTTAAGAAACCAAAAGACTTATTTTATTTTATTTTTAATGCTCCCTCTCAGTGCGTGGCTTGAGGCAACCCATTCTCCTTCTGTTTATCCATCTGTGAATGTGAGAGAGCAGCTACCCTCCCCACAGTGACAGATGCTTCATTAATTCCAAGGGTGAAACTCATCCCCCTGCAGACAGGCAGCACGGGACCCAGAAAGCACCTGCACTCCACTTCAAGGGTCGCAGTGAAACTCAAGCAGCATGCATACAGCAGGTTGTGAAGGTGAAATCCCAGTCTTCTCAAGTCAGCTGAAGCAGATGCATCTGGTCCCACACCGCTAGAGGAGCATTCCCATCACTCAGGGACAAAGGCTGAGGTCCCACAGCTATTTCTTATGTTTAACATAGCTGCTGTTGCATTTCCATGGGTCATCCATTTGCGTTCCACTTGCTGTCACGTTGCACCCCCAGAACCAAGGCCTTACAAATGGCCGAGTGCAACCTGAATAAGTTTGCAGATGATACCACGCTGCAGGGAAGTGTCGATCTCCCTACAGAGGGATCTGGACAGACTGATTGATGGCTAAGGCCAATGGGAAGGGGTTCAATAAGACCAAGTGCTGGGTCCTGCACTTTGGTCACAACGCCATTCCCTGTTGCAGGATTGGGGCAGTGGCTGGAAGGCTGTGTGGAGGAAAGGGGTCTGGGGGTGTTGGGTCAACGCTCAGCCGAATGTGAGCCAGCAGTGAGCCCAGGTGAACAAGAATGCTGATGGCATCCTGGTTTGTATCAGCAATAACACAGACAGCAGGAGCAGGAGGTGATTGGCCCTCTGTACCGGCACTGGCTCAGGCTGCAGCTTGAGTGCTGTGTTCAGTGTTGGGCCCCTCACTACAAAAAAGACATTGAGGCCCTGGAGTGCGACCAGAGAAGGGCAATGGAGTTATGAAGGCTCTGGAGTCCAAGTATTATGGGGAGCAGCTGAGGGAACTGGGATGATTCAGTCTGGAGAAGAGGAGTCTCAGGAGAGACCTCATTGCTCTCTACAGCTGTCTGAAAGGACGTTGCAGCCAGGGGTGGGTTGGTCTCTTCTCCCAGGTAACAGTGATGGGGTGAGAGGGGGTGACTTTAAGTTGTGCCAGGGGAGGTTCAGGTTGGGTATTAGGAACAATTTCTTGTCTAAACAAGTGGTAATGCATTAGCACAGGGTGGTGGTGGAGTCACCACCCCTGGAGGTATTCCAGAACTGTGGAGACATAGCACTACAGAACATGGTCAGTGGGCACGGGGGGATGGGTTGGGGTTGGACTTTGGGGATCCTAGAGGCCTTTTCCAACCTTAATGATTCTGTGATTCTAGATTTGCACAGTACCAAACACAATGCATCCAATATCAGCACCCAAAGCTCTCCTATACTCCAGTACTGACACCAAAAGCACAACTCAAGCTCTGGTTGAACTCAGATGCTTTATGGATACTGATCCAAAGTTGTTCTACGAGAACACAACATTCACAGGCAATTGCTTCTCTACATATCAACCACTATTTGCTGTACTCTACAGGACTACTTAAACATTTTACTCTGAAGAGCAGATGCCATATGGGTATGTAGGCTCAATTAGCACATGCTGACAAATAGCAAGACACTTTAAAAAATAAAATAAAATTCAAAGTCTTGGCAAGCTTGGAAAGCTACTGTATCGATTATGTCATATCTCATCTTCTGGTGCTTTAACTTTTGAGGCTCCTGGGCAAAACGTAATGAGAGGAGCAACAAGAGATTAAAAGGAAAGGATTATATGGAAGGGGCTCTGGAAGGCACTGGTTGGGATCAGCAAGTGGCACGGCAGAGCCCACCATGACAGCTCCCCTTGCCAACCATGGGCAAAGGCCCTTCACGGAGCAGACGTGTTATTACTCACACATCTCTGACTGCCCAAACTGATCTTAAAGCACTTTGGCATGTCCCAAGGGTCATTAGAGATGACTTCCTCTCTGCATTAATAATGAAACGGCTCTTAACCAAAATTAAACTGGAACAGCTTAATAGCATTTTAAAATTGACAAATCTTGGATAGTTCATTTCTTATTCCCCTCTTGCCCATACAATTAACAGTGGGAGAGAACTTCAAGGTTTTCTCTCTTAAGAAGTACTGAAGAATCTTCAAAACTTCTTCTGGAGGGAGAAACGAGCAGCCGCCCCTCTGATTAAAGGATCTGTCACCTTCTTCAGCATCACACAGACAAAATGTGCTTCAGCAAAACCAGAAACAACATCTGGCTCTCCCAATGGGAAAACAGATGAGATTCTGAGATACAAGTTCATCCTCTGCTGTTACCACTGAAATCTTTTGGTGTGTATATATACGGATTAATGTTGTGTACCTGCCACTCCCATCAAACAAATTCAGTGCACATCTTGCAGCGAGCACCAGCTGGACACGGCACATGACCCTTTGCCTCCTGGTAAACGACCATCTGTACCTGCAGACACTGGTACAGACCCTCATGAAAAAAGCAGAACTCTTTCCAAGCCCACCTATGTGGCTGAGAAGCCACTTCAGATTTTCAAAATACAGGAGAAATTTAAGTATCAGGAGCATCACCTAAGAGCTAGAGAGTTCTGCAAAGATTTTTGAGGTAAGACTTATCATTTTCAGATAGTTGGGATAATATTGGCACAAGAACCTTGTGGAGTTTTCTGTCTTTGTTCCAAAGCAATGTGGTGGTTTTAACTAATCCTGAATGTAAATCTCAGCAGTGATAATGACAGTGTGAGCGTGCACTCCCAAGGTCTCAGCAGAAGCTGCTTTGGGGGATGTTGGACCATTTTCAGCTTTACTTCATGGCTGGACATGGAGCTGGATATAGGTTTGGAGAGAGGTGTTTCAAAGCTCCAAGAAAGCTCAGCGTCCATGGGCAAAATGTTTTCAAGCTACTAAGACTCAATCACTTGTTGCCCCAGTGCTACAGGGAAATAGATGGAGACTTACTCATCAAACAGCAACAGGGAGCAACCCACTGCTCTGCTCCGAACACTGTGCTGAGAATCTCCTTTGTACACATTTATACGCACCAACTGGAGGGGAAGAATTTGAAGATCAAGGAATGGTCCCACATCTGAAGACGAGGACAAATGACCTCTTCTAGCTTTGATGAAATAGCAAAAAGGGAAACATCTTTGGCTGTTTTGAAAGGGAGAAAAAGACACATGCTCATGAAAAGAGAGAGTTTTCTTGGATAAGGCAAGCAGAAAAGCATGTGGCAGAGCAGATTTCCAGGGTGCTTTCAGAAAACTGCTGCAAAGCCTGTGGCAAGAGCTTCAGCCTTCGATGCCGCGCCGGCTGGCAGCCTGCAAGCCATCTCCTGCCTCCATCCTGTTGCTCTCAGAATCATTTCCTTCACCAGCAACCCCAGCACCTGCTGCTCAGCTCCTTGCATCCCCTCTACACCACTGCTCTGCTCAGTTGCTCAAAGCAATGATCGCAAAGGGAGCACGAAAAGGAACAGCTGCTTATTCCCTTGATGCCAGCTCCTTTCCCCTTTCCTACCTCGCTGTGCTTCACAGATGTTACACTGATGTCTGCCTACAAGTGCCTTCCTGCAGCAGCTGGTCCTGAGATGGGCTATGACAGCCCCCAGCTCTCCTTTCTGTTAAAGGCAGAAGGATGGCTTGATGCTTCCCTGCCTTGTCTTTCTAAAGTAGTTCTCATGTTAACCACTAAACCTTGAAAAGAAGGTTCTTCCCACCATTCTCTGGCTTTATCCTCTTATTTGCCCAAGCATCTTGCCAGGAGCTCTACGACAAACTCTATGGTTGATGTCTACCCACACGGGGAGAATCCTTCCATCAGATTCTGATGCTCTCACATTGCAATTCAGTGTAACACCAGCACCAGAGTTCGCTTCCATACAACAGAACTATGGGGAACTTGGCAAGGAATAAAAGGAAAAGCAGCACAGTGGTGTCTGCATCGTACAGCAAAACACAGGAAAATTCATATAGAATCACAAACTCACTGTGGTTGGAAAAGACCTCTACGGTACCAAGTCCAACCTTAACCCATCCCATCATGCCCACTGTGTCCCTGAGTGCCACATCACCACTGCTCTTGAACACCTCCAGGGATGATGACTCCAACACCTCCCTGGGCAGCCTGTGCCAACACATTCCCACTTGTTTAGAACAGAATTTTTTTCTAATTCATCTCCATATTATGCTTGACCAGAAAGACCTTCAAACTGCAGTACCCAAGCAATAACAGACTTTGATGGAAGTAATTCTTTCACTTTCCCAAGAGAAGATCAACTAAGACACAAAGAAGGAATGTTGATTTAAACAGCTATGCAAAAAGCCCTTCTGTTCTTCTGGATAAACTCAACTTCTCTGCTAGGTTAAGTTAAATATAAGCCATTTTCCCCAAGTACAAACTTTCTTCAATTTCATTAAAATTGCAAAGTAGTCTATCAAAAGTGTACTTTCATGACATACAGTTCTCGGGTACCATATTTTTTATGGATGTAATTATTCCAGCTATTCATCACAGAACCACAAATCCAGTCTTCAAACAGCATTGTAACACAAGATTCACTGAATCCAGCTGATATTAAATATCAACAGGGCTCCATTATCAGTTTTTGTATCTGAACACTGTAATATCAGCTATTACTCTTTTATATTAAAGTTGTATCTTTGGAGGAGAAATACTTCCCTTGGCAACAATGGTGAATGTTAACTACCTTGAATATTTCAGTTATATATACATTATGCATAAGATTGTGATCTGCTAAACAATAATGGAGAAAAACAGAAAGCGACAAAAAGATTTGCTTTGTGAAAGATTTCTTTCTGTTCTCTGAGAAAAGGCACATGCTATATAATGGAAAAATATTTGGAATAACGTGTCAAATCTTTTTCCACTGGGATGCAGAAATCTGATAGAGTATTTCTGAAAGAACAGAGTTCTGCATAGCAAAACAAAGCATTAAAATAAAATGGTTAATGTTATTTGTATGACAGTAACGCCAAAAGACTCCAAGCAGTGCTGCTGTGAATTATGTAAGGCACTATGCAGGCAAACCTTGTCTTTCCTATGTATTCAATTGTAAACTGTTCCCAGCACAGATCAAATACATCATTTGGCATACATAGATCAAAGAGGAGCACCAAGAGAACCCAGACTTTCCCAGATTTTATGTAAAGCACAACCCAAAGGCTGCAGTCCCTTGATCCCGTTCCTTCCAAGCAACATAGTGATGTGTTATTCCCAACTCCAAGATCCTACTAATCAGCAGGGTTGACCTTAAGCCTTGACCTCTGCTAGCTGTGAGAAGATCTCATTTTGAAGAAGCATGCATGCAAATCATCAATCTCTCCACTTCCCAGAATGTAAAGCTACGTAAACCAGCATTAGGATCAGGTTTAAATTACTGTTTACGTTGATAAGTAAATTGAAAATTACATTGCTTGCATGCATTACACAAGCTAATTCCACATGCCGATTTGCAAATATTTACCAAGCTCTAAGTCAGTCATTAAACTCGATACTTACAAATCATTTGGAAACCAGTTTATGTCAACTTCATTTTTTCACGGAGTGAAATGAGGCATTAATGGGTAGTGAGGCAGCTGAAACTCCCCATCCTGGTTTGTTCACATTCACAAGGCAGGAGGGCAGTTCACAATAGGAAGGCTCAACAGCCACATCTGTGGTGCCAGCTGCAGCATGTTAGCCTAGTAGATGCTCTCCTCCAATGAGTCACTGTTTCTTCCCATTGCCAACTATTTCACCACTTACCATAGAATAATAGAATCATTAAGGTTGGAAAAAGATCCCCAAGTCCAACCCCAACCCATTCCCACCATACCCACTGACCACTTCCCTCAGAGCCACATCTCCACAGTTCTTCAAGGGAAGAATTTCTTCTCCACAGTTCTTCATCACCACCTCCCTGGGCAGCCTGTTCCAACACATTACCACTCTTTTCAAGAAGAAATTGTTCCTAATATCCAACCTGAACCTCCCCTGCCACAACTTGAGGTGACTACTTGATCCATTTGCGGCCAGATTCACCACTTGGCAGCACAAGCAGGTACCTAAAGCAGTAAAACAAGAAACAAGAGGGCTATTAAAATGAATGCTACTATCAAGTTGTCATGCCACGCACAAACAAAAGCTATTACCTGTCCTGTCTTTATTAACCTGTACACTTTAACTAATTCAAGCAAATCTCATGAATTCTAGGCTGCCTAGGGAGGTGACAAGAGTCACCATCCGTGGAGTGTCCAAGAACCTTGTGGCACTGAGGGACATGGTTACTGGACAATATTGGTGGTAGGTGGACAGTTGAACCAGATGATCTAATTTGTCTTTTCCAACCTTAATGATTCTATGTTTCTAAGATACTGCATTCGAAATTAAGAGGTCTGTCTTATTCACCTCAGTGCGAGAAGGAAGCAGCTCCAAGTATCAGCAGCGCTGCAAAGATGTTACTTCGAGGAATGCTGAAACTATTCCCTTCTGGAAAGGGATTAGGATGCCTTTCCTCACTGTAAGTAGTGCTTGACTTTTCACATACTCCAACTGATTTCAGCAAGAGCACTCGAACTGTTTAGCACCACGCTGTTTAGCATTGCAATCTACCATTTGATATCTTCTAGATAAAACTTTCAAGCTTATAGATACACTTCAACATAGATTATAAATAGCCACAGATAGTAACACTTGTTCATCTATAAACAGATCTTATAGAAGTAAAACACATCTATTAGGGATCAATGAAATGTTACAGGCACTCATAAAACCCAGGTCAGAGGTCTTCAATAGCATTACAGAATTGATCTGATTCTTGAATAATATAATTACTACTAGCTAATTTTTTCTCACATCATTTCTTTATTTTTAGATGGAAGTAGCACCTACAATCACTGTAATTTGGTACGAAAAATAAACTTTACTAATGGTTGGGCTTGTGGTTGCACTCAGAGATCCTAGTGGTCTTTTCCAACATTAATGATTGATGTCAACAAGGGCTGCATCACTCTGCAACCTAAAATCTTATTGGTTGTCTTTAACTGAATTGTTGTAGGCTTGTACAATGGTAAGTTTTTAACCCCGTTTTAACACTTTCCTTAAATTTTGGCCACCTTTGGATAGTATGTCAAGCTGCACACATTACCTGCTAGTCTACATGCACCAGGTATTCCCATAAGTGTCTAGGTGAGCTCTGTGTTTCTCATGGTAATCTGTTTCAGAAGTCACATAAAAAATGCACGCTTTTGTCCTGCATCAAAAGAAGCCAGGGAGGAGACAGACTGTGTAAGGAGACTCATCCATATGGTGAGGGGACTACATGCAGCTGGCCCCAGACACACACATTTGTAGGAAACCATCAGCCCTAGTTCAAGTAAGGACAACACGGTTAACAGTTGATATTTTTGATGCATAAAGAGGGCAATACATTTCATTACCCAGCACCTCACTGCCATTTTCCCTAGAAGTGTTTAAAGGTCCCTGTAAACTCATTACTGAGGATAAAACAAATGAACGTAGGTTCCTCCAAGAACATTCAGCATAAAGCTTACCACAATGTAAAAACCCATACTGAAAAATCATTTTAAAAGAGAGTCCAAGCCATTTGATGGGCACAAAAGAAATTGCACAGAAAAGAACTGTTGACATTTCCTTCGTATTCATACAGAGCTAAAGTTGCGATAGCTATTGATTTTTTGTTTTCTTCACAAGTACATATACATTATTTAATACAACTGAATAGTTCGTAAACCAACTTTCTTGTGCTTTTGAAATATTGATGCCTTTTAGAAGGTTGAAACCTCTACTGTAAATCTCAGTTCCATGTATAATGTCTGAAATGGTGTGCCTTAATCCAAACAAAAGTGAAAACTAAGGTTTTTTTCCTAATTCTACGGGTGTTCTTTATGGTTTCTAAAAGCAGATGTTGAACTGTATTCCACGACTCCCTAAAAACAAACTTCTATTCCTTTTCCATGTTCAAAAAAGGCTTATTCTCTTTTCCCAAACTTCTCTTCTTGCAAGTTCAAAGATGTTCACAGTAGGCCAGCAGCATTTTTAATTTAGCAACATCCCTCCCACTACGGCCAAAAAAAATCAATTGCTTCAGAGAACAGACTGAGAAAATTCCATATAGGCAATGATCAAACAATCTCCACAGATAAGCCGTCAGATTCCCCTGGGAGACAGGAGGACAAGTGGGACATCTTGCTCAGCTTCTGCCAGTGCCACCAGCCCCTTTCCTCTATGCAGCATCCACTCTTTAAGCACTCTGACTGCCCACGAACACGTAGGTGGGCAGCACCCAACTTACATCAGCATGGACTGAGTGTTGTGATACCTACAGAAAATGGGAGGGCTGGGATCAACCTTGTTGGTCCTAAACATAAGTCACCTTGATCTGCTGCTTCCAAATCCTTCAGAAAACTCAGTGCTGAAAACATACCAGAATTCTGTGTGCTCTGCTAACACAAGCATGAGAAAAAAACCTCTGATGTTTTCCAGGTGTGCTTTCCACAGGGATCTGACTCAGGCAGGCAGCTGCCTGTGGGCACACAGAGGGAGCACCAGAGGCAGAAAGCAGAGAAAAAGCAGTTACATACATTCAGTGATCTTGCAAACCTGACAGATTCAGAGAATTAGAGGGGAATGTCCAACCTGCAGCCCAGCACAGCTGGCATCATGATGGTGGCTCTTCCCCAACCCATCACTCACACAGTGGTGCCCTGTTAACACTGTCTGAGCAGAAACCAGGGCACAGAGCAGTGCTGACTCAAGTGCTGGCAAATATATATATATATTATATTTTATTAGGGCTACTCTAAAAGTAATGCCTCCTGTTTTATTCCCTTGCCCCACAGTTTTAGAGTCAGATGGTAATGGCACAGCAATAGAGGTTGAACCTTCCCACCAGTATCCCATCATGTTTTGTTTTCATGCAACCAGTGTCAGCAGAATGGCATCTGAAATGTAAGTGCAGATGAAGAAAAGGTGTGGGACTGAATTCATCCATGCAGAAAAAATGACAGCCACTGACACTCATCAACACTTGCTGAACAATTACGGCAATCAAACAGTGGATGTGATCCCAATTAGGAGATGGATGGTGCATCTCAGCAGTGGTGACAGTGACAGTGGGTAGACTGCTACAAGCACAGCTTGCAGGCTCTTGTTCATTGCTGGTAAAACTACAGAACTAATGGTGGAGACTGTGTTGAAAAATAGTGATTTGTACCTGAGAATTTGCTCTATTCAATAGTGTTATTGTGCTTTTTGCATCACTTATCATTTCCATGGAAATAAATAGGAAGCATTACTTTTGGAGCAACCTTCATCGATGCAGCCCAAGAAAACAACTCTTTGCTCTGGCAAGCCAAAAGGTTGGGCACCACTGGGATAAGATGAATCTTGGTTGCTTTCTAACTTTTCACATTTACTTAATCCAGCATGGATACCAGTAAGAAAGAATTGGAGCCATGGGTAAAGATGGGAACAAGTTTCAAGGCCTTAGTGCCCTCTTGTCCGTGGAATCACAGGGGCCTGGATCAGGCTAATATGGAATACCCACACTCCTGCAGAAGGATTTTACTCCTAGCACATGCACATGCACAACTGCTGCTGAGAGTACAGACGCTGCCTTTAACTCCCCCAGCACCTTGTTCCTACAGAGCACAGAATGAGTGCACAAAGGAGGTGAAACAGCACATTGGGTACCAGATGGATGCTGGGCTAGGGGGAATCTCACACCTCCCCTTTGGCTTCACTTTAACCAAGGGAAAGGTCCTCCAGGGACGGAGCTGATGTGACACCGCACAGCACTCCACCACTTAACAGAAAGAGGAACAAAACAAACAAACCAGCATCAACAACATTCCCACTATGAAGAAATATTTGCTGCTAAGACGCCTGGAATGGAAACAAAAATGTTTCATCTTGCTTCCCATTATTACTTGGATACAAACCAGGTTCAGAGCCCAGATAACGCTGCTTATGATTTAAACCAAAGAAAATAGATGTGTTTGATCTTGTTTATGTCTCCTGCAACCACAAGGCTCTTCTGTTCTTGACGGTGTCAGAAGAGGCAAATGTGCAGAGCAAGGTATGTCTGAAGTCCAGCTAGTACTACTGGAAGATCAGGATACAGAGGGACTAAGAAGGTTAAAAAATAACCCAAAAGAGTACTGAAAACTAAAGAGGCCTTAGTAAGATGCAGTCGACAATTAGTATTTACAGCTGTAAATGGGAGATAAGTGAAATGTTTCGATTTTATACAACTTTTTCCTTGCAATTCTCCGCTCTTTTTCCATTGAATTATGGAGTTATTTCAGACAGCTTTGATTAAACCTGTTTCAAGGCATTTTCTCTGTACATATAAAATGAAACACAAGTAATAGTTTTAAATTTGTGCTACATTTGCAGGCGGTCGAACTTTGAAGATGCATCACTGTGTTCACCAAAACTACAAGTTTGAACACGGTCTTTTGAACACAAATATTTGCTGAAGATAAATGACATGTAAGATAATGACTCAGGAATTCAAATCTGAAACAGCATATTAATAACTTTTTAATGTTATTGATGGCAAAAACAGATGGGAAAGCAGCCAGGCCTTACCCAGGTGAACATAGCTCTTTGAAGGTCTACCCAAGTCCTACTTGAAATTTCCAAAGAGAGAGCAATCAGGATGCCTCCACTCAGAGCCACTTCACTGTGCTGCAATGCTTTCCCAAAAATTACTCAAAGTGGATAAAACATAGAAAGTAATTGTGACCAAAAGCTCTTAGCATACCGATATATGCAGCTACATACTTCAATATCTACTCATTGACAACAGCTGACCAATACATTTTATGTTACCTGTTCTATCTTCACTACTGCATTAGAACTTATAGAAAAGCTTCTCCCACCCACCTTAGAGAGGTCATCTGCCTGAAATTTTACGCTTGCTTCATAAAAACTTCTCACCCCTTAAGAAAACACCTTAAGAAGGCTGAATGATCTGTGTAGGCAGTGATGGACATTAATTTACACACAATCTATAACTTACTTTACTGTCTGCGGTTCTAAAACTAACCACATTTTGAGTTAAAGCAAAAAAAAAAGGCTGCATGCTGATCTACTGGGCCAGAATGAAATTCAAGTACTACTTCAAAGCTCACTTGCACAGATAAACTGCTGTGCATTTGCAATTCAACAGGTGTGATTTCAGTTCTTAAATCTTCCTCATCTTGGCACATTTTAAGAGTTATGTACTCTATTTTTTTGGCGTGTGGATGCAGGTTTGTTGCTGGGATCCGCTGTTACAAAGCCCCAAAGAGAAACAACAAGAGAATGCAACAACCAAAGCTTCCAACAGAGACAGGAGCATGGGGCTGCCTTAAGCTGAAGAGATTTCATCATTAAAACCAACCTGTCCCACTCCTCTCCTCTTCCAGTTGCTGCAAATATGCTGTTAATCAATGGGAACTCTTTGCTAGGCAATGAGTAGCTGCAGACTTTCTGTCTTTCAAATGTATTGATAATTCATTGCTTCTACAGAACCATTCCAGCTTCATAGGTGCACTAGATAACATGGGACAGGGTTCAATGCACCCCATTTCTTCAGAAGGCTTTAGCACCTCTTTTATCACAACTTTAGTGCTTTTGCTGTGAGTGTTTCCAGGTCTTTGGAGTCCCTGAATGCTTCACATGGGGAGCAGAGGAGACAAGAGAAGTCATTATGGCTGTTAGGACTATGTGGTGAAGTGGGAATCCCAGTTCCTTCCACAGTACCCATTATTTCTTTCCTGGGTGAAGAAAACCAGAAAGCTTCAACATTTTAAGGTCTCAAAGACCAGCAAAAAACAAAAAAACAAAAAAAACACCTCACTTCAATGAAGTTTCTAAGAAGAGAGTCTTTGTGGAAACTGAAACTTATAACAAAAGAATGACAAAAGAGAAAAAAAAAAGAGGAAAACACCTCAGATGTGAGGGTGTCCATCAGAAGTGGAGACAGAATCAGCCACTGCTGCAAGCAGGCCACTAATCTGGAGCTAATTGCTGACTAACACACTCAGGTTTTGCTGTTACAGCCCCTCTAGCTACTTCCACGTGCCACTGGTACCCAAACCCTGCTGCAATAGGTTTCTAACAACGATGCACTGAACAGAGACACATTCATTCATTCATTCTCGACTGAACTACATGTGAACAAGAAGCAGGTCTAGCATCGATCAGAACCAACCTCCAAGCTCCTTGCTAGCAGGGTTAGTGAGAAAGTGAACGGTATATCATTCCCAAAACACTTGCAGATAAACCGTACAGTAATTAATATCAGAATTATTGATGCACAAGCAAACATTTTGCAAAGGATTTATCTGAAACTCTGTCACCACTTCACACTTTACAGCATTGATTTATAAATCACTGAACAAACAGTGGCATGTCCAATAAATACTTTATGAATGTTTGCCAACAATTTATCTTACATAATGTGATATAAATACACTGCGAATACTCAGTATGCTATTTATAAATTACAAGCTGCATATCATCAGCTACGGCGTTGAGACGTGCTCACTCTTATGCCTAATGTGAGGAACTTAAAACGAAATCAGGCCCAACACTTGGGGTGTAGCAATAAGAAACACAACTCTTGCCTCTCGTTACTCACTCTCGCACCCTTGATATCATCTGCCAAACACGGGCACACTTCCTGCCATGCCTTTCTCAATGCTCTGCAGGAGTTCCCCATCATCACTAACTACCTATGGGTTATCACCACTGACTACCTATGGGTTGGTCCACCGGTGTCTAGGAGGAAAAAAGTCCCCTGGCATTGCTCAGTGCTTCTTCGTAACCCACTACAAACTGCCAAATTCATAGAATCACAGAACCTATAGACTTGGAAGGGACCTTTAAGGGTCACGTAGTCTAACTCCCCATTTCATCCTGTCCGGCTTCAGGGAAAGCATGAGTATACCAAAATCAGTAAAACTTCATGCCTGACATGCCCTCAAAAATGTCCCACACACACCTACCTAGAGGAAATCACAGATTTCAAGGCTTTAAGATCAGAGTTACTGTGCTTGACTTGTCTCACTCCCGCAGGAGGCACGCCAGCATTGCTCCCCCAGCAGGTTGCTGAAACCACAGAAAATTCCCCAGCAAAGTGCCAGGCAGCCAAAAAGGAAGGCTGTGAGCAGCCCGATCTAACCCTGCAGTCAGCAGTAGGTCGGCCTGGACGACCTCCAGAAGACCTTTCCAACTCACGTTTTCCTACTCTTCTGTGATTTAATTTGCCCTGCCCTCTTGCTTTTAACCAACAACACGTCCATATGCAGTTCTCTTTTACACTGAAAAATCTGGACTGAATAAACAAGTACAAGTTACCTATTTTGTATATCAATGAAATACACATATTCTGCTTTAAACTATTAGGGTATGCTTTCTTTTTTTCTTTTTCCCCCCAGCAAAAAACAAACACAACTGTATACAACAGCTGCCCTCTTTTCCAACCCCAGCGCCCAGGATGACTTTGGAAGAAAATGCTTTCTTTCCCTGCTTCATCAGCCTATCAAGATCCTCTAATTCCTGCTGTTCTGAGAACACACTTTTAGCAAATAAGAGCGCTTCAGATCACTGGGGAGTCCGAAGTGCTGATTGAAAGTCACGAGCTACCGTGGTTCTTGTGTTATCAAAATGATTTAGCTTGCCTTTTAAATATGCAAAATAACACTGGGGGGTGGCAGGGAAAGGGGCAAGACACCGAGGGATTTTCAGACTTTCTACTTATTTCTGCTTCTGCTGCACCAGAAGTCATGGAGGACATGACTATGCCGGTGCAGAATGCTGGGCACGAGCCACACTAGCAGCTAGGAAGAGAATAAAAAGAGTAAATTGGTATTCCCAAGGTCATATGGCAAAGCAATAGAGAGTGAGAAACACAGCTGAGGCAGCAGGACCGCTGGAGCTCTGCAGCCACTGATGCAATGAGCTGTCTGAAAAGCCATTGCTTCCCCAAGGCCAGTTGTGTCCATAGCAAAGCAACAGGAATAAGATCTATTACCTGCATCATCTGCCTCTTGCCTCCGGGGGAGGCAGCAGCTCCTCAGTTACTCAAGGCTGCCTTACAGATGCACAATGTTTCAGCTGCTACTGAGCTTGGAGTGACTGCCAACTTTGGATACCTCCTAGAGGGGGAAAAGAAAAAAACACCACAATTTAGAAAAGCAAGAATGCATTTAATGCTTTTTTTTCCTTTTTTTTTGGACCTACTTTGGAAAGCTTGTCTTACCTGTAGCTCTATCATGCAATACAAAGAAGAAACAAACAAGAACATTGCTTGCACATCACTGAAGACCTCAAAAAGTGCTGAGTTAGCACTTGGAGCTGCTTGGCACCAACACTGTTTAAGAGGAAGCTGGGATCTGCCTGCTTCACATGTAGTTTTATTTTTGTATCACTGCAATATGACTTAGCACAGTAATGACAAAGGTGTAATGCATCCCTTGGCTCCAGTAATGACCGAGCTAACTCTCTTCTGTAGATGAATTTACTTTAACCTGCCCCTATATTACCAAAATGCCAGTCACTGGAGCATCAAAGCAAATAATGGGCATTAAGTAGCAGTGAAATAACTGCTCTGGAAGAAAATGAGGGATTGTTTGCTTCTGCTACTCCACCAACGGCCCCAGACCTTGGCTGCAGAACTGCTGTGTTCGTATGTTTCCTTATTTTCTGTCCTCTTTGTTTTTGATTTTTTCCTGTTTAACTCTTCCATGTGCATGGAGTTAGGGTGGATTTTTAAAGAAACAAATCATAGAATCATTACTGTTGGAAAATACCTCTAAGATCATCAAGTCCAACCATCAGCCCTTCACCACGATGCCCACTGAACCATGCCCCTAAGCATCACATTTACCCTATGGCTGTTTTATGTCTGGCTTATTCTCATTTTCCACTTATGATTACACTTATAAGGATAAGTAAATTCTATATTTTCAGCAAGGAGCAGAACTCCATTGCAAGCAGGGGGAACATTTGCTGCTGGAGCACTTGGGAACATAACATGTGATCTGGAAATCTCTATTGCTGGAGAGCAGGAAGATCAAAATCTCTCCTCTAACAAGCCAAACTCAAGTTCTGTCAGAATCACAGAATGTCAGGGTTTGGAAGGGGTAATTCTCTATTGCTATTCAAGTTATGTGGAAGGCATTCCAAGCCTTGTGCA
Source organism: Odontophorus gujanensis (assembly GCA_013399175.1). NCBI lineage: Eukaryota > Metazoa > Chordata > Aves > Galliformes > Odontophoridae > Odontophorus > Odontophorus gujanensis. The sequence continues at coordinate 153,719 of VXAB01006984.1, forward strand.
TGGACAATTACATCAGACAGGTAATTTGTCTGTCTTAATTTAAAGCAAGGTTGTGGCTTGATGGACCTTCAGCCTTATCAAACCACTTTTTGTCTGGCTAGGTTTAAAAAAGTGACTACAGACATTTAAATGACTCCAATTGCTGGGACCTCCTAAAAATTAATTCCTTCCACTATAACGTAATACATCAGACATATCACCATGCTGCTTAAAAACATCTGTAAAAGCACAAGAGTTCCCACATACTGTGTGGCAAACTCCTTCAGGGACTTTTCCCAATGGGAACCAAGACAAAATTGTGTTTATCAATCTTCAGAGCGTCGCCAGTTCACGATGGGAAAGGGGCAGCATATTCCAAAGGATTTCTAAATCTCAGGGCTAAACACTGCCAGCCTTAGCAATAAATCAGCAACTTGCTTTTACAGGCTCACATTCCTTTGGTGCAGCTCCTACCCACTGCATTATCAACACAGTGTAATTTCAGTGCCCTGCTGACATTTGTGAGGCAATTATGAGCTGGAAAGCCAGGTAGCAGTCAATTTCTCCCAACGCCTCCCAGAAGCTGTTATTTGGTTGCATCAGTTTTTGTCTTTTGCGAAGCACAGAGTTCAACAGTGCCGGGCTGAAGGTCAGGCTGATTTTTGTCCAGTTTGCCATGAGACTGCACAACCACGAGCAGCTGTCCTCAGGAGCTCTGTGACATCAGCGCTCAGACCCACCAGTGACCATAAGGATGCCATAATTAGCAAACATTTGGTAATGAGTTCTCTCCAGTACGCCTGTTTGCTGCTTGCTAGGGAAAGGATTGTTAGGGACACAGCACAAAGCTTTCCTTGGTCCTTACCTGGCATCTGGGGAGATGCTCCATCCTCCCTCAAAAACACCTGAAGAGGACGGTAAGACCTTCCCTTACAAGGAACCCAGGCAGCTTTTAAGCTGAAGTTGTAATATCATCATGATTCCAGGAGCTGACTTTTGGAAAACAAAAGACAAATATGAAACTCATAACAAAAGACCGGAGCTGGACGTATTACACTTCGGGTTTTTTTCAAAACTGGGCTTTATCACATTTCTTTGGCTCTAATTGCAACCACAGCAGTGTGAGATTTAATTTCTGCTACATCCAGAGTCCCAGAGAGGTTTGTAAAGAGCCCTTTTGGTCTGATCACTGCAACCAGCTAATTAACAGTTCTTCAGGTAGCTTGGTACATGCTGCAGTGACATGGTGCTTCGATCTAAAGCAATCCACCATGTGAATACTTGGCTCTTTGCACACGTAGGTAAGGCACAATGTTACTACATCAAAACATTCACAGAATGTTGCCTCCTTAATCATCAAGAACACTACGAAAAGGATTCTTGCCCAGACTGGCATCAGGGTTCAAACAGCACAGAAACAGCAACGTGTTCAGGCAGAAAGATGTGGATTCAAACAGGAGACCATGCACACAGTGGTGAACCCTATAATACAAACACTGCCATTATCACCTTTATGGAGCATGGGAACGTCATATTTTTAAGGCCCACTGAAATATATTCCACTGCTGATCCAGAGCCCACAGGAATCAATGGGAGTGAGAGGGAGCTTCCATTTTTGGCATAACAGGCTATGGGTCAATGTTTTAAACTCAATTTGAAGCAGCCTGGTGTTTCAGGCATCCTTTTTGCTCTGTCTGTAGGAATGTTAAAGCTGACAGATACTGAGACATCTGATAGAGCTGGCTGTAAACTCATCACCTCGTCTTCCACTCCATTTTCTATTCATTTCCTGCCTAGTACTTAATTCTAAATACGTTACCTCTAATGCAGATCCACGTTTCCCTACAAGCTGCCTAGTGCACAGAATACATCCATGCATATTCTTCCTCTCCTTTCAGAGAAAAATACATTTTTTCAGGTCAGAAATGCAGAAGATAATATGAAGCTGTATACATGATACAAGAACGAGCACTTACAGAGACTCATACATTGATTCCTGACCTTCTGGCCAAGTGTAAACACCCAGTATAAGTACTAATTAAGAAAACACTCATGGTTGTATTATTCACCTTTCAATTAAAAAACGTATGACTTCTAATCTGAACCCATTTAGCTTCATCACAGAGTTTGTAACTAGAAATCCTGACACCTGATGTAAGGGAAAAGCAAGAAGGCTTCTACTTCTCCATTCATCCCACCCCCAGGATCACCCCTAAACCTGTTCTTAGGCAAGCACAACTTTTCCAGACCTCACCCAATTTAGCTCCAAACTTTAGCCCCAAGAAGGTGAAATGGGACAAAGTTTTGTTCCCTTGGTCCACTGAGTCCCTGTGTCACACATCCAGAGAAATCATTCAAACAGTAGCTTGGCTGTGGTGTCCCAACCACAAAATAATATGTTTATTTTTTTTTCCACCACTTTTTCTTGTTGTCATTTTATTGATAAAAACTACACAAAAACTAACTGATCAGGATAATTAATTAAAAAAAAAAACAAAAAAACAAAAAACAAAAAATAAAACCAATGTTACACATTCTCCTGTGTTTTAGAAATTGTGTCAGCCAGTGAGTTTCACCAAAACACTCTTGCTTTCAAAGATTTTCCTTCTGATCCATTTCAAGCACATCTCTTCCATTTTGGTTCCCAAATGTCCATTAATTTTGCTTACAGCACTGCTGGACTGTAAATATGAGAGTTGATACACCATTGCATGTTTTCCCCCTTTTTTTTAGAGCCCCAGAAGTAATTATAGTGTCAACAATGAAGCACAATGATGATAGTAAAAATCAAAAGCACCCTCCATAGTGTATAGCCTGTCTCTTAAATGTACATGCACCCAAGTTTCTTTGTTTCTGCTGCACCAATTGCCAATGTCCTTTTGGTTCAACGTAAGCTGCAATGCCCATGTCTGAAGTTTGAAATATTAGCGCTTGACCACTTTAAAAAATAAAAAATAAAAAAAAAAAATAAAAGAAAGGAAAAGGAAAAAAGAAAAGAAAATATAGATCTATCTTCTGCTTTGTTGAAAAAGAACAAAAAATATTAAACAAATCTTTGAAGAGTAATAAACACTCAATAAGGAATCATGGCTGACCCATCCCACCCCAGCCCTTGCCCTTCCCACCCCTTTACCTGTGGTTCTCCATCCCTGGAACCGTGCAATGTAGAAAAATCAAATATACAAACAAAACTCTTAATCCACCCCTTTATGTAGCTAGAGTGAAATCTATTTTTTTTTTTTTTTTAATAAGAACTCGACAATCTCTCTTTAATATTTACATTGAGGAATTTGTTTGAAAGTTTAAAGCAAAGAAAATCCTGAAGTTCTCAGTGTGTACTGCGAGACAGCGTTTCCAGTCTGTGGGGTCTGCTTTATCCCCTCCCCTTGGTCTGTGTTGGAACATCTCAAAGTGGAATGGTGGATTTTAGCTCCTGGCACTGCTCTCCTCTGAGCTGAAAGGTCCTTCGGAAGAGCTCCCCGCTGCCTCTGGCCCTAGTTTGGTATTCTCTCAATGTAGATGGCCGGAGCCGCCGAGCGTGCGATGGTGGCTATGAAGCTGTGGTCCCGACTGAGTTCCAGGTTGGTGGGCTCTGGCTGCTCCCGGGCCATGCTGTCATAGCCCTTGTTGACGTGGAGGGGCTTGTGGGCTTGGCAGTAGCTGATCACTGGTTGGTCGTAGCTGTAGTAGGGTAAAGTCTTCATGTGGTGAGGGACCTGCGGGAGACCAAACAGATTGAAAAACAGAAATGTGAATGATGTGCTTCGCCACGTTTGTTCAGCAATTATCCCAACGCAGCCCCAACACGCTGGGTGTTCAGCATTCAGCTCACGCAGGAAGACGTATCTTGATGCTTCCAGGCATCCTCCCTCACTGGGGCTGCTCAAATTGGGTGAACCCCGACTCGGGCTGAGAGTCTGTATAGTGGGTTCATCTCTTCCCACCGTGCTGAGGTTAGGAACATAGGTCCATGGAGGTGACTACGTCTAAGGGGCAGATCTCAAACTGCTCTGTCTTGCATACTCAATTCTGACCTTGCTTGCAGAATCTGGCTATGAAGGAAGCAGCTGGTAAGACAAACCTTTAAAGAACAGCCCCTCTGCCAGTCCTTCAAAAGCAGCTGAGAGTTTCTACAGAAGGGAGCCCAGCCTGGGCATGTCAAAGGACAGGAAATCTCAGCTGCCAGCTCATGCAGCTCGCAGCACAGTTGGACACACATTTATATTTTTCCTAGGACTAAGCTGCTTTCATGATGATTTTGTGGGTTCTGTATCGTACAGCCTCACCAAGAGCCTCAATGATGCTTACTGGAGCTGAGCAGATCCACACCTTGAAAGAATGCAAAAACACACTCAAAATGCCTGCAGGATTCATCCTGAATCCTCCTTTTTTAAATGTAAATTGAAGAATGCCCCAATTCCACCCCCCCCCCCCCCTTTCCTTTCTTTTTGTAGATGTCCTATGTTTGCAAATGTTAATCCTACAGGTAAATATGATTTATGGCACAACCTCAGATACAAATCTTCGCAGATAATTTTATCAGCTGTAAGAGACGAGCTGTTCAAGTAGAAAGAAATAAGCTTTTAGGAAAAAATCACACACTGCAGGAGACAGAGGCAAGAGTCTATTCTAACATGCCTAGCAAACCTGGGCTCATTATAGCTGGAGATATCCTACATAGAATTCATTCTCATAACCAATGGTTCCTTATTTTCCATGCCGAACTTTAAGTGAACACTACAGAGCTAATTTAGCACAAATTTCTATTGCACAATGCACATCGTTACAATTGGTACGAAAAAAAAGCGAAGGCATTAGGAGCAATTGTAAGTCCTGCAGGGTCAGAGTTCTTCTTGCATTTCGATCTGAGAACCAGCTGGAATCCTCCCCTGGTCCCTTTGCAGGATGCTGGAGAGCCTCCAATACTCTTCTGCTACCTGAAGCTCAGCTGAAAACGTCATTTTATATGACAGCTGAAAGGCAGGAATGCAGCAGACAGGTTGCTCGGCAGAATTTGATGGGACAACTGTATTCACTTGTGGATCACTTTCAGCCACAGCACAAGAAACTCCAACTCCCCCCTTGGATACACTAATATCTATGCCAATTCCTATCAGGGCTTGAATTTGTCCTCAGCCTTTAAGGCAGCTCTTTATGATTCTATAAAAGCCAAGGACTGTTTGTGTTCGGGAGAGCTGAGAGATTGAGGTCCTGGCTTTACAGCAATAATGCACAGTACATTAACCACCCGAGTCCTGAGTGCAGCACTCTTTGCCTGTTTTCTTCCCTTCTCCAAATGGGAGTCAAATGGAATTGAGATCCCAACAGCACCCCTGGGTGGTGGATAAATAAGTTTCCCTTTCAGCTCAGTCTCAGCAGCTGTAGAGAAACACTCAATTGTTTTTTATTGTTTTTTTTTCACTTGTAAAAGTCAGGTTTGTGTAGGGCTGACATTACACTCATAAGGGCCACGTACGAGTAGGGAAGGTGGAGGGTCTTTTATAGTGTGAAAAACAAGTAGGTGTATCAGGCAATCCATGAGCTAAGGAGCTAAGTGTTCATTTGGAGAAAGCTTACAAAGGATAATGGGGCCCAACAATGGATGTGCATCCCCTGCTCTCAGGCATGGCCCTTCTGCTGCTTCTCAACTCTTCTGGGACCCAGATGCCATCAAGGAAAGTTAAAAGAAAACTATGACAAAATCCTAGAAGTATTATCCTTGAGGTACCTCCAAATGAAGACCAAATAAAGAAATGCCAACAGACCCCCCCACAAGTTGGCTTTTGTGATTCCTCTAGAATGTGGTGTTGACCCCAGGAACCAATCAGCACAAAATTTCACAGGTCAAATGGAAAGGCACACAGGACTGCTGCCTGCAGAACCAAGCCCTCCCTGGAACTATTTCTCTGAAATGGGAATAGAGAGGCCACCATTCACAAAGTTATTACATTTTTTGCTCAAATATTGGAAAAAGCATATTTAAAAAGAGCTAAGTGGCTGTAAATTAATTTTAGAAATATTTTTCTCCAGGTTCTAAAGCAACTTTTGCTCTGTTTCATTATTGCTACTGAACTAGTCCCTTGGATGCCAAGAGAAGTGACCTTCGACAAGTCATTTTATGAGCTGGAAAATAGGAAGATTATGTCCTTCCCCTGCTGCCCTTGGGACTGGAGGTCTTTGAGTGAGGGTTGTCTGTGCAGGGACTGAAGCAATGCAGCTCTCAACTGAGCTGCTATGGTCTCTGGGAGGCAAACAAAGAAACAGAATGAAAAACACCAAACAGGCTAATAAATACACCAACAAATAGATACTGGCTCTGTGATTCTGCCACCACTATTTTAAGGCCTCTTCCATTGAAGACACAATTTTCACTGGCAAGAAACAGAGTCAAGGGATGAAGCATATAGCTATCCCCAGTATTTTATGAATCATTTCTATTTTGTCTTCTAAAAAAGGCATTGCCTAGCACTTAACAGATACAAACTCCTTGCTGCAGGAGAAACATTAATCAACAACCTTGATGTGTGCAGAGCCAGGCTGGAGATGGGGCTGTGGTCAACTTGGTCCCGTGGAGGTGTCCCTGCCCACAGCAGGGATTTGAACTACTGGGTAGACATTATGGTTCCTCCCAACCCAACCATTCTGTGATTCTGTGATCAACAAGAGGATGCCTTCCAAAATCACTGATGTGTATGTGACGGACATAATGGGGATAACTCATGTGTGGCACCAAGTAGGATGGTCTTCATCTATTCTACTGCTTTACCATGAGGGAGTGTAGTGTCTATCCAGTTGATGAAGTTAATGAGTATTCACTCAAGAAGGCATTGAGCCTATCAAGCAACAAGCACTATAAATACTTCAAGTGTTTAGTGAGGGGTTTTGACTAATGGACTGGATTAGTTAGTTAGTATTAACTTCTGAAGGCTGCAGCTCTGTAGATATTACTCTAAATATAATAAATATTGCATCTTAGCAGTCACACGCTTCAAACAAATGTACTGTTGCAAGCAAAATTTATATAAACCCCCAGCTACAGGAGTAAGATAAAAGATTAAGCAGTGGAAATTCTGGAATGTAAATCTTCTTTTGAACTGACACTGGAGAGGTTAACAGCTCAACAGAATTATTGCCAAATAACAACTCCCTGCAAAACCTGATGGAGTTTACCTGAAATTTGGTGAAATTCACTCAAAGTGTATTTCTCTACATTCTCTGTCCAGTTTTCCTTTGACATGCAACCATGACGTTTGATTAAAAATTAAGTCATTCCAACATGCATCCATATTTCAATGCATTTTGTATTTTTTGTTTTGTTTTAAACACTGCACTGATTTTTATCAGGATCTTCACTTACATCAACTAACTTACTCTCTAAACTTCAGAGGGTTAATGCACAAGAAAATTCAAATTTAAAAAAATTCAATGATAACAATTAAGCTTTGAGTTCAGTTCCACAGATATGCAGTCATTAATACCTAGATTTTTAACAAAACATAAATTAAAATCCTTATTCTGGAACATGAAATGTACATGAATAAAATGAAACCTTGGTCATATATCCATTGAACTTGAGGAGCTTGAAAGAATCTCGCACTGGACCCTAAATGTGACTGTATTTCCAAACTGCTTTTCTGTTTCTATTTCCTTTCATAGCATGCATCCTCATATATCCTTAATTGCTTGCACTGTCTCGTAACAGGAGACTTCAGGCAACCAGAAATTGATCCCTGCTATGAACTCAAAGCTTGGACACCTCTCTATCAAGCAACACAGAGCTGAACAGAACACCCAATTCTTTGTGCTGCCTGTAACTCCTGCTCAGATATTTTCTTAGTGCACAGCAGCAGACTTACTGCAGTGAAGATGAGTCGAGGATCAAAGATTAACACTCTGTCTCACACANCAGAACCAAGCCCTCCCTGGAACTATTTCTCTGAAATGGGAATAGAGAGGCCACCATTCACAAAGTTATTACATTTTTTGCTCAAATATTGGAAAAAGCATATTTAAAAAGAGCTAAGTGGCTGTAAATTAATTTTAGAAATATTTTTCTCCAGGTTCTAAAGCAACTTTTGCTCTGTTTCATTATTGCTACTGAACTAGTCCCTTGGATGCCAAGAGAAGTGACCTTCGACAAGTCATTTTATGAGCTGGAAAATAGGAAGATTATGTCCTTCCCCTGCTGCCCTTGGGACTGGAGGTCTTTGAGTGAGGGTTGTCTGTGCAGGGACTGAAGCAATGCAGCTCTCAACTGAGCTGCTATGGTCTCTGGGAGGCAAACAAAGAAACAGAATGAAAAACACCAAACAGGCTAATAAATACACCAACAAATAGATACTGGCTCTGTGATTCTGCCACCACTATTTTAAGGCCTCTTCCATTGAAGACACAATTTTCACTGGCAAGAAACAGAGTCAAGGGATGAAGCATATAGCTATCCCCAGTATTTTATGAATCATTTCTATTTTGTCTTCTAAAAAAGGCATTGCCTAGCACTTAACAGATACAAACTCCTTGCTGCAGGAGAAACATTAATCAACAACCTTGATGTGTGCAGAGCCAGGCTGGAGATGGGGCTGTGGTCAACTTGGTCCCGTGGAGGTGTCCCTGCCCACAGCAGGGATTTGAACTACTGGGTAGACATTATGGTTCCTCCCAACCCAACCATTCTGTGATTCTGTGATCAACAAGAGGATGCCTTCCAAAATCACTGATGTGTATGTGACGGACATAATGGGGATAACTCATGTGTGGCACCAAGTAGGATGGTCTTCATCTATTCTACTGCTTTACCATGAGGGAGTGTAGTGTCTATCCAGTTGATGAAGTTAATGAGTATTCACTCAAGAAGGCATTGAGCCTATCAAGCAACAAGCACTATAAATACTTCAAGTGTTTAGTGAGGGGTTTTGACTAATGGACTGGATTAGTTAGTTAGTATTAACTTCTGAAGGCTGCAGCTCTGTAGATATTACTCTAAATATAATAAATATTGCATCTTAGCAGTCACACGCTTCAAACAAATGTACTGTTGCAAGCAAAATTTATATAAACCCCCAGCTACAGGAGTAAGATAAAAGATTAAGCAGTGGAAATTCTGGAATGTAAATCTTCTTTTGAACTGACACTGGAGAGGTTAACAGCTCAACAGAATTATTGCCAAATAACAACTCCCTGCAAAACCTGATGGAGTTTACCTGAAATTTAGTGAAATTCACTCAAAGTGTATTTCTCTACATTCTCTGTCCAGTTTTCCTTTGACATGCAACCATGACGTTTGATTAAAAATTAAGTCATTCCAACATGCATCCATATTTCAATGCATTTTGTATTTTTTGTTTTGTTTTAAACACTGCACTGATTTTTATCAGGATCTTCACTTACATCAACTAACTTACTCTCTAAACTTCAGAGGGTTAATGCACAAGAAAATTCAAATTTAAAAAAATTCAATGATAACAATTAAGCTTTGAGTTCAGTTCCACAGATATGCAGTCATTAATACCTAGATTTTTAACAAAACATAAATTAAAATCCTTATTCTGGAACATGAAATGTACATGAATAAAATGAAACCTTGGTCATATATCCATTGAACTTGAGGAGCTTGAAAGAATCTCGCACTGGACCCTAAATGTGACTGTATTTCCAAACTGCTTTTCTGTTTCTATTTCCTTTCATAGCATGCATCCTCATATATCCTTAATTGCTTGCACTGTCTCGTAACAGGAGACTTCAGGCAACCAGAAATTGATCCCTGCTATGAACTCAAAGCTTGGACACCTCTCTATCAAGCAACACAGAGCTGAACAGAACACCCAATTCTTTGTGCTGCCTGTAACTCCTGCTCAGATATTTTCTTAGTGCACAGCAGCAGACTTACTGCAGTGAAGATGAGTCGAGGATCAAAGATTAACACTCTGTCTCACACAACATCCCTTGCAGTTCAGCGAGATCTAATCATCAGCGGTCCCAGGTTGAAATAATTTCCTGGTAAACTGTTAAATCACATTTTGAAAGCACGAGTTTTCCGAACAGATCTATTTCAGGTTGGAAATATTACACATTTTTTTCTTTCAGCTTGGCTTTGAAGAAAGATCTCCAACCATTTGTTACCCTGCAGGGAAGGGATATCTTTCTTGGGAAACAAGGATGGCCATGGATGTCTAAATGACTCATAGCACCAGGACTATCAACCAGCGGGCAGACATGCAATGCAAGGAAGGGCTGACAGCCCCAGCACAGCCTTCTGGAAGAGGTTTGTAGTGGGAGGTAGGTCATATGGATTCAGGTAAACTGAATTATAAGCACACACTTGCCCACTTAGTGATTACGTGATTAAATTACACCCAAGTTCAGAAGTTGTCCATACAAAGCAGAAACTCAGAGTGACAAAATACGGAAGCAATATTTTCTCATTAGTGATACTAGTCTCAGAACACCATGACTTCACTGCTGAATTAACAGTGTAGACGTTGACAAATCAGATTCAGAGTTCATTTCAAACCCTATCATAATTTTGAGTAAAGACAAGCAAGGTTTACAATTAGTGAAGCACACTGCTTCACCTTAAAGATTGATGTATTAGGTAGATTAAGCAGGTAGAGCTGGTATGAGCAATTTCATTGGATTTCCCCCTGAAACATCCCTTTGAAGTTAGTTCCGAAAATCATTCCTATTCAGGACAATGCACAATCACACACTTCCTATTGAACTCATCACAAGCAACAAAGTACAGCCACTGGAGTTAGGTCTGAAAAATGAATGCTGCTTTATTCTATTTGCAATTGCAATAAACACGAGATCTTCCGTCTCTTCTTCTTCTTCTTCTTCTTTTTTTTTTAATTTTTAATTTTTATTTATTTATCTTTTTAATAAATAAACCTTTTTGGCTTGAAATTCATGTTTCCTGAGGAACTCCTAAAATTGGCAAAAGAATCACTTTAATTACAAAAAAAAATGCAGACCTCAGAACTCGGAGCGCTGAGTAACAAGGTGTTGAGGAGAACTGCTTTTACTGAAGCTGCCCATGTGACATGTAGGAGTTTCAGGAAACCTGTCAGCTTGGTTTTTATGTGAAGGTCTTCCAAACGTTTCATTAGCACAGGTTTTATAGGAGTTACAGATCCCACGGGGAACTCTGCTTGCAGTCGGTATGCCTACATTAGGCATGAAGCACTGAGCAGGATTCCTTCGGTAGCCTGAATTGTAGGTGCAATTCCCACGATCAATTCCCTGCAATTTCATGTTCAATTTCCTTCCCATTCCAGTCAGAAACCACTTCTTTGCCTCCTCCATCTATTTCCCACCAAATCAGTTTAATGATCTACTTATCTCCCTCTGGGACAAGAACCAGACAAGGAGGAGACCTGCGGTGTAGCTCCAGAATCATCTGCATCAGGACAAGAACAAACACCATGTCGGTATGCATCACTTTTCACCAAGAAATTGAGGGATGTTCCCACAGAGAAGAAGTTTTGGGGGATGTGCAATAGTGTCAGCTCCTCATCTCTTGCATGCTTGTGCATACGCACGCAAACACACACATATGTTTTCAAGGCAAAATGCTGCATACAAAGCAGGCTCTTTTTTTCCTAGATAGAGCAAAACAGGCTCTAGAGTGTGTCCAGAGAAGGGCAACAAAGCTGTGAAAGGTCTGGAGAAGCTGAGAGAATGAGGATGGTTCAGCCTGGTGAAGAGGATGCTCAGGAGAGAACTCACTGCTCTCTACGACTGTCTGAAAGGAGGTTGTGATGAGAGGGTTTGGCCTCTGCTCCCAGGTATCAGCAATAGGATGACCTTAAGCTGTGCCTAGGGAGGTTCAGACAGGATATTAGAACAGTTTCTTCACTAAACAAGTGGTAATACATTGGTACAGGCTCTCCAGGGAAGTGGTGGAGTCAGTGTCCCTGGAGGTGTTCAAGAACTGTGGAGATGTGGTACTGAGGGAAACGGTCACTGGCATGGTGGGAATGGGTTGGGGTTGGTTTTGTGACCCTTACGGTCTTTTCCAACCTTAACAATTCTATGAAAGCACCTGCTTTGATCCACCTCTTCACAGTTATCTTGTTTAACTTATGCACACTGTAACAGTCCTACAAACTCATCTTCATGAGCATCTCTCATCCACTGAGCTCCTGAAAGAACCACTGGTAGAAGCACACAGGAAGGGATGGGTTTGGTCCACTTGGATCTCTGCAGTTGAGGTGGAATTGTGGTCACGCAGAGCCCTTCCAGTCACAGAAATGCACCTCATGGCTCTGTTTTGGGCCACACTGGACAATGCAGACTGCAGTTTCCAGGTGTCAGTCAAACCAAGCAGTGAGATAATGAGATAAGGACTTCTCTGAGCAGAACTGGAGATGAAACTCACATGTTTAGAGCCAAGTCTGAGACAATTTCGAGTATTCAGAGGTTGGAAGAGATGGAATGAAAGCATTTATTTAATCTGGAGATAGGAATCCAGAAGGCTGTGATTGGGAAGTCTCAGGTGATGTCCCAGTACAAGCAAGACTTCTGTCAGTGGAAATTTGGAACCAAAACACTACAGATGAGTGACAGATGGGTCACTATGCTTACTCAATCCACGTATTTAAGACCATTAAATTGGGATCCCAAAATTGACATACGGTATCAGGAATGATCCTGCTATGGAAAATGTGGAAAAGCAATAGACAGTAGGCACAGGGCAGAAGAAAATGTAGCCACCATGTACTTCTGTGTGTCCTATTTACAGTTCAATTTATAGTTCTTAAAAGGTACCTGATAATTAATAAGCATAATAAATAGCCATAGGAATTGAACATTAATGAATTAGATACTTATGGATATATGGGACAATACAACAATGCAAAATTAGAATCATAGAATCATTAAGGTTGGAAAAAATCTCTATGATCCCCAAGTTCAACCGAAGCCCATCCCCACCATGCCCACTGACCATACCCCTCAGTGTCACATCTGCGTGGTTCTTGGACACCTCCAAGGATGGTGACCCCACCACCTCCCTGGGCAGCCTGTTTCGATGCCTGACCATTCATTCAAAGAAGAAACTCTTCCTAATATTCAACCTGAACCTCCCCTGGCTCATCTTAAGGCCATTACAGATCATCCTAAATTGATTGATTCCGTATATAACAATGTTGATTAAAACATATCTATTATTTTTTTCGTATGGCATCAAAACTTCCACCAGTTTTTTAAATGTCTATAGGTTACACAGGACATTCTGTAAAGACAGAATGTTTGGATGTATTCTCTCACACTTACAGAAAATATTTCGTGGGTAAAACCTCTATATAATATCACTGTGTTGGTTCTGCTTATAGAATGAATTAGATTTTCAGTTTTCCCCTTCTCTCCCCCAGACGTTTTTTTGACCCTTCTATCCAAGCACACAAGTGCCTTTCCCTTTTAAGCCAAACATCTCCATGGATTCCTGAACTAAGCATGCTCAAAGACCAGGACAAAAACCATGTCCATGACCTGTTCCTTTTACGGGCCAATTTTGTCATTCAATCAGTAAATGAAAACGTTTCCCTAAAGGGAACTCCCAGAAAGGAGGCAGTGTTCTCAGGCAAAATATGTCTTTTAAATTGCTTTATCTGTATTTCATGGACTGTCTGCTCATGACAAAAGAGCTTGCTGATGAAAAGCGTGAAGTGAGATTCAAAGCAACCTTCGATTTTCCGCCGTGGAGCGCCGATAAAATAAACAAACTATCTAGATATTCTAATTGGAAAGCCATTAATATTGCTTTCAGTGCTATTAGGATAATTTTCTATAGAATTCAATAGGATGGTATTTCAAAAAAAAAAACAAAAAAAAGCTTTTGCATTGCTTAGGGACAGATAAGCTTTCCAAAAGTAATGCTGTGCCTTGTGGCAGGGACCTACCCAGATGCAGGATAGTCCCTCTGGGTACAAGTCTTTGGGTGCCTAAGCACACAAGCCTTCAAAAACTTGACTTTCTCTTAAGGCAACTCGTTTTTCATTTAGCTACTTTAAAAAGCAATATTCTCAAGGGGAATTTCTGCTCCCTGTGTATGGCATTAAATGCTGCTTAAACGTGGATCATTTGTACTTAGCCTACCAGGATGAGTCAAAGGGCCATTGAGCAAAGTCTCCAAGGGATCAAGAAGAAAGAGCAGAGCACAGGTCAACAGCACGGTAGCAATGTCCACAGGGCATTCTCCTGACCTCCAACACTCCCAACTTCTGTTAGCCTTCTCAATTGCTGACATTTCTGCCTGAAATGCTGCAGGCTGGATCTTCCAGCATCTCAGCCTGAGGCACTCTCACAAGTGCTAGCAGGTAAGGGGATGCCTTGCATCCTTCAACAGATGGTTTGGGGTTCAACTGGCTGCTGAAAGATCCCAGTACTGGAAAGACATTCTAAACTGGGAGCTGCCCTAATCCCAGTACTTGCCCTTCCCTCTGATTTCTGTGTAAGAGAAAACTAGAACCTTTGCTCCTCCTGTGTTGACCCCTGGGAGAGGTAGGTCCAGGGTCTGGCACTCAATTTGGGAAACAGAGCAAAACAGCCTCAAAAAATGAATTATGACAACACAAAAAGGTAGAGTTGCTTTTCCATGCAATGATTATAAATATGGGATCCTGCTCCACCCACTGCTCACCGTAAATAAGTGTACTATTTAATACTGTATTGTTTAATACATCTGATAATGCTCTGCCACAGTGGCAAACAAAGTGCTGGAGAATGAGTGAAATAAGGCTCTGTCTCACATTACAATGCCTTTCCATTTGATCTGCCTCAAATTTCCAGTGTGCCAAAGAGCGTCCAGAAATCGATGCCTTTCTCAAGAGTTTTAAATACTAGAGCCTGAACATGATGACACCAAAAATACACTTTCAAAAGTTGGAAATATGTGACTCAAATTGCACAGGACTTTGTCCTTAAGGCAATGCGACCAAACTGCTTGTGATTAAAAACTACTGGTGTTAGAAGAATAAGGATGCTGCATGCCTTATTGGACTGATAAAAATTGGAAGTTTTTCCTTCTTCATTATCTAGTTGTATCACACCAAAAGGTTTTGATTGGAGTTAGATGACAGCCTCAACCCATTTGGATTTTTAAAAAAAATCATATTTGTAATTAGCACTAAATTCTGTTTAATATGGTAGTATTAAATACAGAGATAGCATGCAACCCCTGCATCTCCCACAAGCTGTAACATGGCAGAGTCCTCCTCTATCACCATTTAAAATTCCACACGCAACATCATAGCATTGACCTAAGGGAAGCAGATCATTTGCTTTATTTTTCAGTCACCTCTAGACGATCTGAAGAGGTTTTCTTTACAGAAAGTAAATGCCAAAAAAAGAAGAATAAGTGGCAGAAAAATAAAGAAAGAAGGCTACAGGAGCTCATGCTGCTGTTGTTTCACCTGATCTGGGCATCAGATGTTCTACACTGGACCATCAACAACCAGAGCTGCTGACCAGAAAGGACTTAAACCAAACACAGAGGAACAAGCAAAGCACAATGGCTGCAAAGTGAGAGTGAGCTGAAGGAATTATTATCTTTCCTGAGGAAACAGTGAGGAACCAATTTCCTCTGGGATAAATTTGCTCCAGTGGGAGAGAAGAAAGAGCTGGCACTACAGACCTGCTTGGACACGGGAGGGAGCTCCTATTAAACTGAATTCTCAGCAGGATTCTCTTCATGAGAAATTACATTTTAATTACCTCCACTGTCTCCTAGCAGAGGAATCAGGGTGTGCAATGGCACAAACACAATGGAAAGAGCATTTATCCGGGGACAGCTGCTCCTCCTGATGCATGTCACTTCCACTAGCACTGAAGGGAGCAGTGTGCCCTCATGGAGATGCACCCAACCCCATGGTTTCCAAAAGGTACTGATAAGTGACTCATATTGGGGTGAGGATTTATACAAACCCCACCTTCACTGGAAGGCTGGGGAACAGTCTCTGCATCCTGAAGCACCATAAGGGGAGGAAGAGGAGGGCAGAGCTGAAGGGAAAGGGGTATTTTAGGGGCAATGCTATCAGTCCACCAGCCCCACAAGAAATCCATCCACCCAAACCCTGGTTACAAATACACAACCATTTAATGTATATTATTTCACCTTGCTTACCAGCATTAAAACTAACACAGAGGAACATCAGGACTTTAATTAAAGCTCAGAAAATGTTTGGGTATGAATTGCTCTGAAACCTGACTGCATTGCTAAGGCATTGCAAACATATCCTGTAACTGCTGGTGTATGAGCACACAACTTGCAAAGGAGGGATGTAACAGCAACGCTGTTAGCTGCTTTCTGAGCAGGCTCCTGAAATAGCAAACAGCAAACAAATAAAAAAGCAGAGTAAGGGCTGCACAGGATTAGAAAATTAATAATCAACTTGGGTTCATGCTTCAGTCATGTTCTATAGAATCTTTGTGTATCTGAGATCGAGCGAGCAGAAAATTAATGCAAGACTGCCCAGCGTTGCGGGAGAGGACAATGCACAATGATAGCATTATTTTTTTTTAATACTCTATGGAAAAAAAAAGACGACTTCTTTCCTCTGGGCAAGTTTTGTAATATGCAGGGAAATCTTCAGAATATTCAGAAACCCTGAGAAAACTACAGGAAAGATGGGTTAGAAAATATTCTTGGGTTAGGAAATATTCTCGGGTTAGCAATTTTTACTGCCACAAAACCAAGCGAATCCATTCAATTACTCAGTGAATGCAAAACTAATGGATGTGATTACTGGGCACCAGTGGCTTTAGGGACACTTTTGAAGTAGAAAGGCAGGCCTGGGTGATGTGCACACCGAAAGGCGAGCTCAACCCTCAGAACAGCCACTGTGCAGCAGGAGAGTGCACAAACACTCGGAAACATTCGGAAGCAATGGTGCAGTGATCACTCTGCTGAGAACTGGCATTGAAACTGCACTATAGCTACAAAATAGAGGAAGGGCTGCATTGCTCAAGGTGTCTTTTCTCTGCGTGAACGGAAAGCAGCAAGTTGTCTTCATTCTGTCCCATGCATGAAACCCCTGCATACAAGCTGGGGCCATCCGTGGTCAGGTTAACGCTCTCCCCTTCCAAGGAGCTGCCAGCTGGCAGATGCCAAAGCTGTAATTACTGGCCAACAGATCGTGATGTGTAAATCTGGCTGGAGACTGAGCCTAGCTCAGAAAAAACAGAAACATCCAGAGGCATTCGGAGAAAAGGAAACCGAGTACCTTTGCTTGTACAGCTGAATGCAGCCAGGAGAGGGCTGCAGAGCACACACTGCACACGCTGATGGTCCGGCCAAAGTGAACAAAGCAGCCTCATACCTATTCTGATGCAATGAACATTAATAAGCAAAAAATAGTTGTTGCCTACTCAGACCCTTCCTGCGCTTGAGCTCAGCAGTAGCGATGGAGTGTAAATGAAAAGAATCAGGTTCAAAGAACCCCGCTGGAAAAATAAAATCCGCGCTGTGAGCGAGATTTTGGAAACCAAAGGAGCTGCTGTGAGAAATCTCTGCAGCTCACATCAACAGGAGACGGCATGCTTGAACGCTCTCTCAAGCAGCCAAGCGTGAGCCAAGCAGTTTCCAGCTACTGTGGCATTTTTTTCAACTTGTTTTGTTTGGGAAAGGTAACTGCAGCATGTCAAGATGGGCTGAGCACAGAGGTGAGCCACCCACCTTTGTCATATCGGGTCAAAGCACTGCTGGGATGGTGGAGCAGAGGGCTCTGACCATTCCCAACATCCTGCGTGGGGTCTGTGCTGGTTGTACAGAACAAATGTTTGATGTCTTGCTCATCTGTAAGATTGAGGCAATATCACAGCCTGATCCCTAACTACCCAAGGGTGAAACAGACTGGGAGAAGCAATAGAAGGAGATGAATAAGCATCTTGTACTCCGAAATCTGTTGTTTATTTGCAGTGCCTAGAGGCCTCGACCAGAACTGGAACTGCACGGCGGTAACCAATGCTCATGTGTTCAGCAGAGCCCTTGCCCTGGAGAGCTCGTGCTGCAGACAGGCGTGACAGATGAAGGGTGGGAGAGAGGAGAACAGCAAGCAAGCAAAGGATCTCAAAACTGATGCACAGATTGAGGGACAGATTTTTCCACGAGCTAAATACATGAATACAGATCTTTTATCCCTAAATGACTTCCCTTATCATGCAGCCACTGTGCCTGCATGGATATATTAGTGCTACAGGCTGGTGTGAGCAAAGCACAGGAGTTGGTGCTTAGCACACAGTGCCCACAGCACACACATTCCAGAGGATTTCCACTAAACTAGCTCCAGTCTGGACCCAACACTCAGAGCAAGTTTAGCTCCATCCCAAAGGGATCTGTCTTTGTTCTGGGATGTCAGTACACTAAGTGGGGACAGCCTTGAGATACGCACATCAGAAGTACCACTAGGATCTGAACTAAAGCACCAATTAGAAGGATCCTCTGGGAGCCAGGGATGGAACTCAGCTCTCTGGAGCCCCAAGACAGTACAACACAACTCAAAGCTCTCCATTTAAAGATGGTTTTGACGATGACATGGTAGCCTAAAGTGATGCTTCAGATCTCAACACCAGGAGCTTGCCTACACCTACTTTTTTTTTGCTTTCCTGCACTTAATCCAAGATCAACAAAGCCACAACAGAACTGAGCACAGACAGATGCTCAAGCAGGCCGGGCTGCTCTGTCTTTCTAAGGACGGTGATCTCAGCTAAGCCACAACTCTCAGTTCACTCCAGAACAGCAGAGGAAAGCTGCCAAAGAACAGCTCTTTGGCAGGGCCCCTATAAAGCCTACTTGCAGCCCAAAACAACAGGATTTGTGCCAAAGACTTGAGCAAACATGAGCCTCGTGGCTGCCATCGCCCTGTGCACTCAGACCATTCTGCTCCTTTCCAGCCTCTTCTCTCCAAACAAAGAGAACAAAGGTGACAATGAGACCACAGGCCACAGTCCACGCACTTTTGTGCAAAGAGATAGAGAGAGGAAGGCTGAGAGAAATGATCCTATGGTAACTGCAGCGTGAAACAAATGAAAGGTTGTGGAAAAAGCATTCGATTTCTATTGCACTGAGGCTTCTCTCTGGGGAGCACACTACTGGGAGCACTGTATTGGTCTTCGCCACCAGTGAGCAGTGAAGATCTGCAACAAGCAGGAGGGGTCAGATCGAACAAAGCAAATCAAAGCCTCTCTGAGAATGCTTTCCTGCTCACCAGGAATGGACAGGCTTCCTGCAAAGCAGAGCATGCTGCTCAAAGCTAATGGCTGCTTAAAGGTAACACTCCTTATCTTTCTTCTGCCCCCCAAACAAGGATGGAGCAAACGAAGGGCAACCATAGATATGGAATAGAATACAGGTGATTTATCTTGATGATAAACCCAGATTCTGGAGGAAGAACATAAAGCACTGACCATTTCCCCCATTTCTTTAACATTATACATGAGCATTTTACAATCACTAGCAGAATGGGCTCATGGGATTAGCAGGGATTTTAGGTGACAAATGATAGCCCATCCTCTTCACACAGATGAAATGACAATTTTTCCATTTGTCAACTGGAAATAATTCAGTCCTGTGCAATGCAAGACCAAGTACATCTGTATCTTCCACCAAGCAAAACAAGGACAATCACAGCAGCAGGCACGACTCACAGCAAACATACCGTAGGTCCCCAAGTTCTCACACTTTGCAAAATTTTATCAAGAGCCTATCTTCAGCCTGCCACATTTGTAAGTCAGATCATGTTAGCAACAAGAATAAACAACAGTTGTTTGCCCTTGTGCTGCACCTTTCATCCAAGGGCTCTTCAGTCATTATTCTGATAAGTCTTATGTTGTTGCTTTGAGACAAGCAGATATCATTATTCTCACTTTATAGATAAATAAACAGAGGTCAGGGAAATCCCCCAAGGCAATCCAGAGAGTTGAATACCTACATCAAAGGGTTTAACAAAGACTGATATCACTACTGCTACCAAAAAAGCAAAGGAACAAGAAGAGTTGAAGTTGAGCCCAACATCAGATAACTGGGCCAGGAACTTTGGTCTCTGAGATAACCTCACATGACAGTTGGCTCCCAGTTTAACAGCTGGCACGAGCTCTATCTAAAAGCAAACATAACCATAGAATGCAACTTAAAGCACTCCACGCTTGTTTTCTAAATACTAAGATACACAGCTCTATTGTATGATACATCCACAGTGCAGTCAATGAAAAGGAGCACGCTGATGAAAGGCTTTTGGAGGGAGCATTAAGTGGGGCTTTACAAGTTTCAGTCATAAAACCTGGCCCCAGTGTTGCAGATTGGGGCCAACAAATCAACTAGAGACGGTCTGCAATTCAGGTAAGTGAAAATAGTATACTATCTCTGCAGCACGATGTGTAGCCTTTTTCTCTCTATCCAATTCAACTGGTTTTATCAATTATGAAAACAGGACTTTTCCATTAGGCACTGTATGAGTTCTGGTGACTGACCCTCCTTTGGTAGAGTGGGGTTGCCAGCACAGTGAGGCTCATGGCATTTGCTAGAACATTCTAACAGCCATAACACTGAACAAAAGGAACTCCAACAGTGGGTAAAATTGATTCCTCTGGATGTCACCTCAGTTCTTGCAGCCTGTTGAATTTCAATGCTGCTTGCTGTAGGAGCTCAGTCCTACACAGCCCTGCTTCAACTTGTGCCAGGGGAAGTTCAGGCTGGATATTGGGAAAAATTTCTTCTATAAAAAAGTGGTAATACATTGGAACAGGCTGCCCAGAGAGGTGGTGGAGTCACCAACTGTGGAAGGATTGAAGAACCATGGAGATGTGGCACTGAGGAACGTGGCCATTTGGCATGGTGGGATGGGTTGTGGTTGGACTTGGTGGTCTTAGAGGTCATGTCCAACCATAATGACACTATGATTCCATGAAAAAATCCTTTTTCTTTGATCTGTGTATTCTCTGACTCATATAAACAAAATTAAGGGAAGGTTATCGAAGAACCCATTAACCTTCCAGCAATTATGTTGTTCTGCTTCCTACTCTTTACCTTGGAACAAAGGACACACACTCACATCAAAACCCAAAAGGCATCAGAAAGACCATCTCTTGCAGCATCTCACTGTCCTGACACAATGCTCACAGCTGGATGAAGAGCCCTAGAGCCTTCATCCCATTGCTGCCCACATCACTAGTGCAAAGGGATGACGGCAGCGCATCATGCTGGTGCCAGCTGGACACTGGTTGACATGGTTACCCTTTTCCTTTTTGAGCTATGGGTATGTAGTGAGTCCAGCTTCAAAACCTTCCTACAAAATGTAACACAATGCAAGGCAGGCTCGTCCTATTACCATGGAAGAAAAGAATGTGCCATTGACAGACTTCAGTGCCCTTTTAAAGCAGAACAGCGTTGACATCAAAGCTCACAGCACTCCTCTGCAATAGTTATTCACTGTGTCTTTGTGGTCAGGGACTAAAACATTTTTACGAAGTTCTAAGGGGAAAAAATTATCTCCTGAAAATGAGTCTCTTGTAGTAAGTGCTGCAGATAATGAACAGCTGCAGTGTTTCCTTTGGAAGGTGAAGCGGAGGGAACGCAGCCTTGATGTGCATTTGGGCAGGAGCGGTCAGTCTGAGAGACGTTTATTGGGCATAATGGGGACATTTTGTTGTCAAAGGGAACACTCCAAAAAAATCGTGGAGTGTTCGGCAGGGTGCATTATTTAAACACATATTTATCTATCAGAAGGAAAACAGCTGCAGATTAGGGGGGAGTGTGATCAACCGTGGCTCAATTGTAGCCTCAGCCATATGGTTTTTGTCTGACAGATTAGGGGACTATCTTAAATCCTTTTTTATTTTTTTTTCCCCCTGTTCACAAGTGGAGCCTACATACTGCAATAGGAAAAAAAAAAGGGAAAATAATGAAGCACGGCATTCTTTGCAAGATGTCCTTTCTTTGAGGGCTCCGATGCCACTCGCTGACATAACTGACAGCTCTTGAAGCAGTGTGAATTTGTGCACTAATGCTGCGATGACAGCTCCTGCAGTCACACTGCTCAAAGCCGTGGATTCGGTGCCCTTAACCATCCTGCTGTCCTTTGAGCTGGAAGATTCAGACTCAGTGCCCTTAACCATCCCACTGCCCTTCCAGATTCACTCGCAGGCGGCGCTGCTCCTTATCCTTCCATCTCTGGTGGGCATTACACTCCAAAGTGCTTGGTTTCCAGGTCAATCCCTCTGCCTTCTGTCCCCACACACTCAACCTGCTCCATGTACATTAATGCCCCATCATCTCAAAATAGCAGGGAGAAAAAGCATGCACTCCAACGAGACTGCAGACTGAGCCTGTTTGTTTAAAACAGAATAAAACATTAACAGCTTATGGTCGCTTTGTGTTATGTGCAGTTGCTTGAAGTTCATGAATTTTGGGGAAAAAAGTTTACAACACGACAGGATAATAAATAGCAGCAGCTGACACAACCTCAGCAGAGAAGGGAACCAAAGGAGCTGCATGCAGAAGGCCAGGCTGCCTTCCCAGGGCTCTATTGCTACAGCCTGAATGCTGTGCTGACTTTCAAGCACACAGGTAGAAACTACAGGAGTACACTTATATAAAGAGCACGTTTGATTCGGTTTTGGCTGTACAGTCTGCAATGAGCCACTACTAGTCATGTGTATCCAGGGAGGAGCACAGCTTGGTGGAACTGTGGTTGTTTTTGTATGGTGTGTTGCTCAACTCGAGCTTCAAAGGCACTCCAGATCTGTGCACAGCAATGCAGCAGCCTCAATGCAGCTGTGACCCCAGCACAAGACCTTGAGAGTCTGCTGTGACACAGCACCACCAGTTCTAGTCCTGGTGAAGGCAAGCAGACCCCTTGCAGTCCATGAGCCTGCAGGATGCCCTCTAAGGCAAGAGTGGAGTCTGAAATGCTTTACCTTTTTGCAGAAACCAGACCTTGCAAATGGTGATAAATGCAGCTGTGTGTATTCCGCCACAGCGATTTCAGGATATGTTGATTTCAAGAAGATCAGAGAGTAAAATTACATTATGCATTTTCAGCTGTGGGTCCCTTGCTTAAATCCTACCGGTTCCCATTTCTTCAAGCTTAATATTTCATGGAGAAAACACTTGAAAACTGCTTTACAGGCCTGGAGCAGACTTTGCTGCTGGTAGATTAGAACGGAACAAGCCTGTCAAGAAACATTATTGCCATGTAGGAACAAAACTACTGAAGGGTCTGTTTCCAGAGGTTGGTTGGTTGGTTTTTTTTTCTCAAAATTTTAAGCATCATAAATAACAGACAAAGAATCATGATCTTCAGCTGTCTAGGGGTGGAAGCAGATTCCTTCAATGACTTTCAAAACTTTTTTCAGAGATGAAAGTGGTTGAAAATCAGGCAAGTTGTGTTGAAACTTCTGAAACACCTCCCTAAATCCTACAAAACAGTTCCCTAACATCTTGAGGAGCCTTTGGAGGTCTGCTTCCTATGTTACATGTGATTAAGGAGGGCAGGCCGCTCAGATTGGTTTTTTTTGCTACTCTCCACATCTGTAGTACAGAGCCCAGAAGGAGAAGCCCAGCTCTCTGCATTAGCAAGATATCTCCAGTTGTTTCTGTTAAACCAAATGAGCAACTAACCTTAACAAGGCACAGATTTCCTCCCAGAAGAGGGAAGAGCCACTGTAAGAGACCTAACTCCAATAGGGCCAGATGTATTTCTGCAGATATCAACTCAAAAATTGCAACTGTGCACCAAACCCTTCTCAAACACCAGTATGAAATCAACTGCATCGCTCCTGTATTTCCCCAGAGGTGTTCGCTTAACAGGAATTTCTCTGAAACACAAAGCATCTTTAATGATTCTATCAAACCCACATTAACAGCTTGGGGATGTATGGCCATTTGTTCCAGCATCAGAAATGTCTGTTTTAGAGTATCTGCACAAACATACAGTTGGTGTTAGGTTTTTTGTTTTTTCTTTCTTTTTTTTCCTGTGCCTTTTTAACTCTCAATGAGGTTGTTCAATTTAGCTTGGATCTTATCATAACTCATTGGTACTTAATTGCATTTGCAAACAGCTACATCAGCCTAAAGTCCTTTAATCTTTACTGAATTTAAGGAACTAGAAACAAACAAATAAGCCAGTTTCCATATAAATATGTAACCCAGATGCATATTACTACATGTAGAAGTAAAGATAGGAGCTGATCCTCCCTCTCGTTACGCTAATTCCCTTGATGCCATAGATTTCCTCCCTATACACAGGCATAACTAATAAGAGAGCCACGATGCATATTTTGATGCATGCAGACAAAATGGGACTGCATCACACGTCCATCACAAAAATGTGATGTCTCTAAAAATCTCATACTGACAGTGAGAAAAAGTGTAAGCAATGAGAAAGGGGTCCAGCAAATTCCTTCCTGCTCTACAATCTCTTTGCTAACTACACTCAGCCTCATTTCATTTCCTCCTTCTTTGCCATGGTAACCTGATGCTGGTTTTGCAGTGTTGATTTTCAACATTGTTTATTAAGTGCACAAACCTGTAGAAAAGTTGCTCATCCTAAAAACAGCACTTTGTGTCAGAATACCACACACATTTCCTTCTAATTTCGGTGCTAAAATGGAAGAGTTTTGAATAATGAGGGATTTGTGTGTGACAGCATTACTGCTATACCAAAGTTTTTGTAAATGGAATCATGCAACTGAATACAGAACTTGTGATTGTGCACCTTAAACTATTTTTAGCTGCTGTACGTCACTGATGCCAAACAGCAGTCTGTTTGGGGAGAGTGTGGAGCACAGTTGCATGTAACCAAGCTATTATCTTCAAAAGCAAGTTTGACCCTACTGAGTTTAGCTCATTTCCACCAACAATTTGTTTCCTACAACAATCTGCTTCCCATTAACTTGTGTTCTTTTGATGTTGTCGAAGCACATGCTGGACCCAAAACACCCAGCTGTCCCTAATTATCTTTAACTTACATCCCCATGACCCTCTTGTACCCCCTTGCCACATCTGTCTCTCCAAATTAGCACTGTCCTTTGGTGCACAATCATCTTTTGGCAAGACCCGAAGTCACAACTTGGGAGCGAGGCTTCTAGTTTTACTCTAATCTCCTTCTAGTCCCTGATCTGAAGTCAAGAACAACAAAACATCAAACCAACAAAATAACTCTGGCCCCTCGACCAACCTTGGGAAGACCTTCGGGATTTGAGACACTAATCATAGAATGGTTTGGGTTGGAAGGGACCTTGGAGACCATCTACCTCCAGCCCCCTTGCTGTTTGGTTGCCCCCTATTAGATCAGGCTGTCCAAGGCACCGTCCATGGCCTTGGGCACCTCCAGGGATGGGGCACTCACTGCACTTTTCAATATTCCACATTCAGCATCACTCCCAGCAGAAAATGAGCAACCAGACTGATTTTTGAAAGCAACTGGAAGGGAATGCATGCTTACTGCAAGAAAACCCCTTGTTGACACCACCCTGAGATCTGTCCACTGGAAGATTCGTGCATCTCCCTAGGAGACATTTCATCTCATTCAGAATCGAGATGCTGCTGCCCCATGACACCAAATTCTCTTGTCTTTTTGTCATTGAACTTTCTGCTGTTTCTTTTAAATGGCAACACCAGCTCACAGCTTGAATAGCACTCAGAGAAAACAGTCCTCTGTGTCCTGTAGAGCTGAGGGCAGGGGAAAATCACAGACTGCTCCCACCCATCACTCAGTTTTTTTCTGGAGGTATGACTTGGAGTGCTGGATTCCTCAGCTAGCCAATGAAAGCTTTCTCCACAAAAGGCTTTGGCTGGAAAAAAGGCTGTGTGAGTGAGGCAAAGCATTGCTGATTTGGTACCATGGAATTTCAAATGATATCTCTAACTTAAATCCATTTTGATGTATAGGTGGGAAATGCATTCATGCTTTTTGGGAAATAAAAACTAAACCAATCACCCATCATAGAAAAGTTACAGATGCTGTTAGTAATTCACAGTGTCATCAGTGTAACTACAAGTGCAAAAAACCTCCAGCCCTCTATAAGCAAAGTCTCTGAGATCATCCAGTTTGTGGTTGTGTTCTTGAAAACTGTAACGTGAGGACTGTTCTTTACACCCCACTGGGACTACGCTGTAGTGCACAAACAGCTAGAAAAAGATGAAAGCTGTCAACCTCAACGATTCTGCATGTTGATTCTTTTAGCAGCTGAGCCAAAGCACCACATCCCTACGTACGAGAAAATACAGCATCTCCACGAAAAAGTCATCCAATTTTGGATGCCTGCTTACCAACTGTTGGATCAGTGGTGTTACAAAAGGCAACAAACAGAAAAAATGCTGTTCCTCTACAGATCAGCTCCTAAGGAAAGCATTTCTACGTTCACACGCCGATATGAGCAACACCCGAGCACAATTAAAGAAACCAGCATGAGACCTTAAGTTATGGAAGGCATTGCAAAGTGAAACAGCAGCACACAGCAGTGGCCAATCTGTCAGCGAGCTCGCTGTGTTCTGCTCACAGGAAGGCACAGCAATACTGAGTGCATACAGCTCCTGCCCTGGCTCCGGGGAGAGATAAATCCATTCTGCTCCTGGCTCCATAGGAGCTAATGAAGTCAAACGGAGCTCATTGGGATGAGTTTCCTCTCCCTGGTGCAGGCTGCTGCTGTTCTCTGCTCCACCAGCTCTGTGTGATGGGCTCTGCAGCCTTCTGTTGAGAGTTCTGCAGCACTGAGAGCAACAGGGTTTTTCCCAGCTCCTTGCCAGGCCATTGCTGCTGCATCTAACTAAATGTCACTGAAAGGGATGAAGGCACAGCTCTCCTTGTCAAGTGAACCCTCTTGCATTCATCTGCTCCCTAGTACTCAAAGTGCCCTCAGACTATAAAGACACAAAGACCAATATCCTTCATAGGAACAAATGACAGAGAACCCAAGCTGTGATGTTTATAAAGGGCCCAAATTTTCAGAAAGCAGATAGTTGTTTCTTTCAGCCAATCACCCTCCTGTTATTAAGGCAGTACCTGCAGACACCTACTTACTAGTCACTGCCAAAAAATCAACTCTTATATTTTTAACCTAAAGGTGAGAAGCAGCTTTCCATCGATGCCTGTACATCCCTGGCAGTGTTGTGTAGACTGGGAAAAGAAAGAACCTGAGAAGTTTATAAACAGACATCAACCTCAGAGTTTCTAACTTAAAACACATCCCTCACAGACATGAAATTGGATATTGAGAAACTGGGCTAAGTGTCTTAGGCTGCATTTCACTCCATCCCCCTTATTTCACTCATTGCAGGAACTGCTTGTATTACGGTTTTATGTTGAAATGAACACCAAACATTTGTTTCCAAATGAACAGCAAGCATTGTTGGGCTCGAATACAATGAAATAAGGAGCTAGGTCCTCCCAGCTTCATGGCATCATCCAGGGGAAGCGGTGTGTCCCGAGCAGAATAACTTCTCTGCTCATTAGGAGTCCTTGCTAGCAGCTATGGGCTCCTGGAGGCTGCTCTTCATGCACCAAGCACATCCTTCCATTCAACAATGGTTTTTCAACGAACAATCTACCAACAACAACCACTTTGAGTGTAATTAAGTAATTAATTATATTTTCTAATCTATTAAGTCTTGATTGCTTATCAAAGCATTCAGCTGGGTCGTTTTCCTCTTGTCATTTCCCATTAATTTTGCCCTTTTTTTTTTTTTTAAACAAAGGAAAAAGTCTCTCTGACTTCACAGGGAATTGGGTTTTCAGTGGAGGTGATAGAGCAGTTGGAGTTGTTTTCAAGAGACAGTTTGCTAACAGATGATGATGCAAACACTGCCCCACAGAAGTAGAGAAGTACCTGAAGTGCTTATCTTCCATATTGGTGCAAAACTCATGAAGCCAGTCATGCTCTTTTGGCTCTAACAATTCCTGAAGCTGTGTAGTTGCGTTCACCAGTGCAGGATTAAACACAGCACCACAGGGTAATTAGCACAATCAAGAACTATACTCATCTGGCATCACATCTGAAAAACAATACAGACTGATGTGTGATGTTCAAAATTAATAGCTAACAACAAGAAAAAATGCAGAGGCGTTGTCTCATGGCTGATACTTGCACAGCTCCATCAAAGTCCATGGAACTACTCTGGGTCAAGAGATCTGGAATTCCTGCCCACGTTTGGCAGCTGATAAAGTGAGTGTGTATTCTACAGTTTTATCACAAGGAAGCCTGATTTTTTTGCCACTAATTTGTCCTGGGATTTTAGGTAAGCACAGAAAATCTGTGACTATCCAATATGGGAAAGGAAATCTTGGCTGATGTGGGGTTTGGGGAGAGAAAAACACAAATGTGCATTGAAGTATCATTCCAACCGACTTTTTTTACCAAATAAGTGTCATAATGCATTTACAAGGAGAGGATTTATTGTACACTCTGACCCGTTATGTTGGACCTCTCTGAGAAAAAACAATCAATGGCCAACAGAGACAAAATGCATCAGAGCTACTGAGAGCACAGTTAAATAACCTCCCTCAAACTGTGCACTTTGAAATTTCACTACTGCAAGCAAAGAGACAAAAAACTTTAAAAACCCAGAGAAGGACCAATTTGACCATCAGCTTTGACCAAAATGACCATCAGCTCCTCAAGAACATGGGGGTCTGACTCCTCACTCCCAGCTCCTGGCACCAAACACCCAGAGGAGCTGAGGATGAGGACTTACCCAGAACAAACAGCACTACTGAAGCACTGGATCTGAGGCACAGCTCCAGATCCTCTTACCTCCTCTTTGTCTGCATTAGCAGCAAATTACAAGCCCGTTGTGTGTAGTCATCTATTAAACTATTACAAGGTAAATGAGCCACGTTTTCTCCTTCTCACTCCTTATCCATCTGGACCAGGAATGCTTTTGCATTGCATACAATGCAGGCATGGAGAGGATTGATTGCTTACTCCCCTGAGGGCATATAATCCAGATGTAATGAATAGCATGGCCACAAATGAAGTGCTGTGGTTCACAGAAAGGAATCTATGCAGTGTGCTATATATAAAGTGTACAGTACACACGATACAGAAATTATAACCTGGTATAAATACAATTTATAAATACACGTTTGTGATTACCGTGGAAGAAAGAACAATCCCCGTAAGATGTACAACACTGTGATGAGAGGAAAATTCCTCTCTAATGAGAGAGCAGAAGATAACCTCACTGATAACAGTGTGGATCCAAAGTTCCACTGCAGACTTTGTGCTGTGAAAGCAGATGTGATTTGTCTGTTATTTCTCCCTTGTGCCACAAGGATTTCCAGGGTGCACCCATGAGCTGGGATGATGCCACGCTGCCTTCCAGTCTCACAGTTCTTGCTATTCAGTCTTTTTAACTCTGTGTGTGGAATTCTGTATTCTCAGCTCAGACCTTGCGATCCTGCATCCAAGAAAGTGCAGAAATCTCTGCAAATCGAACACAATGTGTCTGAGCAGCTAAAATTTCAGATGAGGTGGTTATAGTTATACTGAAGCTGGGAGAGCAGGACTGGAAAATTACCCAGCTGGGTACTGATACATCACATATAAAGTACAGTCAAATGGAACAAACCACACAAA
This sequence comes from Odontophorus gujanensis, assembly GCA_013399175.1. NCBI lineage: Eukaryota > Metazoa > Chordata > Aves > Galliformes > Odontophoridae > Odontophorus > Odontophorus gujanensis. The sequence goes on from VXAB01006984.1 coordinate 183,266, forward strand.
ATTAACTGCATTCACATCTGAGGATAATGATTGGAAAAGATGTTTCATAAAATAAAATGTAATGCTAATTAGGTTTTTATGGAACATGGCTATTTAGCCTTACTAGCTACAGGGAGTGGCCCACTAAAGCTGGTGTTCACTGAATACACAGGCTGTATTCCAGCTTCTTTGAACGTTTTTGGCTTTGCTGCTATCAGCCCTGATTCGCCAGCACCCAACACAACATCTCAGCTGAGTTTGTGAACTTTGCACTTCAGCAGTGAGCACAAAAGAACTGGGTAGCTTCAAATTTTCAGCTAGGGCTATGGGTACAGACTGATCGCTTTTATTGCAGGGCTATGAGCATCCAGTGTAAAAACTAAAGGAAGAGAATTTAAACATTTTGTTGGGACAATTTTCTATTGAAAAACACTATTTTTTCAAAAGCAAAGGCTTTCATGGGAATTAATCACTTCTTATTAATTTACTCAGCAGTAAAACACAGAGAACTGTGTCTAAGACTCTCTGGCTAACTGCATCCAAGAGGTAGGAATCTACACATTTCCAGCCCTGTGACCCAAACTGTCCTTCCTCACAGGAGATGAACTTTATTTTGGTAGTGTGGCAAAATGTCAGGATCAACAGTAGCTAAAATAGTGTTCAGAGGTCTCAGGAATGTGTTGAAGATTCACCCTGAGCAATGCCTTTTCCATCTGTTTCAAATCAAAAACCTGTGCTAACCCTTGTCTTCTATGAAGGTCTCTTATTTGTATTTTTCATGATTTTGGGCACATGCCACACCAATAACGTTTCATTCCAAATGTAATAAAAGTGATGCTGCTCAAGCTGAAAAAGTGACCTGCTTTTTTTGCCTTTAGTGGACCCACAGCCAATACGTTGATATGTGCAGTTTGAGATGCCTGCATGCATGGGTGGGATGGTGGGACAGCAACATGGTGGAAATTGCTTGCACACTCAAGAAATCCCCTTTCCTTCTTTGTCCTTTTTCCTTTTCCTTTTTTCAAATCTCAAAGTGGACCATCAGCACTGAAAACCAGTTGAAATAAGACACAATATCTGCTTTCTCTAACATCAAAAATACAAGTTCTCAAGCCAGCTGAATGCAATGTAAGGCACCAACAGCTCTAGACAAAGCTCTCAGTGATCCCCATTTTCTGCTCTACGTAACTCATTGCACTTCTTTAATTGGCCCTTTTATTTCTATGTATTAAATTGTAATACTTTTATATATTGAACCTACAACTGCAAGATTGAAAGCCTTCACTTAAGACTTAAGCCCCAGTGTGGTAGGCACAATACAGCCTGGGCAGAACTCAAGCAACCCAAAGCAGGAGAATGGAGCAATGCTGATTGCCCAGCTCCTCCTCTCCTTTCCCCAAATGGATTTCCTTTCAGCAGTCTCAGATCTTGCACATGGTAGCAATCCTTCCCCTTAAATGACAGTTACATTTGAGCTATTAATGACAGAGAGATTGGCTCCATGCAACTCTCATGCTAAAGAAAACGTTGCAGAATATATAATTCTTTTGAATTGCTGCTAGTAGGATAAACAGTGGAAACTGAACAAGCACAACAGAAAACCTCCTAAAGAAAAATCATCAAATCTATGTTTGAGGTGCAACTTGGTGGAGAAATTCATTTCTCTGTCAATACCACAGCAAAGAGTGTTTCTCATCCTTCTCCTTGGGTATTCAAAGTCATTCATTTAAAAATAGATATATAGATGTATTGCCATTTTCCACTGCTGAAACAATGCACTAGGATGACAGTTAACTGCCTCTGGATAGTAAATAAATTTCCTGCCTTATTGAGTGAGGTGAATACAAAGAGATGAAGCACTAAATCCTGCCCGTGGCATGCCATCTCTGTCTTATGTTGCCATGCCAGCAAAAATTACACTGAGTTCAGTCCAAGTAAATTCTAACCCAGAAATACTCCTGCTAAATACATTGGGCGAGATTTGTCTCTTGGTTACAACAATGTGAATCTGCAGACAGGTCTGTACTCAGCATTTGAGACACTGACAGTACTATTCTAGGGAGGAGAAGTTCATGTGATGCCCTGAGTAGCGCTCAGCACACACTTCAGCATCAGAAGTGAAGCTGCATGAGCAACTTAGGCTGCAGCATAAGAACTCCCCTGCGTCACCTTAAGAGAAAAAAAGCAGTTTTATAAATGTGGTTTTAGAGAGTTGCAACCTTAAGTTAGATTAAATTAATCATAATCACCTTCATAGCTGTTGCATTTCTCTGCAGATTCATCTCACTGCTCCCCCATCCTCAAAAACCACAATTCCCACTATTTTAGGCCCTGTTTGCTGCCAGGAACAACCAAAACACAGCTGCTTTGGGCTATATGTATAAGACACACCCTGAAAACAGCAATAAACAAACAATTGTGGTGTTTTAGCTAGCTGTAAAACACAACACGGTCGTATCCAAGTGCATCCAGTCGTAGCAACCAACCAATTTCCTCCTCACCTTAGCCCACGTTCTTTACTGTTCCTACAGCAAAGCATTAGAAAGTGAAACCTAATATTTTCTTAATATTTTTCTTTCCTGTCTAGCTTTAATATAAAGGGAACACAATTGTGAAGTGAGTGGACCTGTTCCTGGAAGAGCAGTGTCAGCCTTTAGCACTTGGTATTTGGATTTGTGTCACGGAATGCCAGAGTTTTTCAATCACATCAGCTAAGAGCTAGAGATAAGATAAGGCCAGAAAGGGAATTACATGGGATATATCCAGGTATAATTTGGCTTTATAGTTGGGGAGAAAAGAAAAAATCAGCCACAGAATGCTCGCGCGATTGCAAGATTTCATCTTAAAAACATCTTATTTACTGGGAGCCAAAATTGGGATAACGTTTCAAGCACTGTCTCTGCAGCTTAAAAACCAGAATCAGTTGTCAGCCCTGAGTTAAGCACTCAAACTTCAGTTTCAGTGTTGAGTGCCTAAATGCACGAGTCACAGCTGAAATTGTTAGGGTTAGGGGAGCACGAAGGGTTTTTATTATTTGGTTTGAAAAGGGCTCTTTGTATTCGTGGGCACTTGGGAAATGTACATTAGAACAGAATTTCTCAGGCACGTTAGGCAATAGATACGAAGTCCACACGAATCTGACTTCAAAACCTCAAGAGCTTTCTCACAAAGGCACGGACTCTTCTAAAATAGGCACACAGGAATACTCCAGGGGAAAAATGTAGGACATTGGCAACTGCCTGCATTACATCTCAGGTTAAATGCTTTCTCTTTAGGTGTTTCTATAGCACCCAGCACAATGAACCCTGATGCTAATTGGGATCATGGGGTCGAACAGGGAGGACTGGACGGCTGCAACTCGTTTAGCACCACAGCAACATGGGGCAAGGTCCTTGCAGCTCCTTCCTCTGAGCCCTGCCACCCCCCATCAGCGTGACAGTTGCCTCCAGCTGAGTGACACTTGGGTGTAGGAAGCAGAGAGAAAGCTACCCTCAGCCTCAGAAAACACTGAGTCATGATTTCAGTTACAGAAATAATACTATGGGCTCATGGTGCTGCGAGGGAAGGCTTTTCCCTCTCGGTCCTCCCTGCTCTGTTGCAGCAGATTGCTCGCCTGCAACCCGATGGAAACCAGGAGCAGCACCTGCTACAAGTTAATTAGTGCTTCCTGGCTCCCAGCAGCTGTTCATTTCGGTGTGGGTTTTGTCTTTATTTCCCTTTTTTAGCAGTTTGTTCAGTGGAGCAAGAGATGGGAGCCCCAAAGCCAAGTCGGCATTGGCGAGGTCAGCGCTGAATCGCATCCTCTGAGATGGAAGCGCTCCCAGGCAGGGTCAGGTCTGGGCAGCATGGAGTGACATGCCAAGCCTGGGCTCATTCTATGCAGAAGATAAACTGATTTAATATACACAGAAGGTGCCTGTAGTTCTCTCTCTCCCTTTTTTTCTTTTTTGGGTATTTTGGAAAGCACCTCTTCCTCTCTTCAGCTTTCAATATAGAATCATATAGTGGGTTGGGTTGGAAAGAACCCTCAAAGATCATCTAGTTCCAATTCCCTGCCATGGACTGCGATGCCAACCACTATACCAGGCACTAGATTAGGTCAGGCCATCCCACCTCAACTTCACAAAGTCAAGTTCACCCATAGATATCCCATAACCTACCTAGGGGTGATTTATGCACCTGTCAGCTGAATGTCTTCTCCTTGGAGTTATGCTGAGGCTGACAAAGTGGGCCAGAGAATGGAAATAATATGGATGCTGGGTTCATGTGTTCCTCATCTGGCTTATCAGATGGAGTCAGATCCTCCTTCCTGCACAAAAAATGCCATCCAGTACTGAGCTGGATGAATTTTGACCCAATTGCCAAGTTCTGTCCAGGTCAGGAACCCTGAGGCAGTACAGCTTAGAGTGACAGTGAGATATATGCTCCTGTCAGCAAGCACTGGTGTCTCATGTAAGTTGTTTCCTGCAAGCTGAACTTGTTCAAGCACCATCATAATTAAAGCTGATCAAGAGTGAACTCCCAATGCAATACACTGTCTCCAGCACACCCAGATCAGCCCCTTAAAAATATGATGTAAAGAGATCTTCAGAGAGACTGATGCTCTGAAAACCAGCTGAAATAAAGCAACCCAATGAGTCCGCTGGATGGAGCCTGGAGATGGTGGAGGAAGACAAAGAGGAGCTGCAGTGCTTTGGGATGAAGGTCTTGGACATGACGAATCCTCCATCCAAGGAAGAAGAGCTGCCAAGAAGGGTGAATGAACTGCAACATCCAACAGGGGAAATTCAGGTTGGATATTAGGAAAAATTTATTTTATTCTGAGTAACCACATTGGCACAGGCTGCCCAGAGTGGTGGTGGAGCCACCGTCTCTGGAGGTGTTCAAGAACCATGGAGATGTGGCACTCAGGGACATGGTCAGTGGGCATGTTGCAGGTGGGCTGGGGTTGAACTTAGTGATTGTAGAGGTCTTTTCCAACCTTAATTCTATGATCTTATGATTTCAGCTGTCTTGGCAATCTAATTATACACAGAGTCTGATACAGTTACGTGCTGTCCCTAAGATGCATTGAATGATGATAACAGTAACAAGTACATGGCCATCTACAATTAAAAAATAAGAAGCTCTGTAGAAATAGCAAACCAATTGGCAGATGGCAAACAGATGGATACAAGATTCAGAGATGTGTACATACAAAACTTAATTGAAATGAAAATGATTATTCATTGCAATAAATTCAGCTTGGGTGGATGAAAGGCAACATCCTTAAGTAAGTAATGGGAAAAAATGGTTTTAAATAATTAAGGCTTTACTTATGAATGCCTCCTGAAGTATTCATGAGAATCTCTTCATAGGGATAATAAAGAATATATTGCTTCCAAATGACAAGCAAAGGTATTCACTGAGCTACAACCTCATGGATGAAAGCAGTATCTCCCACTTTCAGGAGGGGAGAGGAATCCCAGCACCCGGGTTAGCATATTATACCGAAAGCATTTGCATGGATTATGACATTCTTTTTAAGAATAACAAAGAGTTCTGAATAATAATGATACCAAAGTTAATTCTCACATTATGTGATTCTCCCGAACAATACATTAGACCACAATTCCTACAAAGAAATCACATTATGGGAAGTGGAAAGGCAGAATGCCTCAAGCTCCTCTGCAAACTCTCCAGCAATTGCAACACCTCAGCTCCCAGACAGACACAAGGAAAGGAAAGGAGCAGGTTCTCCCACACTAAAACAGGCATTTGAAAGAAAGGACTTCCTCCCATCATTACAAAGAATCCTCAATATCTCTTCTTTTTCAGAAAAATATTCCTAAATTATATATATTTACCTTCAGACCCATCTTTTCTTATGCCTAGGTACAAATGTTACACTTTGCATCTCCTTCTCTTGAATGTGAAATTAATGAGCATTCATTTCTCCTGCCTATGGATTCCGTGTGTTTAAATGATGCCTCTGCTCTCTTCACACATTAGTTTCTACAAAGAGCTAATAAATCTACAAATATATGCATCTGTCTGGAAATCAAATCTGAAGACTTGACAGAATCACACTGCTTGGGAGCAAAAATGCAAAAACAAAACAAAACAAAGCATTTTGAAAAAATGGTTGAGATTCCATAACAGAGACAGAAAAAGGCTTGTGTATCCTTGGACAAACCATGCTGTAGCCCAGGTGCATCCACCGTGCCCTACAATTGAGATCTGTGACTCCTCCTCCTCATTCTCCTTGCCTTGCTTTAAGAAAAATCTCAGAACACATATTTCTCACGGCCAAACTGACCACTCTTTGCAGATGATACTTAATGAAGAGTAAACAAAGAATTATTTTTTGCTCTGTAACAGAGTGAGTGCTGATTCAGTTGTTCGAACAATTCTTCTACATTTCCCTTTCCAAGAACTGCCAAGCCAAAGCACTCCCACTTGCTCTCAGGAACGTGCCAGCACCACATCACACCTTACAATGACACAATATCTACCTTCCTGATATAATGCTAAATCACTTGTGTTCCAACAAAAGCAGTGGGTTCCTGGCAAGTCTTACAACATCCACGATCATATGGTACACAGGGACTGCTCTGGGTGATCCCATATACCTGCAGGTCCTGGGAACCCAGCCCTGCCCTTGGGGCTGTCCTTGGGACAACACCATAGTGGTTGTGAAGCTGCAGAAGTAAGCAATGAAACCTGGCTAGGAACATCAGGGAGAGCAGGAAAAAGCATCATTATATATTATAACGCAGTAAGGAGACAACAGGATTCACTGTAGAGCATCATGAACAGTGTGTTCTGCAGGGAGAGATGTGAACTGTTTCTCTCCATACCTTGACGTCGGTGTAGCTCCTTAAATAAAGCAGGAAGGTTGATCAAGGGCTGCAACATGTGGGGTTATGCCAACAAAGAGCAGAGGTCCATCATGTTTCTAAGATTCCCCACTTAGGTCCAAGGGGCTCCTGCACTGCCAGCCCTTCCCAGGATGAACCAGACTTGTTCTAAGCTTGGTGATGCTCCCATTCCATCTGGAAGCTGTTTTTATTTTTGCAGAGGAGGGGGAAATGCTTTTGTGCAGATCTGCCTCATCACAAAGCTCTCCTCTCCAATGGAAAATGCTGCAGCTCTCACTCGAGCAGCTAAAAGCACACAATAGGATTTGCTTTTCCAATTGAAACTGCAAGCAGAGGAGAGGGAGGTAGAATTACCTGGTTTGAAATATGCCCAAATGCAGCCCCCCTACTTCCCCTTAAAGGAAGAAAAGAATAAAACAAGTGCTCAATTCTGAGAGGTATACAATGGAACAGAGCTAAATTAGAAGGAATTTGAATACAAAGTTCATCTCCTGCATCTTTAGAAGGATACAACAGGTCTCCAACAGCACACAGGCAGATATTTTCCCTGCTGCAGGTGGCTGTGGCTGCTATTTTTTGAATAGAAGAACTGCATTCCAGTCTACTACCTGTATGCTGCCTAATTTTAATCGATCGATACCCAAAATTCATATTTGCCTGCAAGTGCAATTCAACCTTTGAGCTCAGGATGAGCAAATGCTGCTCTTCAGTGTTAGTCACCTCTCTGCATTGGGAGCCCCCATACAGTATCACGTTGGCTTGACTTGATATGCAAGAAACTTCAGGTTTTAGCAGACCAGCAACTTTCAGAAAGAAGCAAATCCATCCACAGAAGCACAAAGAGATTACATTTATTTGCTCAGCTCCAGCCTCTTGGGCTGCACTATGCCATGTTTCTTCCCCTCCTTCTCCCAGTTTCTATGATTAAAAAAAAAACAAAAAAAACCAAAAAAACAACAACCTCCATGCAGGCATCTCAGAGCATGCCTGCCATCTCCAAACCCAATTTCACACAATGACAGGCTAATTAATCTTCTTCTTTTGTTTCAACAGCATACAGTCTCTGCTCAACTGTGGAATATGGTGGAATCTTGCTGAGAACACATCTGTCAGGGCTGCAGTGTGAATAAAGGAATGCAGCAGGCTGTGGTGTGATTATATCTGTATTCATATGGATGTGAGCCTATCAAGTGCTCCAAACGTGTACTATGGAAAAATATCAGGAATATCCTGAATTTTGAGAAACACCTGCAACCTGAGACACTTCAGCATCAAAATGCAACCACAAAGTCTACAGAGATCTCATTGCTCCTACAACCAGCACTCAGGTGAAGAAGGATGGCACAACCTGCCCAAGGTCACATGGAAAGCCTGCAAGAGAGACTGGAACTTATGCCAACTGCTCAGAGCATGGCTTACCCCTAAGTCAGGCTCCCCTCTAGTTTTTAAGGGTTTGCCTCTGTTCTTTAGTCCCAGGGCTGCACTAACAACCACCATGGGCCCATCGTTAGCACTTCTTGGAGCTGTGAAACACGAAGCCCTGGGTCTGAAGAACTCCTGCTGATAGCAGAATGTCAACGTGAATTACTTGGTTACAGCAGAACTCCACTGCTATGAATGGAACTGAAAACAACCTTCTGCTCTATCTTTATTCACATGTTGGGAGCTTCTTTAGCCTTTGGTTACCCAAATCGTAGAACCATACAATGGGCTGGGTTGGAAGGGACTTCAAAGATTGTCCAGTTCCAACCTCTGTCAAAGGCAGAACTGCCAGCCACCAAATCAGGCTGGCCAGGATCCCATCCAAGCTGACCTTGGGCACCCCCAGGAATGTGGCATCCACAGCTTCTTTAGGCAGCTTCTCTAGTTGGACGCTCATGGGAGAAACAGCATCCAACCTGCACCCAGTTTTGCTCTGTCTGCACTGCTGATGACTCTCAGGGCTTTGCTTTGTCTTGCAATACTTGCTCATGTTCTTAATTCTTTAGTGTCTACTGTCAGGAAATTATGAGATAACCACAAACTGCCATTGAAAAAAGGTTTCAAGACCTTCCACCTAAAACATGACTGCAAAGTAAACCCCGAAGAACTGCAAAAGCTCGAAAGAAATCAGTGTTCTGTGATAGTTTGATTGAGGTTGGAGGCTGATGTTTAGATGTCCAGGGCTGCTGGGGCTGCACGTAAATCACTTCACCACAAAGTAATGAAAGGTCACAGGACTTCAATCAAGGCACCCAGCCAGCATAAATCTTGTCTCCCCATGGAAGCCCTTGGTGCTGCACAGACTCACACCTGCTATGTCAGCCTCAATTTATTGTTCCAGTATCAATAAAATCTGGTTTCTTGGTTTTAAATATGAGAGCTAAATTTGTCCCCGCTTCAAGGGAGTGCAGCTATGTTATCTTCAATGCAGTTTCTTGCACTGACACTAACAGCGAACTTGACCTGCATCTGGGAATTTCTAAAGGCAAAAAGCCCTGCTGTGCACTACAATACTTTCTTTCATATTGGCTGCCTAAATTTCTGATAACCGCTAAAGAAATTATTTGCCTAATGAGCAGTGATATCAGCCATCTTCATTAGGATCCACAGTGATAATTAGGGAGACAAAAAAGCAACAGGAGGGGAGCAGGAAGAACCTCCAAGTTCTTTAGGATAATTATAATTTCTGCCAATTAAAACAAATATTTCAATTTCTGGGCACCAGGTAACTCAGGAAAAAAAATGTGGGCTGTTGTAGTCACAACATGTCATGAGAAGTAGTGTGATCTGATAGCTGCAGTCATACAATTAAACCTGGCATGTAATAATTAGGAAGGCAGGTGTACTCCACGCTTACTACAATTAGCTGTTGTCTTCTATTAGCCCATCCTGGGCTAAGTGATCATGGAGACAGAATGGTGCTCGTTCCAAATACCCTCGGGATGGGAAATAGAGTTTGGAGAAAAATTATTTATGGTGGGTATGATCAAGAACAATGAGAAGTGACTAAAAGGAACTGGAAGTGAGTACGTAGGGAAAGTCTCCCTGCAAGGAGTATGAGCCTGCAACACATGCTCCCAGTGGAGGAGTATAACCATCCCATGTGAGATCGTGGGAGATAATGGAGTAATTTCTGAAATACAGAGAATTATTCAATGTATTTTTCCAATGCAACTAGACACCTAATTTGCATCTCTAAACAAAAAACCAAGAACATTTATGTTGGTTTTGCCTCTTGGAAAATGTTTTCCCAATCTCTCGTATACATATATATATATATCTCGTATACAGCTCATTTCCCATTCTGTCATTCTCATGCCTGATAACCCTTAGAAAAACAACAGTCATAGACCAGTTATTGCTAAGAATAAAAAACATCACCCTCTACTATCATTTTGGAGAAAATTCATTCCAATGAAAGCTGGTGCTAATGAGAACTGTAGTTCACATGTCAGCACGCACTGAAACAATTAGGAGTTCTGTAGTACTTCATAAATACCAATATTGATAAAGCAGTAGAGGCTAAAATACAATTAGGCATTTTTATGGTTCCTAAGAACTTCCTGTGTTAATATTAAGTGGGCTAACGAGTTAGAAAGGAATATAAACTCCCAAGTTTCAGCCAACAGTGAAGTGCTCGGAGTCATGAAGAAGACGTCACCTCCAGATCAGGTCATTATAAAATTGTCTGTAACAGGATTTTTTTAACCTCTTAGTTTAAACTATCTTACACTAGTGAACTACATACACAATTTAACTAATTCTAAACGGTTGCTTTTATTCCTCACACTAAAAGAGGAGATTTTTCAAAGCTACCCGGGACATTTAGATGTTAAATTCTCATAAAAATTAATGGGAAGTGCGCTTCCTAATTCCCTAAGCATCTTTGAAAATCTCAAATAAACAAGTTCTATTCATTTTGAAGGCTCCTAATGCACTTTACAAGCATTACTGGCTCTATACTGAACACATTTCACTGAAATGTAGCTACCTCTGTGATGAAACATGGCATAGGAACGCTACATAAAAGTTTAAAGACTGGCAGTAAAGAATACCCAGGGGTAACTGGGTGAAACTTAATGGCCTGTGATAGACTGAAGTTCAGTGCAGATGATCTAACGGGCCCTTCTGGCCTCAGATGCTGTGAAATTAAAGTAGCACAGCCAATGAAAAGTTCAGGAAGACCTGCGAAGGTGAAGTGGGCACCTGAAGGAGCTTTTGTACCTCATCTCATGTACCTCTACCTGGGAGATGGACTGGCAGCTCCAAAAATAAACATTTACCCAGTCTCTGCTGACCACCCATCAGAATTGAGGAGTGCATGCAAAACCACAGCGTGTTTCGAGACAGCAAATAATGTTTATTCTGACAGCAAGAAATCAACTGCCATCTTTATACATCTCTATTCTGTATCATTTTCACAAAAGACCATCGTGTATGTCTCTTCTGATGCTGACACAAAGCAAATGAAGTACTGCATAGGAAAGCCTGGCCATGAGCAATTATAGATGAATATATAGATGAGTATATTGAATATATTGTACCCCAAATGATAATAATTACATCCACAATTTTTCATGCTAACTTCTTTTCAGACTACTACACATCCTGTTGAAAAAATTGAAATTGGTGCTTGCAGCCTTGACAGCAAAGGACAAATGCCTTGACAGGTCATAATGCTTCTCTAAGAATAATTAAATCAAAGTATGGCGTAAATCCCAATGGTGCCTCTCCATTGGTAGTATTTCTATCAGGAATCTTCAAAACCTTAAAACCAATATTTAAAATTTATGGGTTTCACCTATGGTTTCAAGGTGAGCGGCAGCTGTAGCGATGCTTTAGCACTTCTGTCTGTCTTGCTTTTTCTTTCAGTGCAATAAACAGCAGAACAAACCCCTCACCAATCTGCTGAGGTGTACATAATTTCCATCTGCACAAACACAGGGAAAAGGGTTATGATTGAAAAAATCCCCCCAGCTCCAATGGGTAAACACAAAAATAACATAATCGTAATTGTTCATACTGCAATATGAATGTTATAGATTTAGAGATGCCCCTTGCAAGATCAGCAACAGGTATTCAGAGACATCACAGACATGAAGGAGAACACAGCTCTCATTATCTCAGCTTAAAAATAGGTAAGTCGTGCACGGAACGTTTCAATAAATTGCCCCAAATTACACAGAGAGAACTATCTGAGTACTGTAACTAAAAACTCTTCCTCCAAACTCAATCCAAATACAAGCAAGATGAAAAAGAGAGAAAATGAGAGAGAAACTGAGTTTTTCCTTCCAGCTACATCAAGGTGAACAAGGACACTCCTGCCTCAAACAACAGAAAAAGTGGGGGAAGGGGAAAAAATAAAGGGAAAGGGAGTGGAGGGAAAGGGAAAAGTGAAGGAATAAAGGAAGAAAAGGGAAGGGGAAAAGGAAGAAGAAAAGGGAAGAAATGGTATTTTGATGATAATTTTCCAAGGTTCCTTTAACTATTCTGAGTCACCATAGCATTAATTGAAAGCTATCAACAGGTTGTGGACATAGAAGTACATGACCACGGTTCAGATTCTGACTTTGGGGGCATTCAGAACCTAAGTTTATAATGCCTGTCTCTAAAATCTCAGTCCTCTGAACAGCCCAAGTTCTGACCTTCAAGTTTTGGTACAATAGAAAGTATGAGGACTATTTGTTGAATTCTGAAACTCATTGGGTACAGCTGTTAGCAGCACTCTAGGAAGAAGCCTTGTATGAGGATAAGCACTAGATCCCAGAAACGTGAAGGATTGTTTTCCTGCTCTTACATTTATTGCTAACAAAGGCATTACTCTATTAACCTCTCCCACTTGGATTTCCCTTAATCTGTACATGCAACTTGAAACCCTTTAAAATGTTTCCTCTGTCCCTCCTGTGGTTTTAAAAGCTCAAGTTGTGCTATGATCTTTGCTTAAGAGAAGTTACTGAAGCGATGCATTCTAAATGTTATAATCCAAACAGTCATGGCTGGATGAAAATCCAGTTTATTCAGTAATGCTACCACCTCGGCACGCAACCGTATTCATTTACGAAACCATTGCTGCCTGATGGGTTGAATAATGAAACTGCAGTAACACCAGCTTTGAAGATGAAGAACACTGGGGCATGAGTTTTATGAGTTTTAATAAAATATCTGTAACATCATTTAGGAGAAAAACAGCTCCTTTAAGGCAGCCCAGGCTGACATACTGAACTTGATTTTCACCTTCAAAGATCAACTTAATAACATGCCAAGACAGTAATTGCTTGTAGACCTCGTCTACGTTGGGATTTTGCTCCAGTTCTCCCATATGAAGGCCAGCTCCCGAATAAAGCCCCAAGGCCAGCTGCTTTGCTGGCACACATGAACTATGTCCACTGAGAGCAAAGCAAGCAGCTGTGCTGGCTTACAACATCTGGCCCCAGATGCGCTCCTGGGAAGCAGTGATTTGCAGCACAGCTAGCAATTCTGTGGGTCCATTCACTGCAGAACACCTTTTTGGTGCTCCAGGCTTACATAGATCTGTGCAACCAGCTGGTGTGAGCTACAGGAGCCAGAATAGATCCCCAGTGGACATATCCTTCAGATTTATGTGCAGAAACATGGTCTGTAAACTACAGTCTTACAGAGACAGGGAGCAATGATCTGCATGGAACAGACCAGAGTGACACAGATAACTTCACTTCTGAGATGGATGCCTTCTTCCAGTGAACCTTTCTAGTAATGTAAGGCATTAAAAAAGTGAAGCCTAAGCTAAAACAGTGACCTATGACATCAGTTACTCAGTATACAAAAGGAAAATGTTTGATCAGAAAGGCAAAATATCATTCTCATTTCACGTCAATGACACAAGACACAAGTTCTCAGCCATTCCCCAGCTACCTGGGGACTGCAGCCACACTCAAATGCTGTATTTTAAACCACAGAGAAAAAACAGGAATGGAAATCAAAGGAGAAAAATTGAAAGGTTTCTAGGTAAGCTGTGCTGAGGCTCTGTCCTTGACAGTACTGGGAAGCCGTGTGCTGAAGCTGTGCCATGCTTTCTTTCCATCAAGGCAGTATGCAAGGCAACACACTCAGAGTTGGAGCCTGAACTGCTCAGGGAAAGATCCAATGGCAGCAATTCCAGGAAATTAAATCCCCGTGCACTCACTGCTATGAAATGCCACACAAGCTGAAAGCAATGAATGAGATATCGTATTTGTAACTCTTTAGCAGACACACTTAAAGACAATTACAGTGATGAAAGCTTCGCAGGCAGTACTGTACATCAGACTTATTTTACAGAAGTCCATAAATACATAATTTGACTTGGTAAAGCACTCTGAGATGGCTTGGGGTTTGGAAAGTGATATTGAAAAGCGAATCCACGTGTACACATGCTGCTTATTATACTGCAGCACAAGCAATTTCCTACTTTCCTCCACTGCGATGCAATAAGGAGGCTAAAAATGAATGATTGATGCCCCCTACCTTTCATTTTTTTGGAGAGAGAACACTGTAATAATCTATGCAAGAAGACGGCTTCAAACTCAAAGAAGGGAGGTTTAGATCAGATTTAAGAAGTTTTTTACAGTTAAGGGTGGTTAGGCACTGGCACAGGTTGCCCAGAGAGGTGGTGGGTGCCCCATCCCTGGAGATATTCAAGGTGAAGTGGATGGAGCTCTGTGCACCTGATGGAGCTGTAGATGTCCCTGTTCACTGCAGGCGAGCTGGACTAGATGACCTTTCAGGGGTCCTTTCCAACTCAAATAATTTCACGATACATGTTCAGATAGAACTACATTCCCATTTCCAAGAACTATGGGCTCAGTTCTGAAATGGTTTTAAAGAGGTCGCATGGAGGCAGGCAGGCAGCCTACCACGCAGTGTAAGATAGAAACTGTAGAATGTTGGACTTAAAATAAGCTTCCAAAAGTCTTTCCATAGGGGGTGCAGAACAAGGAAGGATGAGCTGATGTGTAATGGCATAGAGAATCAGGCACAAGTGATGCTAAAAGTGTCTGTTTGAAAGACTTCTAAAATACATTAAAATGCACATCATGGTGAGAGCAGCGGGCAACTTAAAAAAATATCTAAGCATCAGCTGAACTAAAATTTTTAAGGGACATACAGTTTTCAAGGACCACTTTGATTATTGACCTGTTGAATGCTAAATCTGCCTCAACAATGGGTTTGTCTTCTACTGAAAACACTGAATGGCCGCTGAATAATCTTATATAACCTACTAAAAGATGACCTCTTTAAAGAACATGAGTCAGAAATCGACATAAGATTATAACTTGGAGGTTCTAGTGCGAGAGACAGACAGGTGTCTGTTATTCCTACTGCTCAACCTCATTTGAAATTCCTCACACCCAGAATACTGAAGGAAAAAAAAAGAAAAGAAAAAAAAAGGACTTGAAAGTGCTTGATCCAGAACTCACTGAGAAATACCAAGGGGTGTTTTTCTATTCTCACTGGTCCCAAAAGGGCTGAGAGAAAGACCAATAGAGACCATTATCACAGCTCATAGACAGAAAGACACTTTGCCCCTCAGATCTCTTTCCAAGGAGAGAGATAACCCTGTGATAATGAATGTATGGCATGTTAAGTTGCTGCTACATTTACCCTAAGGAAGATGGAGAAGCTAAGGAGCAGCTTTCCAAGAGCTCCCACTCCAAATGACCTCCAACAAGGGCCTTCAACAGACCCCCATCCCATTAACAACAGCATACAATGGTCATTTTCCCCTGGACTCCAGTCTGCATCTTTGCTGCTTTTATAACTACAATTTCATTCCTAGCTTTAGCCTTTCTAATTAGTTTGTTATACACCATTAATTTTCCCTGTAAACTTCTTTCAGCACCTCCCTTCCCCAGATATTTTAAAGTCCAGCAATTAACTTCTCCCATCTCCCTTATCATACCACCATCACTATGGGTTCTGTTGCGTTATTTAGTTCTTAAAATCACATTTGTTAGTTACTGTCAGCCAGTGTCACTGTGTGAAAGACAGACTCTCATTAATTAACAGTTTTTCACATTAGGAAAAAAAGAGTAATGAACATCTAGAGGGAAAACTACAGTACAGGAACTAAAAATATAGCTCTGATTGTCTATTACGGTATAACAATATATTGCTCTTCTCAGACAGTGAATTGAGAATGTGAGTTGAGAGTGAAATAAATTATCATTGTTCTGCATTTTCACGGAAATCGAACCCAGAGTGATGAATGCCACACACCCTGCACACCTTAATTTCTGGGGATGGACCCTCATTGCAAAAAGAAGGAAAAAGTTGAAAAAACAACTGGGTGGTCAGGAAACCCCTCAGCAATAATAACAACATCAAATTGAACTACATTTTGAAAAAGGAGATTGCAGGGCTGCTAACCTGCAATCAGGTTACTGTGCTTTGACTTGGTTCCTTGAAGGGAGAGTGAACATGGAAAAGTGACCCCAATTTTACATTGTGCCACGTTGTATTTTTTGAGGCTTTGGTAAACTAAGCTATCAGCAAATTAAGAAATGTACATGGGTGCAAATGCAGTCTGGGGATATCATAAATCCACACTGAGGGATGCAGTGATACCAATGACAATGAAGATGAGGAGAGGCTCTATGTTAGGGAAGTCCCACCAGCAGCTCAGATGTGGGGAAACTTTATCCATAATTCATGGTGTTAGTCCTTAATGCATGGATCAAAGCCATCAAAACCTGCACTGACTTAATGGATGCTCACAGAGCCTTGGGATAAGCCATGGAGTCAGCAGTAATCCATGGATTAAGAGTCCCTTACATTGTGTTTTGGCACAACAATCTACATCTCCAAGAATGTCTATATATAAGGCACTTAAAAAAAAAAATAGTCCAAAGCTATTTTAGAGAAAAATTAATTAACAAAAGCCAATTTAAAATCAAACTGAGATGCTGTTTTCCGCTAAGGTTTACAAGGACATAAAATGACAAATTAACCAAGTTTATAACGGAAATTGCACATGGTAATTCCATGATTTATATTAAACACATAATGAATTAATGTTAATTCATTCCAGAGATCTGATTTCCATTCTCAGTTTGCACAGTTCCTACACAAGAAAGACCTTCATCTTCCCAGCTGGGGTCTGTTAGAAGACAACAGTGTTTGTTCTTTTTTTACCACAACTATTCAGACTGCATACTCCAAAATACAAAAAAAAATTATTTTCCTTTTTCTTTTTCCTTCCTTTTTCAATTATTGTTTAGAAAGCACCTTGGGGCAATCTGAGCAGAATAGATGCTATAATCACCCAATACGTGGGAAGTCCTGAAAATAGTATGACGCCATATATTTTTTTTAATTATGATTATTATTTTTTATTATCAAAGTAAGTGAACCACACGAAAATGCAAGTCCAGTGGTCTGGTGCCTGATGGTTGAGTGGTTGTCAATCCTTCCTGTGGCAGAGGAGTTGGAACTTGATGGGTCCCTTCCAACCCAATCCATTCCATGATTCAACAGTCTTCCCACCAGACTTAAGCAGGTTCTGACCTCCTGTGGATCCCTGATAATGGGATGTCAACCTGATCATAAGGATGGCAGTGAAGGCCAACCCCCCATATACCACAGCACTACTCTGTGCTGAGTTTTGAGCTCAGCCCCTTAGAATACCACATCAGCATGAGCAGCCAAGCAAAACACAGAGCACCCAGAGCAGCACTCTGCAGACCTCACCTTCCTTTGCTGCAGAAGAACACAAAGAGCCACAGTGACAAAGATATTTTGCTGCAGAGCAGGTTTGTGCACCCTGCAAGATCCTGATTGAAATGCAGAGCATCCCACTGTAGGGACAGTGAAAGAAAAGACACAACATTTCCCAAATTACCACCCTCTCTTTGCTAGATATACAAGTTCAGCCTAACATCTGTTTATTAGTGCTAAAAGCCTGCACGGCGGAAATTCATTGGGGTAATGATGCTTTGTTTGAGCTGAGTGGCTACGGACCTGTATGAGAAGAGACAGAACAGAGTTGAGAGGAAAGAATGGGACAAACTAGGTATGTGACATGTACAGTGTGTTTTTCCATGGGCTGTGTCACCATGTGACTGTCACCCTCTGCACCTTGTGAGCTAAACCACGCAAGCTGAAGGGTGCAGTGAGGAAAGGTAATGGGATCTGACACTTTCTGTTCCTCTCCAAATTAGTGCAATTCAGAAATGAAATTTTCTGTGACACCGCTGCCGTAATTTGGAAGACAATTTTGTTGCACATATGCAGAACAGTGGGTTTCAGTAGAAATCAGTAATGGAGAGAAAGATTTGGGTGTGGTGCTCGTCAACAACACGCACATAGTTAGCAATTCTAGCACAAAAAGACACAGCCTGTTAGCCTCATTCGCTTTTCTATCCGCTGAGCAACAGCAAAGTTTAAGCTTTCCCACCGTTTTCAGGGTGCATTACAGAAGCCTGAATCTTGCCATCTTAATCCTACTGCCTGCTCAATCCTGTCCTAGCAGAAGCTCTGCTGTGATTCCAGAACAACGTTCTTCCATTGCTTCTTTCAAAAACAGTGTGTGAATAGGAGACTTTCAGAACCCCTTTCCTCGGAGGAATGATGAAATGTCAATAAGGAAACTGTGCCCCAGAGACTGCATCACATATGTGTTATATCACATCGTCCTTCTCTCCTGCAGACCCTTACATGGGACCTGCAGTGCCCTTCCTTGGACCCATATTGCTCTACTTGCTCACCCAGCAAACTGCAGCTGGGCAAAGCTCCCCCTGACATGATGTTCTACACAGAAAACAATAATTGCCTTGAGAAAAAGCTAAGGGCCAATGATCTCAACTACTACTGATGAGTATCAGTCTATAATCTGAATCACAATGTTTGAAAACAACAATTAGGACTTGAGCTATTTTCGTAAGTCCACAGGAGGTTGATGGATAAGTCAAAAAGCTAGAGAACATATGCAGTCCATTTCCTTCTGTATTTAAAGTGCACTGTCCACTTCTTGTTGACAATTAGAGTATTTCAGTAAAGACTACAAAGGAATACTCACATGTATGATGGCCTTGAAATTTAGTCTAGGAAGACTAAAGTTCCTCCAGTTCGTATGTTCAATAAAACAGATGAACAAAAGCTTAAATGCAATCTTTGTGGTTAAGAACCCTTCAAAACTCAGAGCAACCACTGTAAAGTCAATTTTCTCATTAAAAAGCTTTAAGATCAAGAAATTCCTTTGGTAGGATTTTCAGTGATACGGCTATTTATATAGCTATGTATGTATGGCTATGTATGAGCTATGTGCTCATGTATAACCAAGGGATATGCTCAGAGATGATATAGATACATACATTGAGTTTTCATGGGAAAACTATTTTTATGTAAATTTGGCAGAGAAATGCAAAACCAAGACGATGCTGGCAGCTGTCTGAAAAATGCTGATGGAAACTTAACGTTTACCACTGCAAGCAGATACCAGCATTGAGGTTAGTAAATGAAAAAATGATTTTCCATTAAAAACAGTTTTGTAGGATAGTTTTCTGAAAGATAGCTGAGTATACGCACGCGTACATTCATAAATCAACTACATTCAGACAAATATCAAGTAGGAAATTAAATCTGAACGCATATTACATACTCCCCCAGCATACATTGATAAATATACACCAGCTCAGTAAACATTTTGCTTCCTGTAGCAACTTTTGATGAAAATATTTTCCCTGTTTGCCTTGAAATATACAAAAAAAAATATGTTCTTTTCCAACAAAGGCTTAATTTTGTTACGAGCTATTTGTCCATAGAAACCAGAGGTAGGTAACTTCTCACTGGTTCCAATATGCTTTACACACCGTTGCTTTTGGGGTGTTTAATCACATTTGAATTGCACAGTGCAGGTCTGCCAACACCTTACTGCTTTAACTAACTGAAACACCATGCAAAATGCATGCTACAAATAATGGCATCAGCAGGAACTTCCCAAAAAACAAACCCAGTGTATCTACAGAGTGGGTTACATGTTGAGCAATTACTGTGGGCAATTATCATACACCATTACTTTTACATTCATCCTAACTCACCACTAAATGCATTGAGAACAAGGAAGGAAAAAGAAGAGAGAAGCAGGAGCTGCTGGAACTTTTGGATTTCTTCCTCTCTCCCCTGACACTACATTCTTTTGTGGGAAGGGAAGAAACTTTTATATTATTTAACACACCTTTCTCAGTCAAGGCTTCCTCACAGGAGTAATAACATAAAATTAGACACAATCTAGATTCTTTTCCCCCTGTGCTTTCAAGTTTGAAAGCCTTTGTCTGATTTAAAACAGAAGAAAGCAACAAAGGTAAATCCATCACTGAGAAGGATGGCACGAAGTGAGATATAATACATATGTCACACATGATTTAGAGGAGTCTGGCCTAAGAGCTAAATAGTAAGGCTCTGTATGCAGATTCATTGATAACACAGTAATTTATGGGACACTGTTTAAGAAAAAAAAATTACGAAGGAGGAATACACAAAAATAAATTTCCTTCAACACAGCCTAAATTTAAAAAAGCAATCTAGCAACTGCCAATGAATACCAAAACTCCAGAGTGATTAAATAAGGAGAAGCATAAATTATGCAACGCAGTTAATCAACATGCATGCAATATGGAAGAGTTCTTCTGCAGAGCAATGCAATGCTGAGAAGAGAAGGTGCCCCATGCATTACAAGAACTCCTGGGGCAGCATTTCAAACTTGCACACCAAGGGGTTTTCTTCCCTTCACAACCCCACCCAACTCTGGGACAGAGCACAGCTATGCGTTGGGAGCAGCTGAGCAAAGCAGACTTTCTCTGCTGCATTCATCTTAACCTACACAAAAGGACTTCCTTCCTCCACCCACTTCTTCTTTAGAGAGATTAAGGCTAATCTGAACAGGGTCCCAGTGGAAATCCAGGATTTATTTTCCATACTCACTTTTTCCACACAAAAGCACTAGCTTGAATTCCAGGCACATTTATCAACGTGTTTGGCATCGCTGAGTACCTCTATTAATAGCCTTCCCAGCTTCTAATGTTAACATCAGTTTCTTTATGTGTACAGACGCGCTCCGTTTTGTTCTTTGCTGTTTTGAAGGAATACATTTAAGCTGGCAATTTCAAATGCATTTGAATGGTGTTAAAAGTGCCATTCCAATGAGACAAATGGCTCAACCATCCCTTCACCCATCCAACACCGGCACTGATTTCAGACCAAAACTCTGATTTAAGGGCTCACGTTGATCATACGCTCACACGGATTCCTGCGTTACTCCTTCTAAAATCATGAGCACTTACATAACCATCACCTATCAAACATCCAAGCCCAAAACTTTCTCTTCCTCTTTACCTTACTTTCACCGTATTTAAACCCACAGCAGTGAGTCCCAGATTTGCGAAGGTAACGAAGCTCGAAATCATGAGGTGTCAGGCTAAATTTAGTCTGCCAGAGACTGACAACTGTCAGGCTCCTTTGAAAATCACAGGTTTAAAAATAAAGTCTGCATTATTATCAATTCTGGGTGCTAAGGAACTGGAGCATGATAAAGACCTAACTTTCTATAAATTGACATTGTGCCACTGCCACTAACATGAACAAGATTCAAATGCCTTTTATTCAAAATTAGTAGCAACTTGTAAATCCTTAATTCATGCATTTCATGTACTCTCACTTCTTTCTTTAATTCAGTTCCAAGTATCACAGCTGAAGTGGGGAACTGATCACATCGGGACAGGAATTCACTCTTCTGGTCCACTTCAGCCTCAGTCACATTGCAGGGTTTTGTTAAATGAACTGGACTACTCCTCACATATTGCTCATTTGCCACTCAGATGGTGCCAAGACCTTCCTCTTGAACACACAGAAAACCTTTCCTTGCTTCAAAAGGATCAGAGCATGGTTTTCCATATGAGGCACAAACCTTGACGCTTGTCTTTATTTAGATCCAAACAATTACACCTCCAAATGAACATATGTTGCCAAACTCAACATTTCCCATTCTGGCAACCTATGGCACTGATTTCCTCAGTTTTACTTATTCATGAAGGCAAAAAGGTAAAACCCCGATTTTCTTTCCTCACCATTTCATGCAATTTATTACCACCCCCAGTTATTCAGGGTACAAAACAGAAATCTTCACTTAACATCATTTGAAACCCCCTTGTGCAGCAGGCTAAAGTTGCACTCCAGGAGTAAACAGTTCACAGGGTTTAGATTTTTTTCAAATACCTTATATTTTCCTTTCCCCAAAAGCAATCTCCCCATCCTCTAAATAGCAAAAACAGAAAGCAGAAGTAAGATTTCAATCCAAGCAAGTCTGGACGTTAGGCTTGTTCACAACAACCTATTTTCAGATGTGAGCTGCATCATTTAGAATCCCCCACACTATAAAACTATCCATGACTTTCTCTACCACCTGATAGGGTTTGCTTCAAAGTCGATTAAATACCTTAAATTTAATGCAATACAGAATACTCTGGTGAGAAAATAATCTAATCCATTAATATCTGCAGAATTGGGCATTAGAGGAGACTCAAAGTGACATCTTCTTCCTGACAGATGTTAGCAGTAAGGCTATATGCCTTTCAAAAGTCAGCATGTGAAAAAGTGATTTTGTGTTACAATGAGGAACTACAGCTAGTGATGCTGCAGGGCTGCTGGGTATTTCCTTAGGAATTAAGAATCATGCAAAATCACTTTCGTTCATAGAAACCAAGGCTCAGTTGAGAAAAGGAAAAAAAAGAAGGGGGAGAGGGAAAGGAAATAGAGTAGAATTCATTTCTCTGAAGGGGGTAGTGGTTTGGATATTGAACGTCACTAGAAAACTTTGGGATCCATTTTTACCTTCTTTCTTCCTCTTACTGAAGTTACAAACAAGTCAAGACTTCCCCAACCAAAGGTGACACTGGAGCTATCACTTTGCAGCTACCCATATATTTCGCTTTTTTAGGTTAATTGAATTTGTGGTGACAGTGAGTTGGCTGCAGTGATACTGGCACAGCCTTCCATTAAGCTGCAGGAACACATGAATAGTGCCTGAGATGCATTTCTGTTCCTTTTGCTTATTCACCTGGCACAGTGACCCCCACGTGCAATGCTCAAGGAGCCTGAAGGCAATAGGAGCTGCACATCTTCCTTGGCTACCCGAAAGCCTTCTCTCACATTTATTAATTTGCCTTTTCTACGCATGCTGCTCTAAAACATAAGAACAACTTATATTTTAATTTCTGCTGCACAATGAAAGCACTGGACGTGGGGAATCTTGGGATACACTCATAAAAGGGCTGAATTAAGAAGTCTTCTCTAGAGATAACTCGCAGATAAAAACACTTCCCCATCCAGCTGTCCTCCCTGCCCTGTAGATCACAAACTGGTTAACACAAGGATTTGTCTTAAAATGGGCAACTCAGTACAACATACACGTCTTTGTATACAGGTCTGGTTAAATTACTAATTTATCTTCAATTAAAACTAAATCAGCAACAATTTCACAGCAACATTTTGCCATTAGCTCAGTGAAGCAGCATTTTATACATTACTACAGGTTTAATTCTGCTGATCTTCTCTCTCCTCTCCCAGTAGAGTCCTGTTTAAAACCAGGATGACTCTGGACTAATGGGAGAATTAAACCCATACCTGAAAGGTGCAAAAGACAAACTTACTTTATCTCTGCTATGAAAGAAATTAGCTCACCTCTCCCCACTTCTGAGAAAAAAACATTCTCCTGCAGCTCTGGTATAGTTCCTGGTTAAGTATTCCCATCCTTCCTATTGCGATTTATTAATTAAGCACTGTGCACAAACAAACAAACAAAAAGCACTTTACACCCACGACTGCTTTTTAAACACCTGCATGTTATCCAGAAAAACAATCAGACACAGATTGGAATTTATCTGCGTGACCTTGGGTGATAATTAATCAGATCTGCTGTGAATCATGACCCGTTTATCTCAGGTGACCTTTCAAGACTGTGCTAAGTTTTATGGGGAAGGGATAACAGCCCCAAGGATGGAGGAATCTGATGTGCAGCTCATGGTTGTACCTGACCACTGCCTCCATCCCAGTATGTCCCAGTAGGAAGGGGTTTAGCTGCGTTTGAGCTACCAATCTGCCCCTGCAGCAAAGAAAGCTCCCAGGATTGAGGCTGCATGGGGCAGAGCCCAGCCAGTGGGCTGAGGCTGGGATAATTTACTTCTGCTCAGTGCTGGTGAGACCTCATGGATGTCCTGGGTCCAGTTTGGGGCTTTCTGGGGGGAGGCATGAGCATCTTGGAGTACAAACACAGCCCTGGGTACCTGAGCAGAAGCCTCTCCTTTACCTTTACCCTCCACTACCTACATGTAGAGCCATGCAACAGTCGTGGCATTGTTTCATGCTATCACTCTCGCTCAGCACTGCAGAAAGATGTGTGTAACTCTTGCAGGCAGTTTCTGTGCACTTCACAAAGCAATCCTCCTAATCATGATCTGAAGCAAAATCCAATTACAGGCCCTCTCTTCTGTCCATTAGATTACTATTAGCAAAGATAAAAGCTATTGCTCATAGCACTGCCCTCCCTCTTTGCTCTCCTAAAGCCTCCCACTCAGGCAGCTCCTGAGATAATACCAACACACGCTGCTACGGAAGGGTCCAGCAGGAGGAATCTCTTCCTTTCCCGTTAGCAGAAAGGAAGGGACCAGCTGCTTTGAATGCCAATGGTGCAAGTGAATCACACTCATTACAAGCCAGATTTGAGAAGAGCTCAATGCCCAACTACTTTCTCCTTTAGGCACCGACAGGGTAGGCAGCATTGCAAAATGCTCTGAACTCCACGGTTCCCACACAGTCCTTTGGGGCTAGATGTTTGGCACTGAAGGTTTTTGAACACGAAAAATAAAACAGAATCCTGCCTACAATCACAGCTTGTGCAATGGCCATTAATGATGAGACGCAGGAACACTCTTTCTTCTTTTTGTGTGCACTGCAGTCCTTGGCTGCTGGAAGGAGAGGCTGAAATGGCTTCACTGTGCAAAGGGATCACCTAAAAAGCAGCGAAATCCCCTGCCACCAAGGTGAGCTGCCTGCAGAGGGAAAGCAGATACGTGCAGGAGAGCTGGAATGCATGGGGACAGACTGATGGGTGCCCTGTGGTACCTGCTTATGTCTCCTCTTAGTGATAAGCAAGCTCAGCTTTGTTCCCTTTTGGCCGCTCTGCAAAGCATAGGAAGAGAGATAAGCTTGCTGAAGCAATGTAGGCAGAGGATAGGGCATTATTATAATTAATAAATTAATATAATTAAAATGCTCAACCTGGTTTTGTAACGGAGTCCTTGTGGGTTTCTTCACTGCGCTGTGCAGGGACTGTGCTCCCCTTAAGCACTGCACATCACTGAGCACAACAGGGCCCCAATCTCAAGGCACTCAAGCATCCTTCTAATATAAACAATAATATGCTTAATTATATATGCTGATAGGGTGAAAAGATTAGATAAACACTTGTTTCATAACCTTAGCAGTCAATCTGCTGCTCCGAGAGCTCTCCCCAAAGGAGTGAACTGGATCCTTTGTGCACAGACTCCCTTTTGAAGTACTATAGGATCCTTTCCCATTCTGAACACCAAGAGTTGTTCACAACTCTTGTTTCAGAATTATATCCCAGGGCTAATGAGAGCAGCACAGCACAGCTACACCTGTACACCTCAGATGGATCCGCAGAAAACCCTTTACATCTCATTTTTTTATGCTTTCCAAGTAAATATATCCATTAGAAAGTCTAAATGGTCCTTCATGTGAAGGATCCAACTTCTTGAGACCCTATTACTTACTCTGATGATCCTGGATTAAGGATCTTAACCAAATTTCCTTGACAAAGATCACATAGGTTGATATTCATCCCCAGTGATGCACCGGTAGGGAGGGATGAACTAGCTCACTGCATTTCTAATGATCACCCTTAGGCAAAAGTGCTTCCTGTTGAGGCAAAAGAAGAAAAAGAAATGAAGGAATAGGCAAGGGAAAAACCAAACCCAAAAAAGGAATCATCACAAGGAAAGCTAGAGACCTCATTTAGCAGCCATTTTTCATGTGCTTAATCAAGCTTTAGGTCTCTGTGTTTATTTTCAATGTCTCTCCAGAAACTCCAAAATGCCAGAGGTACAGGGCTAATAAAATCACAAGCAGTTATTGGATTTTAAAGTTGCTCACAGATACGCCATGTGAACCCAGCCTCATTTGTTTCTAAGTATTTACTACCTTCAGCACAATGAAATGTGACGTTGCTTCTCACTGCCAACTTGCACTTCTTTTTTTAAGGCTATGAAGCAAACATTGGGTCCTGGGCTGGTGGTAATCTCAGCTTTCCTCTCTATAGCTGTGCTAAATTGCACTTGTTTAGGAAATGCCTGGCTTCTTTATTTTTCCCATTTGCCTATAACACTTCTAATGTACAATCACTACAAATTTAAGTACCCAAGGAAAATCGTAGAGTGGTCGGTTTGGAGAAATTGTTCTCGTGCAGGCTCAGGGAGGGAACAGTATTTCCAAATTGCTCCTTTTTATAGCACATCAGTGCTTTGCACTGCTACACTCGAGTATTTTCCTTGTTGTATTTTTATGTAAATGTTCGTATGCTGTGACAGAACATGGATTGATGTTTTTTTGTTTTTTTTCCTCCCCAGCAAAACAAATCTTTAATGAATGTATCTACATGCAGTACTAGCTAATGCATGTTGAAACTTCATATCATGGAAGAAATTACGCAGGGTTTTTTTTTCCATGGGCTGTAGAATCCACTCAGGGTTTTAAAACCTTAAGAGTAATTCAGCTGAGCAGCTCCCTACATGCAATGGTGGTGATAGAGAATTCTGCCATTAACAAATAAGACAAATTTGCCCAAACAAAATCTTTTTATGTAAGAGGATGCTAAGAAAGACTGTGGGCAAAACTCAGATTATTTTAAAGGGTAGGGTTCACTTTGTTTTCAATATATATATGCATGTATGTAGGCTTTGCCAATCAGGCTTTGCAAATAACTCTCTTATGAGTCTGGAAGACCCAACAAGGATTGTTGGGTATTCAACGATGGGCAATGGGCTCTGGTTGCCTAATCCTTTTACCTGTTGGCTAAATTCTGCTCTCCTCACTCCCATTAAGTAATAACCATAGGACAAGATTTCATTACAATCTTCTGAAAGTCAGGAAACAAGTAGGGTTGTTTTTTTTTTTTTCCAGTCCAAAAGCATTCTAAACAGTGGGTTGCTCTTTTATGCTATGTCTGGGAGAGAATGGAACTACTTGCTGAGAGAGAGGCATAAATAGCTTTGATATCAAAGGCCATGAAAAGCTTTATTTACACTCACTCTGTGTGACTACCAGCTTCCATATGGCCAAACCCATGGAATACAGCTCTGTGGGGGGAAGGTGAATAGGTTATCGTGAGCTTCTTGTACAAACTGCAGTCCTCCAGCAAATAACACAGTTCTCAGTTGCTTCTGTTTTAGTAGGTCCATCCAAACCACTTTATCATTCAAATCTGTTGTGACCTGAAGTAATGTGGACCTACTCTGAACTGAGAGAATGAAAGTGAAAAAAAGGGACCAGAGGAGATAGTGTTCTCTTCAAGATCATTATAACAAGTGTGCCTTCTCTCCAGTAGAGATTAATAGAGGGGACTATTAGATAAAGAAACAACAAGCAGAGGAAAACCACTTCATAGCCCTTGCGTACAACCCTTCCCAATGCAGCTGCAATACTAAAGAGTATTGCAAATACAGGAATGCTGCAGACTGCCTGCAATGGACCAAGTAATGGCTTCTGCCAATCTCTGAGCTGAAGAACTGCTGCCAAAGCAGAGATGCAGCCCTGCAATGTATGCATGACAAGAGCTTTACAACTAGAGCTGTAATAGCACTGAATACATTGGGAGCAGGATTTAATACACTGAGAAAATTCCCTAATCTGTGTATGAGATGATGCTCCAAATCTCTATCCTGGAGCATCTCTATTAAAAAGTAGATCTTTTTGCAAACCACTGATTGGTTACTTGCAAGAGACGAAAAAAAAAACGAAAAAACAAACACCCATCAAAAGCTTCCAGCCCTGGCCCAAACAGCTCATTCAAGGTACTGGGGAGAATTTGGCATGCCTCACAGTGGGCACAGCACAGGGAAAAAGTGGAAAAGGAGAAGGGCAGGAACTTGGTTTTGGTGCAAGAAGAGGAACAGAATCATAGGATCATAGAATCATTGAGGTTGGAAAAAGACCATGAAAATCCCCAAGACCAACTCCAACCCATCCCCACCATGCCCAATAACCATGTCCCTCAGTGCCACATCTCCACAGTTCTTTAACACCTCCAGGGACAGTGACTCTACAACCTCCCTGAGCGGCCTGTACCAATGCATTACCACTTGTTTAGAGGAGAAATTGTTCCTAATACTCAACCTGAACCTCTCCTGTCTTACCTTAAGGTCACCCCATCTTGTCCTGTCATTGCTGAACCATCCCAGTCCCTTCCCCCGTAAGAATTGTTGTTCACAGCTTTGCTGCCCTTTTTGGACACACTCCAGGGCCTCAGTGTATGCCAACATGGATGAGGAGTGCACTCTATCCACTGCTTACAGACAACAGAGGCAGACTCACATAGGGATATCCAATGAAAACACAGAGAAGCAGAAGAGTCAAAAGTTGCAGGGAGGGAAATCCAGTACATCCGTAACAACAACAAAGGACTTTACCAAGAGATTGGTAAAGACTGCAGCACAGTGCAGAAAGGCTGCTGAGTCTTCATCCTTACACATTTTCAGAGTGACCAAGGCCTTGTACAACCTGATGTAGCTTTGAAGTCAGCCCTGCTGTGCAGAGGAGAGACTAAGTGATTATCTACAGAGGTTGCTTCCTAAAGACATTTTTCTTCAATTCTATGACTCTAAGTTCTTCCAGCCTGCCAAATCCTATTGTTGCCATGAAAAAATGCCTGAAAAATACCGTATCCTACAGCAATATAAACAAGTTAACATGGTACCAAGCTAGAAAAAGTAACAGGATTCCAAACAATGGCTGCCTGCAAACTGTGAGTGCCTCTGGAAAAAAGAGAAGCTGTCAATATACACAGGGAACATCTCAATAGCCTCCAGAAATCCACTGCCTCTGATGCAGCAGTAACAAACATGAAAGCTTCTTTACTTTTCTTTAGATTATTCACATATAATCCTTATAATTCACTGATCTTGCAGATATTAAAGCCAGCAAATGATAACCCTTCGTGCTCTTCCGTCAGAATATTTAAAGTCTTCTTTACAGACAGAAAGTGCCTTGCTTTGATTGCTGCCTATTTGAACCATTGGGTGAGCAAACAAAAATCAAAAAACAATTATTTTGGTGCCTGTGCGGCTCCCTACATCTGATACCTTTGAAAAACTAAGAAACACACTGCATAGAATTTATGCTCTACTTTGCTCAGCCAAACAATTAGCTCTCTCAGCTCCTTAAGGATAAACGCCAGAAACCTTCATTTTAAAGACTAACTCTCTTGCTATGGATCAGCCATGCAACAAAATGTGTGTGTATTGGTAGCATACTACTAACTAACCTTGAGCCAACAGGAAAAATAGAGCTTTCAACAGGAATTAAGAGCTGGCAGAGCAGGTTTGGGCTCTGCTTTATGTGCTATAGGTGCTCTGTGTTCTCTGCTATTTCAGTTCTACATGCTCTGCTACCTGTACCATTGGTGCTCTGTGTGCTCTACTCTATGTGCCGTGCTATATGAGCCCACTGTGCTCTCTACATTTATTACAGGTGCTCTATGTGCTCTGCTTTACATATTCTGCTATACAAGCCATAGGTGCTGTACGTGCTTTGCTATATGTGCTGCATGTAACTGGTCACACACAGCATGAGAACCAAAGAACCCAGACCAGAGAGATCGTTATTACAAACATGAATATGAACATGGAGACGACTTTGATTCCTTGCTTCACACAGTTCCTAGCTTAGCTTCCTTAGTCCTAAGGCACATTCAAGCACATTCAAGCAAGTAAACCTGCTGTACTCACCCAACGTCTGTTAAGATTGAAGGGACTGTACTCTTTAAGTTAATCTTTCCAATAAGAAATAAGAGTTTCATTAAACATGTAATATTTAGCTCATCCTGGAGTTAGAAACAGTCCTTTGCTGCTCTAAAGGAAACTGAAAGCAAATAACTCTAACCATAGCTCTAAACCAAATGCAGTGCAACGCAACACAACACAGCCCTGACCTTAACCCAAATGCAATACAATGCAATTGAATGCACTGAAACGAAATGCAGCCTTAACACTAACCAAAGGGCAGCACAATGCAATGAAACTGGGCCTTTTTTTTTTTAGTTAAACTCTCTGGTTTTCCACTCAAACCAATTATAACAATTATTACAACTTGGCACCATTGGCAAATGATCTTCTGTGCTCTCCAAACTACTTGAGCAGTGATTACTTGTTAACCCAGGGACTTCTATAACAAGACAGTCCAGTGCTTGTGCCAAACAGCTGATTTCCATGCAGCTGCATGATTTCACACAAAAATATTCACGGCTTGACGATGGGAAAGATAATAAACATATGGAATAAAATGGCAAGGGGTTGGAAAAGAGAAAGCCTCAATGAACATTCACAAAATGCCAGCTGGGGAAAGATGAGACTGAAGAAGGAATGTGGAAAAAAAATAGGATCGAAGAGACAAAACTGACTTCACCAGTTTTCTGAAGGGGAAATCCCTCTCCATTGAGGAAAATGAATGTAACAGACACAAATTCCAGCCAGCAGAAACATTTTCAAAAAACACTGGTGTACACCAACAACTCAGGGCTCATTTTCAGAGACTTCTAATTGCCAGTCCAGATGAGAAATCTCAACGAATGCATACACTATGTGCCAACGTCACTTACAAAAATGAGTTTTCAGCTATCCTGTTACTTTGTTCTGGAAGCTGAGAATGAACTGAAATCACCTTGAAATACACACCACAATAAAAGTAGGAATCAAAGCTCAGATCACACAGGGAAAGAGAATCAGAGAATAATTCAGGTAGGAAAGACCACAAAGATCACCAACTCCAACCCCAACCCATCCTACTATGCCCAGTGACCATGACCCTCAGTGCCACATCTCCACAGCTCTGGAACACCTCCAGGGATGGTGACCCCACCACCTCTGCAAGCAGCCTGTTCCAATACTTGGCCACTTATTCTGAGAAGAACTTGTTCCTAATATCTAACCTGATATCCAATCTGAGTAGGAATTATAGATCAGTACACACAAGGAAAGAGCTCCCTACGCAAATAAAACCAGACTCTTATACGTTCCATCTTTAATAGCTAAAATCTACAGGAAGAAGGAACAAGAAGGAATAAACCCAAGCAGTCAGGGCTGTACTTGGAAACTTTTGCTTCCTGTTTCCTATAAAGCCTGCTGAACATACACTGAGCTCTGAACTGCCAAAGGGCTAGCAAGGACAATATTAAAGTCGTGAAGAAATTAATGGATAAAGGAGGAAATGACAAAGTCTTTTCATTTTCATTTGAAAGCCCAATGTTGGGGCTCTCAATGAAGTCATTCTCTTGTGACCCAGTTAAGAAATTTGGACCTGCATTTCATAGTGAAATCCAGCCGGAAACAAAACAAAATGTAACAATGGGATTCCAAACATTCAGACTCCAAGGAGGAGCTGACCATTACCCTGGGTTTTTCTGAACGTCAGAATGGAACATGCAAAATAACACCTCTCTCCTGACACTATCCAGGATACCCAGCTCCATTCATACCCACACCATCTGGGCTGCCTGCCTTCCACTGCACCAACTTCCCACTTCTATCAATGGCTCCTCTTGCTGGAGGCACTTCTGTTTCCTAGAAATGCCAATGCAATGCAGTCCTTGGCAAAGGAGGTACCCATCTAAATGATAGATGTGCACCCCGGAGGGCTTATTCCCGTGCGCAGCACACATGAAGAACACAGTTTGCATTCTACAAGTGTTTCCTGCATTCTGCATAGGCTGTGCCAGGAAATTAGAAGCGATGCTAATTTTTGTTTGTATCAGCGAGACAGCCTAAGCAAGGCAGTATAAAATAAAATGGAACAGACACCAAGCTCCCCCTGAAAACCTCTGAGATGTGTTCCAATTAAACCACTGTTGCTGCAGCACTTGAAATCTCTCTTAAAGTTGGACTTCTATTAAAGATCTCAGTTCTCAGAGCCAGCTGTTCCAAGCGGGCTACAGTAATGCAGAAATTCAGGATATTTTCCCTGATATCCTATAGCATGTCTTAGAGATGGTATTTTATCTCAGACTTTTATTTACAATACAGAATTCCTTCCTCTTCTTCCCAAACCACAGCACTGAAATCCCACCTGTCCCAACACAGTCTTAGAGAAACAATGGATGGGGACCCTGGCATTTGGTTGTACAGGGGGCAAGTTGCATTTAATGTGGGTTTTTCGGATTGAAATCTGGTAGCACTGCAAGAAGGCTCCTGCTGCCTGGCTCCCAGACTAAATACATGCTATGTACACCACAAATCTTCTCACTATCTATCCCCTAATCCTGTTTTAACACAACCTAATGAGAGATTACAGAGTGACTGTAGGATTTATTGTTGCATTCTCATAATCCCCAGCCAGGACAGAGACAGGGGACATTATAAGAAATATCACTCTTCAAATATAATTATGCTAGTTTTACATATTACAAAAAAAAAAAAAAAGTAACAAATCACTTGCTATTATCATCTCTCTTCTCATTTTTCATTTAGAATCTTCTAAAACTTCCCCAGGTTTGAAAACAAGCACTGATTTCTCTGTCTCTCATACTTGGGGTTGGGAAGATCAGCATTAGGCTCTGTGTCTTTAGGGCAGAAAAGCGAGATGGATCATAGCAATACTGATAGAATCCATCACCTGCTGCACACAGGGCAGTTCTGCTGACTTCAACCACACAAGACAACGGAACACAATAAGCTTTTATTTATTTCTTTATTTTTGGTGGGTGGATGAAGTGCTATCATACAACGTGCATTTTCATATCAAAAGCGTAGGCACTGTGGCAAATCAACATTGCAATCTTCCACGGTATCAGCTGCTTTCTTCTCTTAACTGCATTTTTCTTCCTTGTATCCAATTCATCAAACTCAGAAGTAAAATGAAAAGTTCAAACCCTTATTTCAAAGGGTTTGGGAAGCAGAACCTAAACGAACAATAGATATACCTTCATTCATCTGTTAAATCGTACTATTGATTTAAAATACATGAACATTCCCTTCTCCTAGCTTGCTCTGGATGGATCAGGTCAGACCAGATTACTCACGATGATAAGGTGGAAGTGTCACGAGAAGGCAAAGAGAGAGAACAGATTAGCTGAGCATTTTGACTGGGAAGTGGATCATATTTTGCCTTCTGTCAGTTCCAATGTCTGCCAATTCAGACTGGCAGCACGCTTCACTCTTAACTGGGGATGGAGGAAGAAGGTTGTGCTCAAAAATCCTTTCCCACCAGCGAGGCCATCAGATAAGGAACACAGGATGAACTGTCAAGTTTTCTCGGATGCAAAGTACCAGTGAAAGGCTTCATTTATCTGTGCCCCAAGTTTGCTTTCTGGCCTTTCCATTTACAGTCAACTTCAGGCACGGAGGTGAGGGGGTCTGTCCACACTCCATGGTGTCAGCATCAAACCCAGAGACACGATGCAAATGAATGTAAATAGATGTGCCTCCTTTCAGCTCCTCTCCCAATTCTAAGACTCTTTGTCTGCTATTGATTTGCGGTACGTACAGCAACAGGAATCTCAGACTGAGTTTTTCACAATTAAATTTAGTAATTCCAAACTGCCGTGGGCCAGTTGGCAGTACAATAACACATCCATCAGCACTACCCAAACAAGATAAGAGCGAGAGAACAAAAGTTCCAGCACTGACTTCTTTTGAAGCTCCTTTAAAAGACAAGATTAGGGCAGGTAGGGTGATTCTGAGCAAAGAGTTCCTGTGAGCACTTTTTAAATAGGAATTCAGATTTGCTGTGTACTGATTTACAAGCAGCCCTATAGACAGAAGTGCAAAATGCATGATGGAAAGTGCTAGGGGAGAGAGAGAGAGCAAGCACAAAGTGACTGGGGCAAATGTTTCCTTCCTTGTGGAAGTCAAGAGGAGCAGTCTGGGCTAAGAATTCTGTTTTCTCACTGTTTATAATGGAAGTTTACAATGTGGTGCTGGAAAGCCACACTCAGCCTTGCATATTGCAGCCTCGTCATTGTCTTATGGACTTAGTGTTTTTTTTTCTACAAGGAAGGTAAAGCATTATGTTCTCTTCCAGAACACACAGCAGCACAAAGGATCTAATACAGTGAATACTACTACGCCTTTTTGCTTTAGCTGCAGTAGCAGCAATGCAGTCACCTGTAAGGATTTAGGCCTGTCTGCCTGCAAATCTGAGTTTCAGTAGCATCAGCAGCCCGTTACATGCTCATTCAGTAATGCTGGGACTCCATCCTTAGACATTCATTTGCATGAGTGATGCTCAGTCAAACACCAGACCTCAATGATGGACAAAAATCATTACTGTTCTTAAAGCCCCACTTCCTTTCATTGCTGTGACCCACAAGTGGGTCCAATCACTTCCTATCAGAGACAACAAAGTTACAGGACCCTTTTCAAGCACATTTGCTGCTCTCAAAATGAGTGATTTTCTTTTGCTTTTCATGTGCCACATAAAACACACATCAGATGCACACAGCTTTCTCTCCCATAGAGGGAGAAATACGGTCAACTGCAATTACGGCCTCTGTATTTTTGTCAGGACTTTAAACCATTCTTTAAAGCCACTGTGGCCCCTTTCAAGCAGTGCAGAAACACAGCACTTTCAGCACTAAAAGTGCATTAAAAATGCAACACTTGAAGCCTGCCTAATAGATTGATATTTCCCATGAGCTGTCAGGTTCAAATTAGTTATTGAAAATTCACTTGTCCAGAGGCATGTTAAATCTACCTGAAACTTTGCTCTGCTCATTTGCTGGCTTGTTTGTATATTTAAAGAGATGCTTAGATTTTGAACTACTCACAATTTAAATAAATAAATCAGGGGAATTTATGGTTGTTTTTTTTTCTTTCTTTCTTTTTTTTTTACAGCACTTTAGGAACAACTTCTTTTTCAAATGCTAGCAGACACTCATTTGATCCCATTTTGCCCTCTCCAAAATGCCCAGCTGTCTTGATGCCTGTAGCAAGCCCTATATAAGATCACAGTGCAATCAGTCTTACACTGGGTCATAATTTGAGGCCACGTGTTTTTAACGCCCCAAACCCTGCTCTGCCTCCACAAACTTTTCCCTTAGCTGGCATGAGGCCTAAATTACAGAAGAGAAATACAGGTCTGCAGAGAGTCACAAGGTCAGTTAAGGGTTGTGTCAATCTCTGAAAGTGCAGAGTCCTCCCCGCAGATGGAGCTGATTTGGGAAACATAGGGGTGGGAGCCCAGAATAATGCTCAGCATCCCAAGAGGTCATCAATCTCAGCAGACTGATGGTTGTCACCATTTTTTGGGTCCAATTCACCCATAAAAAGAGGAAGAACCTGACTGCCTTGAAATCTGGAGGTGCTGGATAACTTGTAGCTTTCTGATCACAAACAAAAACACAAAAAAATTTAATTCAGAGGAAAATCTGAGCTGTGTTTGCCAGTCTAAGTGAATTCTCCTATGACGGAGATGCTATAGATAGCTTTCTATTTCATTTCATGGTATTTCTTCCACTGTGATGCTACAACCAGAAACCACAGTGGGAACAATTTGGGACTGAATAGAAAATGATAGTGTCTAGACAGCAACTGTGCCTGAAGTATTTTCGAGGAATATAAAAAAGAGAATTCCCATCAGCTCTGGGCTGCTAATAGCCAGAAGTTAATAATGACAATGTTAATTTTGATTTAAGAAGATTAAAGGCAGGTATTTTTAAAGCAAACAAGCTCAATGACCTGGAATAGGAATTCTAACTTTCAAAGCTGGACAATTATTCATCATTTGTATTATTCAATTAGTGCTGACATTTCTAATGAGTACTGTACTTCATGTTTCTAACTGGCATTCAAATGATCATTCAGTTTTATTCTAAAGAAATAAACAGAGCTGCAAAAGGCTTTTTGATACACACCTAAAAGAAGGAGAGGGAAACCAGTCACTGGATTCCCTTCTGCATTTTAGAAAAATCATTCCCTTGGAACAAAACCTATTTTTGCAAACACTCCAAG
The DNA here is from genome assembly GCA_013399175.1 of Odontophorus gujanensis. NCBI lineage: Eukaryota > Metazoa > Chordata > Aves > Galliformes > Odontophoridae > Odontophorus > Odontophorus gujanensis. The sequence continues at coordinate 219,327 of VXAB01006984.1, forward strand.
GACATACTGCCTTTTCAATCCTCTTTTTAGAGGCACCAAACAACATCTTCCTGGTTTCTCTGTGCTGCCAGAAGGTTTGTCAGGTTCGGATGGTCACAATGTCTTCGTGCAAATATTTACACATCAAATTACCCAGACTAAAACTCATCGTTTCAGACAGTCAAAGCCATTCCTACAAAACTTCTCTTCTTGTACCCAAAGCTGGCTGCTCTGACTCCCTGAAAGCATGTCAAAGAAACATGTCGCCTCAAAATACTTGCAGGAAATTTCAAAGCAGTTGGTTCTACTGAGGTAAAATAAAGCGAAACTGTAGTAGCCATTAACTATTTGTTTCGTGATAAAATTACATAAAATCACACACTTTGATTTTTTTTAAACAAACTCGGATTTTGAAATTTAAGAATATCTATGTTTTTAATGTCAACCACGTCATGGATTCCACTGGGACCATGTACGTAGGAGAATCTGTCCTTTTTATGTCCACAACAAAATGTACATCTATAAAAATCTGGTGCAGAGCTCATTTAATCTTAGCAGCTCAGTTCTAACAACCATCGCTCCCACTGGCTTCTTGACTTCATCACAAGAAAAATGAGAAGAAAACCTCTTTTCACTTGTAAGGATGCTTAGAATCAAAACAGCCCAACCTGAAAGTGGCAGAAACCTTCCCATTAGCAGAGCAGCTCAGCCAAATGCCACAATTCCAAGGGAACAACACAAGTGGGCTTTAGGGTCTCTAACCCAAGCAGTTCCCTTTCCATAATAACGCCATTACATTCTATTGGTGGCGTCTCCGCACGACTGCCCCGATAATGAAGTCCATAAAGGATGCAGTCTGCCTTCTGCAGAGAGACTGGAGCAGCCACTGCCTGGCAGGGAGGGAAATCAATGACTGCGATGCAAGCACCCTGTTGGCTACGGTGCAGAGTTATCAATTTTCTTCCCAGCTAGACAGCAGCTGCTTCACTCACTCCATTTGTTGTGTGCTTTTTTTTTTTTTTTAAGAAAACATAACACACACACACACACAAAAAACCAACCCCACAAACAAACCACGACGACAAAAAGAACAAACAAAACCCATCCTTCATACAGCGGCTGGCCATGACATCGTAAACCAGGTTAGAAGCATTTTTTGAAGGAATTTATGTTTGTGTCACGCTGAAGATCTAGATCCTTCCAATAAGATTTCCATTTTTACCCAGCAGAACTTCCAGCCTTGAACACCAAGGCATGTGGGCACCTCCATGTACGGACCCAGTTGAGGGCCCCAGTTGCTGTAGGGCACTGAAGGCTCTCCCATGGGTAGTATGCATTCCACTGTCTTCAACTAAATACATTCAGTTTAGTGTTGGTAAAAGGAGTCATTTATTCAGTGCCTGATTTTCCTATGAAGGAAAAAAGGAAAACTAACAATATCTGTAACTGGGCAGTGAGCCCACTGAAGGGACTGGTGCCTTGTAAAGAGCATTGGCTCCAGTGCTTGCTGTGCATATATCCTGAGAAATACAGACAGATCAAGATTTTGTCTAAATGAGTTTTCTAAGTATTCCAGCTTAGCTTTTACAAATATATATTCCAGTAGAGTGCAGTCCTTTCCAGATCAAGCACGGTGCTGGAATATGATAATGTTATTTAACACGTTGTCTTTTATAAAATAAAAAAAAAGTATAAAACTACATGATGAGAAAAATGATGAAATAAACACAAAGTTATCCATTAAAACCTCAAAGAAAAACATCTACCAGGTTTTCCCACAGTCACTTTGAAAACAGATCTGCAGAGAAACAAATGCAATTCATGAATCCTGATGCCAAATTAAGTTTTAAACTTACTGCATGTAATGGTAATCATCTGCGTGTGTGCATTTACCCTACGGTGAATGAGTTCTGCATGGTAAGTTTTTAGCACTGTGGTTGGCTTCTCTGACCATGTGCTCTACTCTATCCCCATGAATTCACAGATTTCAACTCTTTCATGGTTCTTATATTAAATAGTTAGTGCTTTTCAACTTTAGTTAGACTTTTAAATAAATAAAACTGCTTTCCCCTTAGATGGTATACAATGGATAATGAGTACAATCATCTCAAATCTATAAAATATGCTGGGACACTCAGTAAGCTTGATACAGTGCATGCAAGCCCATAATTAGTAGGGCAAAAGTAGCAGGTATTTCATATTTAACAACTGCAAGTGTCAGCTCTGTGTACATGCATCGCTGAAGGACTAAGTGAAGAGGAAAAAAATAAGAAACTATGAAATGTATTTACTTCAAGCAACATGAGCTTAACGTAATATTTAATTTACAGCCTGGGCTCCTATGGATGCTTTACTGAACGAAGTTATTTCATACCACTGAATAGGTCTGCCTTTGGGGCAGTGGGGAGCCTGCCCCAACAGGTGAAGGATTCTTCTGTGAGAAGTTTTGACTTTCAAACAGAAGCCTTTGGGGTTGAAACAAATCCATCATTGTAACACTCAGAACTGAACTGTGGAAACCAAAGGAAATTAATCAACGCAGTGGTTCAGCAGCCATGTGGAGAACGCTGCTCCTGGAACTAATAGATGCTATGTCATGCCTCTGGACTGCTTCCCAACCATTCCTGCTCAGCTAGAAAAGGACAGGAGGAAATTCTATTTTATTCCCCTCGTCTCCTTTCCTGCCTCCTTTTACTTGTTCCACAGAGTAACCCGTAGCCTAAGAATATCCAAATAAATGGTGCAAAGCATGAATTAACAGAACAGCAGGACACTACTAGTAAGAAGGACTGGCAGACAACAAAAATAAGGTCTGATCTACTGCTCATGCTTTGCCCAGCTTCAGTGCTTGCTCTGGTTACCAATTGGCCATGCAGTCAAGGAGTGTTGCTTACTCTCAATCAGACCTCAACAATAATATAGGTAAAACCATACAGCCACTAATTAATAATCAGCACATAGTTCCGTCTACCTAAAGGTTTCACAGTATGGACCTTGGGATAAATCTGAGTGATCCACTGCACCAACTGCTCCTTATAGATTGCTGAACGCTGTCATAACCTGGCTGAACAACAGGGAAAATCAAACCCATGCACCACTGACTTGCATAGAACAGGTCTCACAGCTCAGGGCTGTTCTGAAAAAACGTACAAAAATTCAGAGCGTCCCAATTTCTTTCCACTTTAACCCCAGGCTGCAGTCCTGATGTGCTCAAGGAAACACTGAGTTACCTCAGTACTCTTCCAGTGCCTCACTTTTTCCCCTCTAACACAGTCAAGGAGCTGTGTAGCTTTCAACATATTTTCCCAGCACAAAGCAATGAATAACACCATGTTCCCTGTCAAGTTGCAGCTCTCAACGTATAGCAGCACAATGCTGCAGCAGTGATTTTTTCTGGCAGTGCTCTTGGTCATTCAGCCTGTCTTTCCACTTAGTAACATTCTCCAGTTTTCTGAAATAAGCATATCTGGTTTGGACTCTACTTCAAACTCAGAAAGGGGAAAATATCCCCAGATCTTCATTTCTGAGATCCCCAAGACTGCACACAGAGAGCAAACTGTCTGAAGTCTGAAACTACATTGGCCATGAATAAAGTGGGCAAAAAACAAGCTGTGGAAGGGAGAAGGAAGCACAACTCATGCTTTCAATTGTACTTATGGAAGAAACTCTGAAAGGACTGCTTCCCAAACCATTGCTTTTTGGCAGCAAGGCTTTTTTGTAGCTCCAAGTGGCTGCTGCACTGTTCTAATGCATGAGCAGAGGGATGGTTTTCAACCTTCAGGGTGCACCCTAAATAATTTCATATGGTTATATGTACCCCTTCTTTCAATGCAGAAAATACCTTAAATTGCCAACTTAAAAAGCCACCATTAGTGAGTATTAGAAGAAAATGATTTGTTAGATGAACTGAAGGTTTTAATAATGATGATAATCCTATTCTAGTTACTTGGGTTTTTTTTGAGAACAGAAAAAACCTCCCAAGATCTCACTTCAAAATTGTTTACAGCTGACAGGAATTCACCATCCTTAATGATCTCAATAATTATTGCTATTGAATGAGTATATTGATTTGTAGTTTCTACTGATGACAGATGCCCTTTTTGAGCTGTTACAGTGGATAGAATTACAGTATATCTTTGTGTACATACTGCATGGATATATGAGCAGACTCAGGAGCTCGTATTGAGAAAGAATGTTTTTAAAATCATATAAAGGAAGCCAAGGTAGCATGCTGGGTGGGAGACACTACCCCAGTACACACTGCTTCACAGGATCAGATATCTACTGGTTGCATTAGAATTACAGCTGTTAGCAGCAGTCTTTTAGGTGATGATAACACCTTAAATCTCATAGAGCTCTGTAGATCCCAAGATACTATTAAAACTTTTCCTAAAAAGAGGAGATAATGTTCTCCTGTTTCCCAGAGTCATAAAGAGGACTGGGAGCAAGAACACACCCAAAGCATAGGGATATGAAGATGCTACAGTCACTTACTACAAGCTGTCTCGTCTTTGCAGCTATGAACTACAGAAATAAATGCTGTTCTGATGTAGTCAGCTCTGTGATTCCTCACTTATTAAACTATTGCTTTATACTTTCCCTCTTTTAAAGTTCTTCACTGCAGGCATCTCAATGCTAGATCCCACTGGCTATCAGTTAGCTAAAGCAACTTTACAGGTAGGTCAGTAGACACGTTATAATCCAGGTCATCTGAAGTGTACCATTCTGCTGGTTTCTCCTCCCCAAATCCAGTTAAACTAAAAAGCACAGCTGTATATTCAAGGGAAATAATTCTTGGCTCACGAAAATAGGCAAGCTGCCAAAGCATTTTCCAGTTTGCTTCCTGCTGTAACAAAAACTCTCCCCTGAACTGGAACTGAAATGGTGCAAGACAAGTGCTTCTCTGCAGTTTGAAATGAGGGGAAGGACACACTGACATGTCTGCTCATGAAACGGCACAGTTGATCCCTACTGGTAACTGATGCAGATTTAGCTCCTAACGTATGCAAGCATTTACTTACACATCTACTGTCTTAGCTACTCAGATAGCAGCAGTAGCCCTAATGTCACTTCTGAACTAAAAGTGTACTGTTGGGAATGGACACGGCTTAAATTAAAGGCATAAACAAATAAAAGGAACAAGCTCTTGGAAGGGCAACAGATGCAAATTCAAGATCTCTTCATTTTATTCCAAGCTTTTGCCAGTGACTTAATGAACAATCACAGACAAGCCACTTCATGTTGTTTCTCAATACATTAATTAGGAATAATACTCATCTCACAGTTCTGCAGCTGAAAGGTGCTATGTGCAATAATTTCACTTCTATTTAGTTCTCTTCGTTTTGCTTTTTAAATGGAGATAAAAACAATTTGCCAGAATCCTCCAGATCAAAACGAACAGCAACTCCCAACAAATGCCACAGGCAACAACAACAACAAGCTTTCTGTACATTGTGCAGATGGAACTTGTTTGTCAAAAAGAGCCATCCATTCAGGATTCTACTATGAGAGAAGGAAAAAAATACTCAGAAAATTCAGTAGTATAGCTTATAATATAATTTATAGTAGTATATGTGTGTATATAGATATATATATATATCCCTGCTTACACTTAAACTCACTGCTGAAGGCGATCAGCTTGCTGAGCCACTGGGATATGCCAGGGAAGGACTCTGAGAAGCCCCAACCAACACCACAATGCCAGTTTGCAGGGTTGGAGAATGCAACAGTGGCTCAGCAGTGTCAAAACTATTTTCTGAAAGTGTGAATTCCATTCCAACCAAAGCCCGTCTCATTCTCCAAAAGAACTACTCAAGATGATAACGTGTCTTACTTAGGGATGGAAAAAATCTCCATACAGACACCAACCTGTGCTGTAAGCTTCAGAACTTCCCCAAAACAGAGCTACACAGGATCTTTGTCTTCAATCAGCTTAAACATTGTGCACATTCGTTAGTTATCTGCTGAATGGTAAAACAACTGCTCACTTTGGACCAAGGAAGTAAAGTAGGAGTTCAAGCATCCCTGGAGGTGTTAAAGGCCAGGCTGGGTAGGGCCCTGCTCAACCCAATGTGCTGCCTGATTTCCTGGCTGGCAACCCCACCTGCAGCATGAGGGATGGAACTTGATGAACTCTGAGGTCCCTTCCAACCCAATTCTATGGCTCTATGAATGCCCTTGCACAAAGTCTCAACACTGCTCGGCTGAGCCTGCACCAGCAACAGAGCTTCCTCTGCCTCTAAATACTATACCAGATTCTGCCCTAAATTAAGTGATTTTAGCTTTGCAAAAAAACAACTAGAGTTGCCCTCTGCTCACTTCGTTAACTCAATCCCATTGACAGTACTGGTTGCTGTTGCTTTGAGTTTGTTTCTGAACTGGTTCCATTACAGCTATAATAGCTGCCAGGTCACAGGTGACTTTAATATCAAAAAGGCATGGCTATCACTAAAACACACACAGGTGTGTAAAATTATATGGAAGCATAAAAGATAAAGTGGATATGTTATTACAGTGTCCTACAGTTATAATGAAAAAAACCCTCATGTCTTAAAAGTTTTAAGAAATCTTAAAAATAACTCTCTTGGAACAATGTTATGTTTTCAGCTCAGAATTTCTGGCAGAGGGCACTGTCAACTGCTGGACTTCACCACTCTAGTGACTATCATGGTAAGGTACTTCCTAGGCATTCAACCTATTGAAGAATTGAAGAGCTGCTGGACAGAAATAAAACAAACTGACCTAATTTGCTGTTAGATTTTATCATGAAAAGGATCTAGGATATGCTGGTGATTAGTAACTGTAGTAGAGCATTCCTTGCAGAATGTATATTTGGCATTGGTTTGGTTATTAGGAAAAAATTCTTCTCAGGAAAAGTGGTGATGCATTGAGACAGGTTTCCCAGGAAGGTGGTGGTGTTATTGTCCCTGGAAGTGTTCAAGAACCATGCAGATGTGGCACTGAGAGATGTGGTGGGCACGATGGGGATGGGTTGGGGTTGGGGTTGGACTTGGTGATCTCAGAGATCTTTCAAACCACAATGATTCTGTGAAATACAACACGGCTATCAACAGCTCACCCAGTGCCATTCAGCAGGACGATACTGTCCCCTATTTCTGGTGAAAGCTCTTTCCAGAGGATCTGTTCGTTAGTGAAAGCCTGGTGCGTGCAGTCCCCCATGCTGCACTCACTCCAGGTGTCCAAGCTTTGCCTTACTTCACTAGAACAATCTCAAGGAAATTACCTTATTCAGTGGGAATTAACCAAAGTGCAGCAAGGTCCAGGTGTTCTCACTTTCTGCTGCAAACACTGCCACTAAAATTGAAAATAAAGGTGCTGAAGAAGTCAAGCTAACCAGAGAAAGAGCTTTTTCACTCCTTATGTATATCTGGACTCAGAAGAACACAGGATCTGATCCACTCTGTTTGCAGGGAAATGGAAAACCTGAAATTGAGGGGAAAAAGCCACTCCCCTAAACCAGGAGTTCATTTCACAGACAAAATAATGTGGGCCTTGAAGCAACAAAACTAATTAGAAGCAAATATTTGCAAAATGCATAGAGGCTGGTTAATGATTTTGTAATGGTGTGATATAAAAACTGGCATCTCCCACATCCTGCCTCAGTGCCACAGCAGGGTGGAACACCTTCCAATACCTAGAGCAGGAACTCTCATTATTTTCAGTTTGTTGTTGCTTTCTTTAGCTGAGAGAAAGCAAAAATCCTCCTTTGGCCATATTTCTTCACTGTAAATCTTTTACTGAGTTGGAATAAGCTGCTCTCTTGATTAAACACAGGACTGTTTTACTCCATCATTTCCAGCATTAGCACCAAGAAAAAACACATAAAAGCCTCACTGTAAATGAGCAGTTGCTGAAAAAGAGCTGTGTGAGCCTTGTAAACCATCCCAGTGTCTCAGGTCTCACTTGAACCTATAGCTCCAGCTCAGCATCTCGCTTAAAGTGCTGTAAATGGGTCTGCAAATTATTGATGCCTAATAAAGGTAATTGGGAACTGTCAGGATGAAGAAAGCATCTTAGCTGTAACGATCTCCCAGGTAGAAGAGAGAAGGCATGGAGAGGGGGTAATTTGTGGCTGAAATTTAATTTTTTGGGGGTCAGTTCTTGTTGCAGCCTGGGCTGACACAAAATGCACCAGTAGGATGCCTGATGTCAGTGGGTTTGGGATCGGACTCCTGTGTCCATTGCAGAGACCTGTGTTTTCTCATAACCAAATATTCATTAAACAGCCAACAGATGCGAAAAGAAGAATATAATAGAACAGTACTTGGCTCAACAATGCATCACTGATTTCACTAAGCTCTCTTGGACCTGCTTAAGTGGTGGGGGGCTGCACACAGACTGCAACAGCATGTACAAACTGCCCCCAAACTTGGCAAACCAAGTGTGCTTACCTGGCTATGCTAATTATTCTACTTCACATTATTCAAAGATCTTCTATTAACTGGATGGAAAGAAGCCCACTATGTCGTTTGATATTTCATTCCATTCCTTTAAAATTCAGTCTCTCCATTAGGGCCCAATCTGATCTCATCTCTTACTTTTCGGTTTGTTTGTTGGATGTGGTTTCCTTCCAATAGGAAAAATTGAGGAGGCACACTGGGGAATGGCACAAACAGCCCAGCTCACTCTTAGCAAGACAAATATTACTCCAAGTTAATTTGAAGGTAGTGTACATAATGCAGCATATCAATTTTGTATGACTTACGGGATTGTGCCTGTGAAATAGCAACTTAAAACCACCATTGTACTGCCAGTGACAATTACTGTACTATAAACCATTTCAATGGGGCACACACATTAATTTAATTCATTGCAGCAAGCAGGTAGGCACGCACAGGGGAAGAACACTGCGAAATGACGAATGCTTTACAATTTACAGCACAAATAGTTCCTTCAAGACTACAAACCCCTGTCATGTCAGAAGCACCTTCTGGCTCTGCTCCAATTCATTAAGCCAGCCACGCTGCAGCAACAACAACAACAACAAAAAACGTGCCTGCAAACATGCATTACAATCATTGTTAGCTCCATTCTGCTTTGTCAATCATATGGGTGCGATTGCAGGGAGAGCACCTAGGAGTTTTCATCTGAAACTCATGAAGACTGCAATGAAGTACAAACCCAGGAGCACTTCTCCCCTTCTCTCTTCCAGATAAGTTGCTTGTAAACAAGCCCTGGAAATGCATGACTCAGGAACCATTCCATGGGATGCTGTGGGCACTGTGCTTAATTGGGGACTTCAAGGGTGGATTCATTTTGGGTGGACAGATGTGTGCTCTAATCCCACCAACCTGTTGTGTCAGCCCTCCCAGTGATGCCAGTAAAACACTGGAGAATCTACTCACTGCAGCAGAGCTGAAGCCTGGTGAACAAGCACACACATATGTCTGTAATACTGTGCAGCCTTCAAGGTTTGATCCTGCAGGGCTGCCCAGCCATTCTGCTTGCAAAGCACTGAAAACACATGCTTAATGCATAGAGGAAATTTCAGAGGTGCACATGCACGGAATATAAGACAGCATGATGACAGGATTTTTGCACTGATTTGAAGAGTATTCAAGAGATAAGTAGTGAAAATGTTAACACAGGCTAGCAAACACAGAAGTGACTGAAGTCCCCTAGCTCTCATATTCTGGTTCCTAGCAGGGTTAAAGCATCTTCACTTATCTTCATAGAATCACTGAACATCCACTTGGGACCCATAAAGATCATGGAACCCAGCTCCTAGCTCTTGTCACTTCTCTTCTCATCACTGAAAGCTTGCAAGGAAATCTCTGACTGTTCTACCAGCACGAGGTGTACACGCAATCGCACACAAAAAAATCTCACAACTCATCAGAACAGTTTTGGTAACTCTTGCTCGGAATTTGAAAGCAGTGGGAAATTCTGAAAAGAAAACCACCAAACACCACCTGTTTGGGTCCTATGCCAAAATAAGAAAGCAAAATAAGAGAAACAATGACAAAAAAGGAAAGTAAGATTGCCTACTGTAAAAGAATTTGCAAATGCAGAGGAACTTTCTATATTCTTCCTACAAGCTACTGTCTTTTTCTTGTCCTTTCTCTGGACTATTTTAAGCCATTTTATCTGGTGGCGTCAGTTGCTAACCATAGTAATCTCCTTTTACAGAAAAACGAAAAGGCTTCATGAGATTATGTAAAACCAATAATAGAAATTAATATAAAAATGAAGGAATATATGGGCTGTTAGCATTCAAGACAAGATGTAATCTTTGCGAAGCAAGCATTCAGATTTCTTCAGCAGACATCCATTCATTTGTGTAAGAAATGACAATATCTCACGTTGATCTATCTTGACAGACTCTCAGATTTCCAGGAGCAGCTGTTGCAGCAGCAACACCGTCAGCAGTGCTACAATCAGCACTCATCATCACTGCACAGACCCAAATCTCTCATTCTTGGCCCCGTAGCAGAGAAACTCAGACCTCATCCTTCTGTCTGTGCGCAGGTTGGGGAAACAGTTATGTTATTTAAGTGAGTTTCAGGATTTACCAATTTTCAGGCTTTTCTTTTAATTCTCTTTCTCCCGTCCATCGTCACCTCACGTTTTCCATGGAAAGAACACCCAGAACAAACTGAAGCAGACAGAAAGATGACTGTAATCACACAGCACCCTGAGCACTTTGTGGAAATTAGCTGGAGCTTCCAGATCTAATGAAGCAGGTTAAACACTGGGACATGTTTACTCGCAGGAGAACCAAAGTTACTCCAATTACCACCACTGCCTCAATGCCGGGTGCCCAGGGCTGCCAATTTTCCTTTGTTGAAGTTCCCAGAGGTTTAATTTACATCTTTGTGATTTCTGTTGCACATGATTAGTAGCTTGCAAAGAAAATGTAAGCAAAAGCAGTCAGGTGTTTCGGTTTGCAAAGTTCCACAATGAGCTCGTGCATTTCACCTCCTCATTCTGGGCTATTCTAGAAGACTGAAAAGGTAAATCTTATTTGAAACTGGCCACAGTCTTGCACATTAGAACAATGCTTTCCAGCTTATCTATAAGAAAAGATATATACAACGGATGCCACAATGAACATACCCTTTCAGCACCTTCCAGAACTACAAAAAACAAGCAGGGAATAATTCTGTAGCTGACAAACCGTTGAAGGGAAATGAACAATTAGTTTTAGCACTAGATCACATCAACAGGGCACAAAATGCCTTTCTACAATACATGATAATGAAAATTGCAATGACATTGCTCACAATACTTTTATCCTAAGCCTTGTGTTTCAGAGTATGTGAACCTCACTGTAGCTTCCATATGATTTCTTAGCACGCAGAGGTCACACTGCTGTGACAAAAAATCTCAACTTCTGGACATTGCAGAGCAAAGTATAAAGCAGAATAGGAGTACAGCAGTGCAGTAGATTAAGCAAAATGTGCGCTTCTTTGAGCAGAATGTGCATAAGTGCTCTCTTGAATGACGCCCTCAGCTGAATGATGCCCTCAGCTCAGAACTTCATTAAATCTCAAGCAGGATGTATCTGGTTTTAGCTCCTTAAAGTCACTGCAGAATACGTCTCAGCACTTGGGAGCCCATTCCTTGTCCATTTGCTGCTCCTATGGTCAGTGAGCGCTACCTGCAGGTGGGCTGCACCCTGGCACCCCTTTGTAACCACACATGATGAAACCACCATGGTGCGGTGTCACCTCAGCCACCAACACTCACAAACTATCACCAGGCACAAGGCAGTTTATAATGCCAGGCAGCTGTGCCCTTGGGTGCAGTGCTGCTGGAACGGGCTCACCCTGGTCCAAGATAGAAGCCAGCATCTTCCCTTCATATTGCATTATGCTGCATGACCAGGCATATCTCAGGACTATGATCATAATGAGCTGCACTGAGCAGTACAGATTTCTAGAAACACACAGGCAAGTCTGTCAGCGATTATTCATATTAGAGATGAATTTCATACCTATCTTGTTTGGAACTGGACAAATCAGTAGATAAACCTGGCCGTAGATCACTTATCAAAACATTATCTTTTTTTTCCCCCTCTAAAAATTCTGCCCATTAGATCAAATATGAAATGCAGAATACTGAATATCAAAAAGTAATACTGAAATGAGTCAATGCTAACCCCGTACCCAAAGCCCATGAACTATTATTTTGACACTCGTGCATAGAGCGAACTATTGCTGAAGTTTAAAAGTGATTTCAAGTCACTATGATTAAGAAAGTTGTGACAGTGCCCTGTTGGAACACAAAAAGCTGAAGTAGGACACGCTCAGTTTTTAATTCATTTCATTAGTTACAAACAATACAGATGTTTCAGAACAGTGAATTACGTTCTCTCTCACACTGAGTGCTGCAATAAGAATGAACAATGAGATGTGATGATGATGGAAAGCCAGCCTTTACATCTAAATTTTAACCAAGAAGTCTTTCTGCATGCCCTCCCTCACTAATACCATTGCAAGCTGCAAGTACTACAATGCTATCTGCAAAGTAATTAATCTTCTTACTTCTTTCAATCCCTCATCCTCCAAACTATTATGGAAAATTCTCATGCATCCTCTTTTTACAGTAAGATTCTGCTGAACTGAGCATGCATGATGAGATCCTCTCTGCCTCTGCAGGATGAGATGTCTCCAGGTTGAAAGACTCTAATGATTTCCTTGGTGAAATAAATCAGTACGTCTGAGAAAAGCACTCCTCCATCCCTGACAGACTGCATCTGTATCATCATGCTCAGTAGAGATGACTTAGCAGTATGCTCAGAAAAGTGGGGTTATAGCCTTCTTCTGCTCTTGTAGCCATACAACAGTGCATAAAAAATTGTCAACAGCAGCAAGGCTGCCTTTCCCCTTATATATCAAAGAATCATAGAATGAATTGAGTTGGAAGTGACCTCAAAGATCATCCAGTTCCAATCAGCATGTGTATGGGAACTGTTGAATCACGGCCTGAACCACTGATGGATCACCTGAGGTGAGCACTGAGTCAGCTGCAGGAGCACAGGTGAAGGCAACTCACCTGTGTGACCAGAAGGGGAGGAGTCTGGCTCCACCTCTCCCAGACCCCATTTAAGGGCTGACCACCACTGGGGAAGGATCCCTTTCTGGAAATTGCTCCTTTGGAGTTTCCTACTGTAAGCCTAGGATGTGGGTAAGTGCTTTCCTTTATTCTGATCGTCTCTTTCCATCACAATAATCTTTCTAATTATACCATCTGTAAAATATCTCACTACAATACTGTTTAGCATTATTCGTTCCGTTAACCATACACCATGGCACAGGCAGGGTTGCTAACCACTAAATTGGGCACCAGGGTGCCATCCAATATAACTCTACCTACTGAAGAAAATATCATTGCTTAGTATAATGTAAATATCTTAAAGTTGTGGATTAGACAAATGCATGCATTGGAAGCACTGCTTCCCTTCTGGGGGGCTCACTGATAACTCACCAGCATTTGAACTAGAGAAGCCAATATCCTGTAGCATACAGTTTCATTCTGCAGGGTGAGGCAAGGAATGTACTAAAGAAAACTTGGCCTGGAAATAAGTGTCCTGTGAGATGTCATGCTTTACCAGAATAGCACTGAAGGTGAAAAATCACACAACTCCAGGAGCTGACCTGTAGCATGGCAAGAAGCATGTATTGCTCATCTTACCCATGGGCAAGGAGATGTTCCTGGGGCAGGCTGGATCCTTGGGAGCCACGACCTACCTCATGGAACACTGCTGTCTTTGGCTGACTTGGTATCTCCTCTTTTATTTCTTGGGTTTGATCCACAGCCAGGGATCAAGCATTGCAGAAGAGAAAATCTACTACTGTAGTTTCCAGTTATGCTACTTTCTGCTTTTTGTGTGATCTCAACTAATTACTCTGAGAAGACAGAACAAACCAGCGCCCAAACTTATATTTATCCACTAAAAATTGTTTAGTTTTTGTGTTGGTCCTCCCTATACTACCAAGATGAATATCTGTTCTCTGCATCTAGAGCCGATTCCTGGTCCTTCAGTGATTTACCAGGAAATTGAAATAGACATATGCAGATTTCAGATATGTCTTTATTATATGGAATAACTCATTTAAATCAGTGGGGCTTCCAAGTCTTTTATTAAGAAAGCATGGTTAATGACTGGAAGAAATGCTTATTTTACTTCGTGGCTCTCTCTCCACTCAACTTCACTGATCAGAAAGACAAATTAAGAAAGATAGGGTGCTTACCCAGAAGTCATTTGTTAGACATCTTCAAAAATCGATGCTTGACACAACTGAGTATCTTTTTGCAATAGAATTTTATTTGTCATGTTGGGCTAGAAGCATCAGTTAATAATTCACTCCACAGTTCCATAAGCCTCCACTGCTATCTTTCACACAACCTTGCAGCTTCACAGGCTGTTGTTAAGAGCAGCTTAAAATAGTCTATTATCAGCGTTGACCCTCACTGTTATAACTCAAACAGATGCACTATCTGTGATCATTCTGACAAGAAAACAAAATAAACAACCCAGTAACTTTGAAAAGGACATAGCCATCGTGTGTATATGTATGCAGCGTGTATATCCACTCAAAAGCTCCTATCCTTAGCAGAAAAAGGTCAGACCAGCAGCTCTGAACTGCTGGCCCAAATGCTAGCATTGCTATGAAGTGGGGATGGGTCAGGGTCACGCAGTTCTGATGCAGCTCTGAATTTTCTCTTTTCCTAAGCTCTTGGATGCTTCACTGAGAGGTTGGAGTTCAGAGCAGGCAAGCTGCAGAAGTCAGAGCGGCTGAAATTACTGTGATTGGAGTATACAGGTCAATATTCAAAACTGCCAAGTTGTGGGCTTAGGATCTACAACAATCCCTACAGAAATCTTGAAAGCGCAGATTAAAAAGCATGAAGTAGACAAACCAGTTTGGAAGCAGTACCCTCCCTGAGTTAAACACAGTCTTCATAAATCTACAGTTTTGTTCCCATCTTCAGTTGCAAAAAACATCACCTCTGATTGAGTGCAGCATCTTTTTTTTTTTTTTTTTTTTTTTTCACTCATGAAACTGTGTCAGGCTGAGCCTTTGGTGTACTCTAAAGCCCACAGCTTAGAAGTACAGTCTTTGGTTTAATGAATAAAGTTTTTTGAGCTGTAGCAGAGGCAGGTGCTTTGCATACGAGGTTAAGACCGCAGCTCATAAGCACGGAAGCCAACACACAGCTTCCCCAGGTACCTGTTCCTCCAACAGTTATTTATTCCTTTAAGTCTTTACAATACAGTTGGCCTAGGCCACAATAATCACAGAATTGTTCAGATTGGAAAAGGACTCCAAGATTATCAAGTCCAACCTCAACCCAACCATACTACCCTAACTCTAACAACCCACCAGTAAATCATGCCCCTGAGCACCATATCTAGTTTTTAAACACATTCAGGGATGGTAACTCAACCACCTCCCTGGGGAGCCTATTCCAGTACTTAACAACCTCTTCTGTAAGGAAGTTTTTCCTGATATCCAACCTAAACTTCCCCTGGCACAACTTGAACCCATTTCCTCTTGTCCTGTCACCTGTCTCCAGTGACAGACAGCCCACTGTTTACCCCAGAAGAGAAGACAGTTCCAAAGTTTCTGGCTAAAATTCCACTTCTACAGGTCTGTGCTTACTGTACGTGCTCAGTTCAGTTTATTTCTGCAGTAGTGATAGTACGTGTGATTGCTACAACTTGTTTTGACAGCACAGCAAACTCTCCATAGACTCCCATTATCTCTCTACCACTTAGCACATCTCGATAACACGACGTTGTCTCCACAGGCTCGTGCACTCCAATGGGCAAACAATTGCAGAAACAATTCTGCACACTTTCTCGAGGAAATGGGGGATCCTTGCTGCTGGAAACCAAATCAAAAATAACAGTGGGGAGACGCACAGCAGTCATTTCCAAATGCAGAAGGTAGGATGATGTTAATGCCGTTTTACTTCTAACACAATAGGAGTTCCTGAAATACCAACTTTGATGGATTTTATACAAGTATACAAACACACCTGTAGATTTGACTGCACAACGCCAGCAAGGAGACTGTTTTGGTGCTCTGTTGTTTACAGCCGAAAGAAACAGAACCTGGTAGACTGAAGGAATGCTGAGAAAACAGACAGGCTAACCCAAATTCACTTCCTCGCTCTTGTAAACCCTTCCTTTAAAATGCAGGATACGCAGACAGATGGGAGATAGGAGCAAAACCCATATGCTTCCTTTAAAAAAAAAAACCTCAGAAAACCCACTGAGCTGTATTTGTGGAATTAATCAGAGCAGTGGCAAACATTACACGTTTGTAATGTGCATAAGCAACGTTGCTATGGTTAAAACGGAACTGTTCCATTGCAAACTCCCATGTTATGAGACTAATATTCCTAACTGTGGGGAAAAAAAAAAAAAAAACAACAAAAAACAACAAAACAGTTAAAATAAATTGCAATGGGAATGGATCTGGAAAAGTACCTGTACAAATTCAAACTTTCTGACACTAACGCAAAATGTATTTACTTACTGAGCTAAAAATCAATAGGGTGAGAACCAGGGGAAAACGCCTTCCAGATCTTTGCAAAAAAGTCAACACCTATTTGTTTCCATTAGTCCAGAAGAAAATCATGTAAAAATCTACACTGTGAAACAATCTGCAGACAGCACAAGCAAGGCTGGACAGAGAAAATAATTATCAAAAACATGACAAAAATAAAATAAAATAAAATAAAAGGACATTTATATTTCTAGTTTTAAAGCACTGCATATTTGTAAATAAGGAAATTCTCTCCAAGAAGGGAACACTAAGAGCATAATTTTGAAAGCAGCTAGCAAAGAGATGTTGCTGTGGTAAAGACCAAGGAAATATAAAAAGAATAGGTTGGGAACTTTTTTCCCCATTGTAATTGAGATGCTGCTTTTAAAGGAGCATCTAAAAATCTTTCTGCAGTTCCAGTGTAAGCTCCCAGGGATAAGACAGTGGTGGGTGAACTGTAGGAGATGTCTGATTCCACACTTAGCAATATAAATGCCTGCATGTTTGGCACTACTTAGGCCCCAGGATGGACATGGCTCCCAATCATTTGTTTTTAAAGGGAGAAGGAAGACTCTGGCAACTTATTTGCACATCCATCTTTATCTGTTGCAGACTATGTACTCAGGTCTGGAATGGCAGTTCCCTGTTACTACCAACTCATTCTGTCACCCATTGCCAGCTGAAGCCAGAGATACTCCTGAAGTGGAAAAAACATACAATTTCCTTGGTTAGGAAATTATCAGAAAACTAGCCCTAGAAAAAGACATAGCAACACACTGCCAGCCTGCCAAAAGGCTCTATTTAATCTTCATCTATTATAAAAGATGTTTTCTGTAAAAAAATATTTTATTATCTTCACAATCAACAGTTCTTTATATCGATCACTGTGGCAATTCATAAATTAGCTCTATCATAGGAGAACAGTAGCTGTAATTTTATGGTGCTGACTATGGAAACTTCAATGAGACACTGATCTTCCACTGCAAACACAGCACCGTTGATAGAAGTTGTATGACAAATAAAACACTCTGTAAAGAGTATACAGAAAAGCTTTGTGCTAAACTACTTCTCATTATATAAAGGCTTTTAATGTATTACCAGTCTTAAACAAATCTGCTGGGGGGATATTGTCTCTGCATAACAGTAATGGATTTAGATTACACCATCATCAGGAATATCTGTTTTTGTGGCTGAACATGGGCTAAAGGCTTAATGCTTGAAAACAGGGCTGGCCTCACTGATTTATGAAGCCTGGACGTAATTAAGCATCTTCCCACTTACTGTGAAACTTATGACTTAAAACACACATCATATACTTCTTGTATAACCCCTTCTGTATGTGTATGCATGGTGCAATGAAAATCTAATTGGAGAGGAAAGCAGCAATTATGTAATTGCTCATATTTCTTGTTTAAGTACTTAGACCCAAGAGGACTCACCATTTTGCTAGCTGCATCCCAAGGACCTGCTAGGGCAGAGGTTCCCTGTAGGACTTGCTCTGTGGTTACATAGAAGTGCTTGAGGCATTAGCAAGGAGCCTGATATAGGACAGCACAATCAGGGGGAAGAAATAAAGTTCATAGTCTGCACTGTCTTTGTATACAAGCACTAAGAAAACCCCAATCCCCTCCTCCTTGTTCAAGCTAAATTAGAGCCCTCTTTGCACATTGCCAAACGGACATCAGTGTGAGGCTGCCCCTGCAAAGAGGAGTTTTTAAAAATGAGAAAGAATGAACGAGACATTTCCCCGTACAGTATATACATTAAACACATAGTGAGGACAGGAGTGGCAAGCTAGCTGCATCGTGCTGCTGCTTTAAATTTAATTAATATCAATTATTCCCACCTGCCTAGTAGATAGGATTTGCAATTAAGCAAATACTCTCACCTGGTTAGAAAACAAGTTTCTGTAACTGGAGGTTTACAACAGAGATAACCACAGATGAAAACAACACTGTCAGATGGTTCTGTCTGTGCATCACTTCCAGCAGACATTTACCCTCGTACCCCAGTCCATATCTGGGCCATGCTTCCCCCCCAAAAGAGTATTTATCTCTCAAGTGCTGCAATTTTGATTTCTAGTTTAAAACCAAATGTCTTGCAACATGGAGAGGTTAAAATTCCACTCCTGTTATCATGGTTTGTGTCCATTCTCCATGCATCATCAGATTTAGTCCGAAACCCAGGGTTCAGCAGACTGAACTGCAGCACATAATGCTTTTACTTACATTATTTTTAAAAGGAACAAGGCCAACGCAAGCAGAAACCATTTTAATCTTCATCCCTTTTATTTTGGAGTAGTTTGATCACCTTAAAGGGATTGAAAACAAAGGTCTGAAAGCCATATGGGACAGCACGAATGGTAATCCAGTTTACATTTCTGCTCTCTGCACTTCCTCTCTTCTGGGCACGCTCTGCTGGCAGTGCTCAGAGCTGACTGTGAGCTGAGGTCAAGCAGCATGTGGGATGAAACTGTTTTGCTCACTATTCCCCTGGATTATCCCAAATGGTGAGATTAGAGGAGAGGCAGGCAGCTGGAACCCCCCCCCCCCCCCCCCCCCCC
>VXAB01006984.1:241957-278371 GCA_013399175.1 Odontophorus gujanensis
CCATTTCTTCCCTTCTGCTGTTCAAGTGACAAAAAAATAACCCACCACCCCAAGAGATAAAGCAATTTATTAGTATTTCAGTGCTGAATACACTTGTCAAATATTTAATCATCTGCTTCTTTACATTAAAAACTGCACAGACGGAGTCTGCCACGGGGGAATAGTAACAAACCACAGAAGTGGGAATATTTTTGAAGGATACTTATGGAGAAGAAATGGAGATATCTGTAGCAAAGATGGCACTGCTGCTATTGTGTGCTGAGGAAAACATTAGAGGTGGTTGGGGAATAGGATATGAGAACAGCAGGGCTCAGCCTTGCCTTGATTTGTTAAATGCACACTTGAGAAAACTGGTTAGGAAAGATTTGCACACTGTGATCTAGGTATGCCTTTGCATGAGGAAATAAGGGATTTCTTCGTAAGGGGCATGAAACTGGCAATCTGTTTGGCAATGCTGCCCCTTAAAGTCTGCTTGTAGGGAGCTCCAGGATAGCTGTGATCTTTGGTAGACAAGGGACACAAAGGCAGAAAGTCAAGCCAAGTGTGAAAACTCCACATCTGACACTGCAGCACAGGGGAACACAATGGAGACTGTAACCCAAGGGATGGGGCAACGGGTCACAAGAATTTCAGTCACATCTGGAGCATTTCCTTAGCTCCCTTGATCACAACAGCATGAGCTGACATAGTGAAGTGGGTATAATTCAGCATTTAACAGAGCTGACCCAGCTTCTTCAGCTTTCATTGCTGTCTGCTTCTCTTTCCTGCCTGGCTGATGGTTGCACTAGATCTTAGCAGGCTTTTCCAATCTTAACAATTCTATGGTTCTAATCCTTTTAATTCTATTTTTTAGTAACTGCTTCTCCCCAGCCCACCAGATGCTTCTTTTCAAGGTTAGATCTTTCCCCATTTCCCTATGACATTAACAACATAAATGATGAGCACACAGAAAATGGAAGTGATGAGATAACAGCTCAATTAGGAATACAAAATCCCATCAAATGACCTTTGTGTCAAACTTGATATATCTGCACCACAAAGAATTTCAAATCCACCCTGTGTGAGGAAGATAACTAATTTACATCTACAGAGATGAAATACTTATCATATATAATCGGTTTGCTCCTGTGCTTCACCATGCAATGGAACTCTTTGGTTAAACAAAATGTTAAGAGTCAAGTCTTTCTTCAGCTAAAGCCTAGCCAAATGTGTTTCCATCAGTCACTGCATGTGAGCCTAACTCAGCACATCCATCATACACCTCCACTGCTTATTTAGCACTGACGTTTTGTCAGTACTTCAGCCTCCATCTGCACATCAGCATCTACAGACATCATATGGACACATCAGAAAGCTGACTCCTTGACCTGAACAGCTATATTCAAGATACAAAGAGCGAGCCTGGAGACCAGAAAAAAAGCAGACCAGAAGAATATACAGAGAAACATATCAGCCTGTATTAGAGCTGCCCCCAGAAGATGGAATTTCCCTCCCAGAGAAATTCTTCTGCTTCAGATTTAATTTACCTCTAACATAGGAACAAGAGAACACCTGCTTCTTTCTACAAAAAAGGTCCGAATTTGTTTCAGCCCTTGTAGACAAAAGGTTTCCAATATTTCTAAAACCTAGTGATACAAAAATAACATTGTGCATTTTCAGTTTTATGTAACACCCTATTATTCACAAATCACATGTAAATCTAAGTAATTTCTACTGATTCTTTTGCAGCCAGCATCAATGTGTGCTATGCACGAAACTGTGTTTTCTCCTAAAGGCCTTTTTGTTCAGCAGGTACTCATACTGCATGGCTAATTATAAATCATCTCTCTCCTCCCTGCAAAATGAACTAATAACTAAGGCACAGGTAAGGAAAAGTGTGGAATTCATAAAAAAAATGCATGTGTTGTTTGCTTCACACTGCATGTTGAGAATTCTTCGTCAGGCCAAAAAAAGAAAATAATGACACTCCAGTTCAACTCAATGCAAGAAGCAACCTTAGTTCTGCTCTTCCTATGATGACCTGAGAGAAGAATCATAGAATAGACAGAGTTGGAAGGGACCCAAGGATCCATAAGGATGACTGGGTCCAACTCCAACCATGAGGTTGTTTGGACAACACATTATCACTCACCTAAAGAAACATAGATTCATAGATTTAGAGATTCATAGAAACATGCCACATTGTGTCACAAGATGACCTCCTCACTTGGAGTTGTGATACCATTTTATATGAGAGTCATTCTTTTGACTGATGGGTTTTAAATGGAAAACACTGAGAAGTCAAAGAAAGAGGACCATCAAATCATATATTCCACCCAGAAATAGCTATCAGGAGCACAGTGTTGCTTTCCCTACTGCTTTGACACCAAAAATGAGAATTCACACTACCTTTAATGCCCCTTCCCTCTTTTTTGGCAGACTCAGGGTTTGACCACCTGGGAGCCCCACACGACTGAAATTCAAACCTCCTGCCAACAACGTGGAAACATACTTCCTCATTGCCGTGGACAACTTATATTTATTATCACTGAGATTTCATCTACCTGGATGGAGGACTAGAATTCCAGCAGCCCTTCAAACAACGGGACTGGTATCGCCACCATTCCCAGCAGCAGAATTCAAGAGCACAGAGGCCAGGCAGCCACAGCACTCACAGTTTTTTCTTTCTGACAGTCACGTGGCTTTTCCCTTAATTAGCTGTGTGATCCAAATCAGCTCTTCTGGGACGACTCATCCATTACTAATGGAAGAAAGCACATGACCCCCCCCCCCAAGCATTCCAATTCGGTGGAGGTACTGAGTCATTCTGCCCACTCTGAGGACATTCTTAGCACTGTGCAATGGGAACACCAAGACCTCTTGCAGAAGAGTTGTCTTTCCTCTGCCAGTGTAACAGCAGGTTCGAGAGTTCCCCACTGAAAACACAGCTTCTTGCTCCCAAGCACAGTACCCGTGAGCTATATCCTATGCCATTCATTTCTACACAAATCTGTGAGGTTAAAGAGCCTCAGAATGAAAATAGACAGGAAGGAATAAACAAAAGCAGGGTTTGCAATCTACATCTGTAAAGTGTCCTAGGTAGTAAAGCAGTAACATTAGTATGAAATTCACCTGATTCACTTTATGATTACTGTAGTTATGACTTATCAGTGCAGGGGAGAGGGAGGTAATGAAAATTGACAATAAAGACATAGATAATTCTGAGGTATTAGCTAATGGAAAGGAAGGGGGAGAAATCACACATTTCTCTGCCATATTTACTTCACAATTACCATGGTTTTGATCTATGTCACTGACTTTTACTGCTCTGTAAAGGCCATTAAAACTCACCTGCTAAATTACAGGGAGCTATTCCAAGAGTGACCCTCTCGTGCCCCTTGTGCAGGAGTGCAGAGGTATAAAATAAAAGACCACCCCCCACCCCACGGTGGTCGTTAATTTTAATCTCATTTGCCTCATGCCAGCCCATCAAGACAAGAATGAGACAAAACTGAACAGCCCTATCAGAACTCACCAAATCCCAGGTTCTCCTTTTACCAAACTCAGCTTTTGGAACATACACCTTCAAGAGCAGGTCAAGGAACACTGAAAAAGGAGACCTCGGCAGAAAGGAAATAAATGATGCCCACCAGTTAGAAGCTGCATATTTTGAGTGCTCTACAGTGACATCAGGGCACTGTGTGCTGAGCCAGGAGCTTAAGGTTTACTGCACAAGACAGCTTAATTTTAGAATTCAAACCACTGCTATGCTAAGTGCTCTTTGGATATGAGGTTTTCATTTGAGGCTACAGATAAATCACAATAGCTGCTCCTTTCAACACTCAATTGCATTCATAATGTGCAGGAGGCAGGAGCAGTTATGTTCTGGTGACTTTTGGCTTTGTTTAGTCTTACAAATTCTGCCAGGCAATTGTGAGCACCAGATCTCCATTTCAAAACTGGGCATGGACATCTCTTTATCAGTGCAGGCAGAGTACCACGTTACATATGACTGCACAGCACACGCCCGTTCTAAAGCTGTGTCACCACATCACATCTCATGACTTTAATTAAGACATTCATCCAATTGTATTCAGGACTCAAATGCTTCCCTCCTAAAAATCAAAGCTAGAATTACTGAGAGTGCTGCAGGAAGGATGAAGGAAATCTGTATGAAGCAGATGTGTAGAAACCAACTACACTCCTGATATTTCCAACAGAACGCAAAAGTTCCTACTTCTGAAAAGTTCCTCTTTTACTTCAGTGTCCTGGCCATTTTTCCTTCCCACTTCTGCACAGCAAATTTTGACATGCTTTTTTTTTTTTTTTGCTTCTGATAAACTGTTGTCATATGTTTAATGAATAATGAAACATAAAAACAACAATTAATTTTGCAGTGAGATTTCTCTCCCTAAATTAAACAACCTAATTACTCTCCACTCTCATTAAATAAGTCACTTTTATTAAGCTATTTTACAGTATACTGAATGTAACTTGGCTCCCAACTATTCTGAACCCAATTACAAAAACCAGTACCTTCTTCACGGTGTTCAGCTCTTATTATGCCATTTAAACTCCTGCCTCCTGAGAATAGATTTATAATGAGATAGGTTGTAACAACGGAAATCAAAGTGGGTATTCACCCAGTAGGACTGGCTAAGCAGCCCCTGACCTTTAACAGAGTAATGGGTAAACTGAGCCAGAGGGTGGTCTGCCAACCACGTACTTCTGACCTTTTCTAAATAGACATATTTTGCACACAGAAGGCAAGTCATTTCCTCAGCAGAACTAGAAACAAAACTTTCAGATCTTTCAGCCTCAATTTTCACATAAATTTATTAGGCTCAAGTGAGCCATATATTTGGCTCAGTAGATGACAACAGAAGCACTCAGCCACACAACCTCAGGGCTGGATTTCCTGCTGATACACAATAGTGTGGTTTTCCTGGCTTTGCAGTTAAAATTCCCAAAGCAGGAGCGCATTGAAAACTGTTTGCTTATAGACGGGCAGCCTGTCTGAAGAACGCTGCAAGGAGCCACATCTGAAGCTGCACTATCCCTGGAAAGAGAAGAGACCTTCAGTTGCAAGGTCATCTCATGCACGAATAGGAGGAGCACAACCCAACACTGCAGGTTCTGCGCAGTTTCTGCTTGCAAACATTGCTACTGACCAACACCATCATGCAGTTTTCTTGGCCTCAGAGAATGGCTTGGGTTGGAAGGGACCCCAAGGATCATCAAGCTCCAACTCCCCTGCCACAGGCAGGGCCACCAACTTCCCGATCTGCTACCGGACCAGGTTGCCCAAGGCTCCATCCAACCTGGTCTTCAACACTTGCAGGGACGGGACATCCACCGTCCCTCTGTGCAGCCTGTTCCAACACCTCACTGCTCTCTCTGGGAGGAACTTCCCCTTGACTTCCAATCTAAACCTTCCCTCTTTGACCTTGAAACCATTCCTCTTCGTCCTTCCACTATCTACCCAAGTAAAAAGTTGATTCCCCTCCTGTTTATAATCCCCTTTTAAATACTGGAAGGCTGCAGTGAGATCTCCTCACAGCCTCTTCTCTTCTCCAGGCTGAAGATGGCCAATGAGAGTGTCAAGAAGAAAGGGCCTTTTCCAGGAACATTTTGCAATCTTAACCATGAAGCAGATACATCAAGAAGTACACTGAAGCTTTGCAAACACTTGTAGAAGTAGTTTCTCAAGTTTATATTACACATTAAACCACAATTTCAGTCTTGGCATTAGGGATTTACGGATGTTAACAATGCAACTCAGCAAGCCATGCACTTTACACGTGGGGGTGAGAGAAGGCAAATGCAAACTGTCAAGTCGTATATATGAGGGCTAAAATCTCAATCAAGCATTCTGAAAGCTTGTCAGGAAAATTAATTACCCTCTCGATTTAAGGAGTTCATTATTGTCCCAACAGACAAAGGCAGCATTTAACTATTATAAGCTTATACTGGTCGACAAATGACAACCAATTCATAACATACCCAAAGGCAACACGTAGTATATTCAAAATTGATGTTCCTCAGGCACCTACTTCCTTAACCCTTCTGTGCACTGCTTTGTAAAAGTTTCCTAGCAACAGATGCTATACGTATGCAGAAAGATTCATCAAGTTGTTCTTCAATTCATCATATTTTCTTAGAGAAGTGTTTTTTAACTTTACTTCCTGTGAAGACACTTCAAAAATTAGCAAAAATCTGTGCATTTTACATAAAAAGCTTAATGAGCCCCAGAACACAAACACCACACCCTGACTCAGGAGCATACTGCCTATCCTAGTGGCTAAAGTACAGCAAGAAACTCTAGGCTTACTTCCTTCCAAGCCATTCACTGTTAAGTTTACCATGAAAAGAGAGCCTGAAGAGTAATAATAAACTCTAACACAAGACACTGGACAGAAAACGAGAGTCTGCAGGCATGCACTGAAACAGTTTCTGAAATTAAATGCTCTTCTTTAATGACAAGTAGTTATGAGTCTGTTTGGAATGCCTTTTTATTTTCATTTTATTTTCCCTCCAGAGGAAAGACAGAGCCAAAACAAACCTGGAGTTATGCGTACTCAGAGAGAGGAGACAAATATGAATCACATGCAGACACACATTCTTTAAGTACATACAAGACAGAACAAAAAAGGAAGAGAATACTACCTTGCAAGCAACAAAAGCAGAGAAACTTCAAAATATGTACAAGAGAAAATAAAAAAAAACCAACCCTATAATCTCCTTTTTTTTTTACAACAGATTTCCTACATGTTGCAAAAGCCTAGACCACTAATGGAAAACTCATGAGGATATCGTTTCCCACCTTCTACACATGAAGCCGCTTCAACACTGTCCAGAATTAAGTCTTTGGATTACTTGATGAAGTAGGTAGTAATTATCACCTATGTTTTAAGTGAGCAAAGAAATTTCTCAATGTCAGCAGACAAGTCAGTGGTGAAGTGAGGCCATCACACAGCTCACTGTATCTCATAAATCACAGCAGGATGAATAAATGCATCCATCCTTACACGCATTCATGTAAAGGCAGGGCTGCCAAAACCATCGTGAGAAAGTAGCCTATAACAGGTCCTTTCCTTTGCAGAAGTCTTAATCTAACAGGCCAGCCATCACTGTTCTGCTTTACCTGCACAAGGCTGATTTCTAGTTCACAACAGCCAACACCACGCCAGATTCCCTGCTGTAACGCCTCTCAAGCCTTTAGTATTGTGAAAGTGATCAAGAGATGACTTCATTTTGATATCAGGCAAGGTGTGTTCTATTAGAAACAACAAAAATCACCCACCAGTTTTCCAAGAAGCATGATTTGTAATGTGCCACAGTAAGTCACATCATCACATGAATGTTCCTAGAAGGGTGTTGACCCAGTAGACCTTGGATCTCTTCCATTTTATTTTTACTGAATAATGCAAGGGGAGCACTAGCATTTTTTCTTTTGAGATAACTGACAAGTACTACACCCAATACACTATTTCTTTAAACTAGTCAGTATTTCACAATATCTATTAGTTAGACAGTGACAGAACCCCTTGATGTTTGGGGGATTTATATTTGATATTCCCCACTGCATGATTAATGCTGGTTTATACACCATTAAAGTACCAAGCCATTAAGCTGCCCTAATGCAGATGATACGGTCTTCAGTCGTGCAAAAGAGTAAGCAAAAGACCAGCTAATTTTATTACTAAGATTGATTTCCTGTCACTGTGTTAGCTTTACACGTGTATACCATCACATTTGGGTTTACCTGTCAGCCGAGTGGAGGCAAGAATACAAGCACCTGGAGTCAATCTGAGCAGAGAACAAAAATAAGAGAGGAAACTTTGGCTTTGGAAGGAGAGAGAAAGGTGGCAAGGGAAATCTTATTTGCAGATCGCCAGACATGACTTGGTTCAAAAACAACCAAAATCAGCAACACAAACTCACAAAGCAAAAACCTAAACAAAGAAAACAAACTCAAAGAAATCCCCAAACATTCGTACATACTATCTCCAGCAAAATACTGGAGGCTAGAATTTAAAACAATTCAGCACCCAGCACTAGAGCTAGCAATGCTGGATTACTACTAGTTTCCCAAGCTTCTTTCTGATCTCATCAAAACTGTAAATTATGGATCCAAGTATTTTTGCATCCTATGTTTTCATTCTTGTCACGCTCACCATTTCCTCTCCAGCCTCTCCACTCCCTCCAAACTGACATGGAGCAACACTACAATAAACATACTGAGGGCAGGCAATTACCAACTTGCCAAAATGAAATTCACAGATACCTTATGTGCTGCAGGGACTCTGCAGCACAAAATAGAATGAATCATGTGTGTCCACTGAAATTAAACCAAACGCAGTACAGTCCAAGTAGAGCCATTCATCACTCAGAGGGCCAAAGGGACTGTCATATTGTATAACACTCTGGTTGCATTCTGAAAGGAACATTTGCTCTTTGTAATTCTGCATGAATGTGGAAATCATAGCACAGCAACAAGAAATTGTCACTTGACTTAAACTACAGAACCAGGTCAGAGAGAAGTTTGAGGGATTATTTACAAAATAATGTGAACAATCTGCAGCATTCAGCATGTGACCACCTATATCCCACCTACAGTTCAAAGCTGATTAAGGCACACCTTCGTACCAACATAGAGGGATGCTCCTGATGAAGGTCTTCCAAGCTGAGCATTAGACTTAAGACAAGAGATATTGGAGAAGCAGCAGTAGTCCACACAAACTGTGAGCTCCAAGCATTGCTTAAAAGCCATTTTAGACTTCGTTGCAGACAGCATGTTGAAAGGACTTTTGAAAGAGCAATCAGGGTTATTTTGCAAATTACCATGGAAAATTTGCAGGCACATGGGGAGAAGGCATAAAACTGCTCGTAAATTTAACATAAAGAAACAAACACAATTATCCAAGATAGAGCCATTCAAATTGCTACAGTACTTCTAAAATACAGAACATGATCTTGATCACTTCAAGTCCAGTGCAGGAGGATAATGAATACCTCCTGCAACGTGCTGAGCAACCTCATCACTTCTCAACGGCAACACAAATTGCTGCCAACAGCTGCCAATTTACAATGTTGGCACTAAGTATGAGTTACCTGCTCCTGATTTTATCCCTACTAATTGATTTACTGGAAATACACTGGCTCAACCTGCAGTCTCATAGCTGCCCTGCTCTCTGGGCTGTCCAAATGCCAATGTGATTGCCACCTTTTTTTGATTAGAGTAGATCCCAAACAGAGAGGACAGGCAAGTGACATCACCTTTCCAGCTACTTTTCTTAAGGGAATGCTTTTACAGGATCTGTAACTGTTATTGTTACATGATGCTTATCAACTGAGTGTGTGAATTACACAGAAATCACAGTGCAGTTGGGTGGACACGGGTGGCAGAGGAGGGATCCTTCTGGCTTTCATCAGTGCAGTACCCACTCACGTGATATCAGCATTCACTACTCCCTTAATGTCATTGCAATAGGAAAGCTTTATTACCAGTTTACGAAGAGGGATGATTAAATCATTAGCTGAAGCAAAATCTGACCTGAGCAAGGAATGCAACTGATATCATCTAATTATAGAACCATTTAGGCTGAAAAAGACCTCCAAGATCCCCAAGTCTAACCCCAGCCATCCCACCATGCCCACTGACCACGTCCCTCAGTGCCACATCCCCACATTCCTTGATCTCTACCAACTCCCTGGGCCAATGTCTCATCACTTTTTCTGAGAAGAGAACTTCTCCTAGCACACAGCCTAAACCTCCACTGGTGCAATGTAAGGCCACTGTCTCTTTTCCTAAAATATCTGCTGGGTCTCAGTTCTTTGCCCTGCCCTCTGGATCAAACTTACCTAGAGTAAGACCACCTATGTATGACCCCTGGTTTCCAGTCCTCTTACAGCTTAGACTGCTTGTGATGAGTCATTGACACCTGATAGGTAGGGAACACAACACAAAGGACCAAACAGCCTCAGCAAGCTCAGCAGGATGTTCTACAAAGCCCAATTCTATTTTCTACTTCTTTTAAAGGAAAGGAAGACAAGAGGTGTCTCTGATTTTACAACTTGTGCAAATGGCCTGAATAATTAATGGCTTTTGTACTTGATGTAACCATTTTGCACTCAATACAGATTCCTTTTCTGAAGAGAAATGAGAAAATGAATTGATACACGCATAACATTTTAGAGGATGAGAAACCTTTCTCTTCCATTCACCCCGATGAGATGAACACTGCTGGTTATGGGAAGCAGTCATGACATGATCAGGCAGTTTCTTCATGTCTCATGGGAAAAAGGTAACTATGGAGATAGTCAGCAAAATCATCAGTATAACTGGTTTCATTAGTGCCTAATACAGAGCATGCAGACCGTGGGCAGATTCACCAACCTTTTTCCTTCCCTTAATTATTGAAAGGACACTGCTTTTATCTGGAGCAGCTAAGCTGAAGGAGGCAGTTTGGGTTTTATGCTATGTACTTGAAAGAAAAATATTAAAAATTTCCCAGTCCTGGCCTTTGAGAGCTTTCACTATCAAGTGAGGACAAGCACACACATTTCAGGGAACAGCTTTCTGTCAGAATGTACAATTTCATTAAAATCAGAAACATTTCGTAGAAACATGCCTATACTGACAAAGTTTCTGTCAAAATGTTTTGTTAGAGATTTCTCCTTTCATCCTGAGACTGTTTGGACACTTGGACATTTCATTTTAGCATTTATAATCCATTCATTTCAGTATTTATGAGACTATCGATCTGATTAGTTGGGAAAAACTTTTTTTTTTTTTTTTTTGGTCTGCTTAGAGTGATGAATTTATTTCACAAACAAAGCAAACGAAACCCCTAATTCTCACCAGTCCTTGCCACAGATGCTCAGCCACAGAGAACCTCAGCTGATGGACAACAGAATCAAAGGCAGTCCAACCTCCTGGGCACCACTGAAAAGAGCCTGGCTCCATCCATTTCACTCTTACCCATTAGATATTTGATATAGGACAAGGGGAAATGGCCACAAACTGAAGCATAGGAAGTTCCACACAAATGTGAATGGGAACTTCTTCACAGTGCAGTGACGGAGCACTGGCACAGGCTGCCCAGAGAGGTTGTAGAGTCTCCTTCTCTGGAGATGTTCAAGACTCACCTGGACACCTACCTGTGCAACCTGATCTAGGAAGCTGCTTTGGTGGTGTAGTTGGACTAGATGATCTCTAGAGGTCCCTTCCAACCCCTACAATTCTGTGACAACATGATCAGACCCCCTCTCAGCCTTCTCCTCTCCAGGCTGAACAGCCCCAGGTGTCTTAGTCTTTCCTCTTAAGGGAGCTACTCCACAATTATCTCTGCAGCTCCAGCAGTTCCCTGTCTGCCCTGAACTGGGGATCCCAAAACTGGGCCCAGTGCTCCAGATGTGGCCTCACCAGAGCAGAGGGGAGGATCACGACCCTCAACCCATTGGACACACTCTTTGTAATGGACCCTATGGTCCCACTGGTCTTCTTGGCCACCAGGCTGCACAGCTGGCTCATGGCCAACCTGCTGGCCACCAGAACACCCAGGTCCTTCTCCATAGGGTTCCTCTCCAACAGGTCAGCCCCCCAGACCTGTACTTATGCGTGCAGTTATTCCTTCCTAGGTGTATGACTCTACACTTGCCCTTGCTGAACCTCATCAGGTTTCTCTCCACCCAGTCCTCAGCCTGTTCAGGGTTGAGACCAAGTGCACTTCTCAGTGTAGGTCTGACGGGCACTGCTTCTAAATTAGTGTTCTATGATTTTAAATGTGGTTCACATCACTTAGAACCTCAATGCTCTGTTTTTCTGTCTTTTTTTTTTTTTCTGCTTTGTTTTGTTATCTAACAAGAAACATCCTTAATACTAACATCTTGTAATGTCTTCTTGCACCACTGTTGAGTATGAGCAAGATGATGCTGAACATGGTAATAAGGCAACGAGAGGTAGCAGGTAGCATGGGATTTATCACAAAAGGAATTAGCAAAGGGAATTAACTGCAAGGAAAGGCACAAGTAGTTGCCATATTTCTCACTGGCAGTATATTCCTCCCCCCCAGCACAAACACAGTCAGAAGAAGGCTTTCTCCTGATGTGCTTTCAAATGGTATGCAGCGTTAGCAACAGTGCTTCTGCTTCAGAGAAGAAAGCAAGGCTGGGGTGACTGAAAGAAACAGGATGTGACAGTAAACTGATAAGAATGCTGAAGCAATCCATGCCTCTCATTCTGGTTGCACTGCATTCCTCCACTGACACCATGTTTCTGTTCTAAACTGGAATACACGAGAACAGTGGAAGTGGAATCCTTCTGAGGTTTCTGGTCCTTCGTCCCACTCCATTCTCATCAGAGACATAAACTAACAACTCAATACAGTAAACCAAACAGAAAAACGTTTGTTGACTAAGCTCACCAAAAATGAAAAGAGAAAAAAAAAATAAATCAGGCCCACCTGGATGGCTTGACACTGCAGTCACACATCTGTCACGCAAAGAAGTCACATTCCATCCATGTGTCTGTTTCCAGTGCCAGACAGCTCCACAATGCCAGACATACTCACTGCTTGCCTCAGACACGTGCCACTATTAATCCTTAGTGTCAAAATAACAGGCACTAATGAATATGAAAGGACACAACTTCTTCCACTGTAAGAAGCCTTAAAACTTGAAAAACATTCCCTTGCAGAAAGCCGCAGTAATCTCTGCATGATTAAGAAGTGTGGATATTTAGCCCACACACAAAGAATTAATTATCCACAGCTAGCCACGAGCACTGCACATCCTTCAACTTGCTAAATGCTCACCAAAAATTTAACGATGATTTTTTTGTTATACCACTTTCCCCTCTTCCCCTTGCTCCTTGCAGAGATATTATTGTTGGAGGATGTCATCAGTGCTGTTTCAGATCTGTCAGATATAATCTTCTAATCTGCCAACTTTTCACAAGGAAGAGATGAGCTCATGTACTGACTGACAAGATGTGCTGAAAAGTCTGGGCTTTCTTGAAGACTGTTAAAAGTTTAAGTTCCCCTATTGTGAGAATACTTTCCAACTCGGCCCTGCAATTTTCATAATGACAGCTGCTGTCAGTTTAAAAGGGTAAATTATTCAGTTCAACTGGGAATGCTGACAGTAACTGTAAAAAGGGCCTTAGCAATGGAGAAAAAGGTTCCAGGTATCTAAGGAAAGATGTAGTAAACTCACCGAGACACCTTAGGAATGCTCAACTCCAGCTCATTTCCATTCTCTCTTCAAAAACCTGCAAATTTCTTCACTTTGGCAAGAAAATGACGACATCAAATTAAACCACATCAGTAATAAAGCTTAGGGGACCTAGTCAAGGTTACAAGGTGCTTGTCATTACACACCTTTAGACCATTTACAAAGGCACAGTACAACATAAATGGTCCATCTCTCACACAGGGGAGATCTGA
This sequence comes from Odontophorus gujanensis, assembly GCA_013399175.1. NCBI lineage: Eukaryota > Metazoa > Chordata > Aves > Galliformes > Odontophoridae > Odontophorus > Odontophorus gujanensis. The sequence goes on from VXAB01006984.1 coordinate 255,385, forward strand.
AGCTAGCAGAGGTATTTTTGAAGTCATTTGAAAAGCCTGAGTGCTTCTCTGCAGTTTTGAAACCCTGTTTCTACTATTTCCTGTTATGAAAGAAACTTGCCATGTATACTCCACAATTTCTTACCCTCTGCCCCACAGCAGAGCTAAAAACCCACCTTTGCAAAGCACATCTTCCCCTCACTCGACTTGGGAATTGGACAGAGAAATGCAATGCAACTATATCACCCTTCTTGCTTGAACGAAAATGAGGAAAGCAAAGAGAACACCACAACTCAGCATTGCAACAATTGTCATTTCTGCTTTGCAAATGCCTAGCATTGAGATTGAAAGTTTTGCACCAGCTTTTTCCCCACACTGTACAGGTACAAAGGATGAGAAGCAGGAGCAAAGAGCAGAGGACTTGATCTTCACAGTGTAATACTGTATCTGAAGCTTCCTTCTGGAATAGGTGAACACGGAAGAGGGTTTCAACTACTGCAGAGTCAAAAAATTATTACAATTAGAAAAGACATCTACGATCATCCAGCCCAACTGTCAGCTGTACTAAGAGACACTGCAATACTCCCAGCCTGAAGTTTGCAAGTACATTTCAAACGGGAAACATTTTTTCTACAAGATGCACTGTATTTCCCACACGCTGTTAATATCTTTGTGGTTCCGAGCAGTGAAAGCGAAAGTGCATGAACCAAGGGGGATTTGATTCTTTGAAAAACCTGGGGTTTGTTTACTTTAGAATGCATTAAATCACTGTGGAATGAGACAAAATATCATGACTATCTGCTATCTAAATCCATTACAACTTGCACCATCTATCCTCAATTACACTACACACCGTGGTAGTTGCACATGAGCTATCACAAATATTAAATTAACTATGAAGTGATACAGTCTCCCTCAGCAATCGTAGTCATCATCTTTCCACTCTCTAAAGAAACAAGCATTGCTAGCTGTAATTGTTCCAGAGTTCAGAGAGCCTCTGCTCACCTGCTTTCCTACTAACTCCATGCTCCGTTATCCATGCCTCAGCAGACACAGCTGCCTATTTGGAAAGAGGATTTCAGTCTTTATAATAATATGAAATTCCATGCTCTGCACATACTTGCTGAAGTAGGTACTCATTTCTCATTTGCCAAGGGAGTACAAGAGGCCAATCAATGCTTCAGCACTTGGGGCTAAGGAGAGGCCGAGTATTCACAGACTTATGCGGGTTCACCTCATCTCTCCCTCCTAACAACCATATTTTAAAGTTCGATGCTGCTACTGCTGATAGACTCAGAGAGTTATGTGGATTCAACGCCAGAAGAAATGCATCACCCAATCTGTGAAAGGAAAATGGTTGGTGAATACCCTAAAGTTGTCTGCAGCCTTTTTCTATCACTTGGGTCAAATGAGCACTCACTCTGTGGAGAGATTTGTTACAAGCTATTAGCCATTCCCTTAAGATATCTTCAGCACATTCTCTTTCTTCAACTAGAACTCTCATAAATCTTCAAAAAAATGACTCTGAGTTCAGAAAACTTTCAGAGCCAGCTTGAATTTAAGTTTTGTTTCTCCCTATAGCTACTGCTGAACAGGATCATAATTTACTGAGAACATCACGTAGCCATAGCACATTGCCTGGCAAAATCCAGAATGCTCCATCACATTCTTACCAAACACTGACAACAGTTTCCCTGAGTACTCATGGTGCCATTAGTATTCAAGAATTAATGATGCTGGTGAGACTGAACTGATAAGAGAAGTGGTTTAGTGGGAAATATTGGTCAAACACGGACAGTTGGACTGGATTGTTGGTTTTACTAGTTGTAGGGAAAGGTGATGGTGGATAACCAGATCTAAAATACCTGAAGAGGTTGATGGGGTTATGGTCACAACCCAGTTAAAGAAAGAAAGATTTGCTTTTCTGTCCCAAGAATCAGGGCTTACCAGCTGTCCCAAAAAAAAGGATCTCTACCTAGAGATCCTTCTCTGGGGGCGGCCACCCCTTAAATGAGGCTTGGGGAGGGCTTGAACCTGGTTCCACCTCTTCCAGTCACACAGGTGAATTGGTTTCACCTATGCTCCCAGGGCTGGCTGTGTCCTTTCACCAAGTGCTCAATCATTGGCTCATGCCATGACTTAGAAATTCCCGTACACCAGCTATAAGAGTAGTGCATGTACTTAAAGGTCTTTTCTAACTTTGGTGATTCTATGATTCCATCTCACGTGGTTCCCATATCCACTTGAAGATTGATGCTTATAAATAAAGCAGTGCTTCACCCACAACATAATTTTTTAGCAAGTCAATCACATCTCCTCTTTATCACTTGATAATGTGCCTTCTTAGTGGCCACTTGACGGATATATTTAAACTTACCACAAACATAGATACAAATGAGCATATGCTACAGGATGCACGAGGCCAATCAAAAAATCCCTGAACACCAAAGCAGAAAATGAAGTTACCACTATTAACCATCTGTCTTAGAGCGGCCCTTAGGCTGCATCCCTGTTGCAAACAGGAGCTGTGTTCAGCATACCTGAACTAAGGCAGCAGTGTCATGAAGGGAAAACCTATACATGGTTATCAGGACCCACTGACATCTCAGGAGCTCTCCCATCAGTGACAGTGTGCTCTCACTGCCATTGCTGTGTCAGCTACATTGGTAAGATCCCCCCAGCAATGCATCCAGGCTTCAGTGCAGCTCAACAACAAGTTGTCTACTCCTTACCTTCCAAGGAATGGATTAAAAACAAAAAGGAAATGTGCTTCCCCCTAATGTGGGAGAAGCTTCTGCCAAATCTCAGCCAAGAATAGTAGCCCAAGTTTTGAGACTTGTGTTCCTTAAGCAGTACTGCCCTAAAACCATGTAATACTGCATCAGAAGCCTTAAAACCAGACCTCAGGAATTGGTATGATCTAAAAGTTCTGCACAATTTTTATCTCCCACAGAAGCACTGCATTCCTAGTTGACACCAGAACAATCTTTTAACATATATTTTTTCACTTCTAGTTGGGGGGGTGGGGGGAGGGGGGAAACAGGGAAGGGAAGGACATGAGTGAAGAAGAAATGAGGAGTGGAAGGGGCAATCACTAACAACCAAACCAAACAAAAAGAACCAAATGATGCCCACTTCTTAACGCAGGCAGTTCAGTGGCTTTGAATTTTATTCAGATGATTAGTCAGTTTCCACTGTCAAAAAGCTTATGAGATTGATCTCTGACTAGGATTAGAATAAGGCTTTTAGTATTTTATCTAAGCACAGTGCACATTTTTAGTAGAAAGCTTCCCCTTCCAGACTCCACTATTGGATCATTAGGAACAATCCTGTTCCTTTTCTTCTTTCACAATCCTTCAGACACTCCTTATGGATGATCAGATGACAGTGCTACTATAGCAGCAGCTTGTGTAGTAACACTAGGAAAGTGTATAAGATGAGTAGGGTTCTATGTATGCAGTCTAGCTGCTGGGAATAAGGAGGAGGAGCTGATCTCACAGGAACAGCTCTCCATGAACCACCTACAAAGCACAATTTAGGAAGTTCTGTGTTATAAAGAGTACAAAAAGAGTGATGCTTACATTTCTTCCATATGGACAATGTTACATAGGGAGCACAGCACCAGTGGGGGTCTTCTGTATTGCAGACATCTGGAGGCTGCCAATATCATCCATGATGGGTGAATTCTGAGTGAAGCGAAAGTTGCAGGATCTTTCAAGAAAGCATTATTATTGCTAATCATTTTACAGTATCATTATACATAAGAACAAGTAATTCTGGGCAGAGAAAACTACATTAAAAAGTGCTCTGTGCACATGCCGCTGCTTCAGATGATTGAAAAATTGATGGAAGCTTAAAACCTCCCTACAGAGAAAACTAGAAGGAAACAAGTGCTAGTTTTGCAAAACAATCCCCTTCTTCCCACACACACCACTAGCTGCATTTAACAGCAGATTTCAAGAAGTCACTGCCCTTCTCCAGTGCTCCTAATCTGCTATTTTCTGAACATGAGTAAATCTCATCTCCACAGAGCATCCTTCTCCCTTCTGGTGCTCCATTAAGAGGAAAACACAAACCTATTACAAGGATACACACTGTAAATGGAGAAGAAACACTGCAGTAGGCACACAGGACCGGCGATATGCATCACACCTCTTCATTCGCAAGGTCTTCTTTTAATTTCCCCCATGCAGAGATTTGGCTCCTCCACTCTATCTCTGTGTGTACCTACGTATGATCAGCTTGCCCTCAGTGCTGCTTTTTCCGTTTTTGCAATATTCTCTCTATAATGAGGTCACTGAGATCATTGGGTTTCAGATATAGCCTCCTGGAGCAGTTCTACAAGCTGGGCTACAGCACATTAGTTACTCCAATGTAGAATTGATGCTTTATCTCTTGATTTTATTTTTGTATTGTTTCCTTTAATGCTTTTAAACACTGTAATAACATCTATCATTTCAGTATCCATCCAACAATTTCCATCATTTCAGCATTTCACAGCTAATGAGTTCATTTCAATGCAACTTTGAAGGTGTTCTCAGTGCAATTTTAGTTCTATTTCTATCCAATTGGAAGCATAAAATAAACAGTGCTGTTTTCATGTGACACTCAGTGCCGAACACAGAGAAATATCAAGCATTAAAAGGTCCAAAGCAAGGATAGCTGGCTCCTTCAGAGAAGTTTCCAACCCTACCAGTTGGATCACAGAACCACTATGTAGTGAACACCTAAAATCTGACAGACTACAAGAATGAGCTTAGACAAATTATGTGTCTTTTCCCCTTCATTTCCTAGCTGTCCAAGTTTATTTTATTAGCACCTAAGTCAATTTCAGCACTTAACTGGAAGTCATTGATGCTGAGCGCTGAGCACTGACCACTGAGCATTTACAGGACTGCTTACTTTCAGCTGGCAAAGAAACAACAGCTGATGCTATAGGTGCATGATTTCAGCATTCAAGCTACTTGTACTGCAAACAACGAACAAATTCATGTAGACTTATAATCAGCTAACAAATAAATCCAAACCCCACTGTAATGACAGCCACGAACTCATCACGGGCTCATCTCCTCCTCAGAATAGTTGAAACAGACTATGAGACAGATAAACCATTAAAATTCTTAATTCTCTTTGTTCTGAATCTATTGTTGCCACAGGTTATGTATAGTGCAATAACCACAGTGCTAATAAGCATGTGCTGCAAAAATACAATTGAAGTTCAGAATTCAGAATCCATAAAACCAGTGAAAAATGCTATGAAACAGATTACAGAGGGATGAGATTTGGATTCCTTAGTTCAGTTACTGACCATCACATGAGCTGATGATTTCAAGTAGAGTAAGATTTCCAAAAACATTCAGTTTTGACTTTCATCTGCTCTAATTCAAGTCACTGAGAACGCTAATTGCAGGCTCCAGTCAGAGGAGAACTAGATCAACAGAGTGGGATTTTGGAAATCCCACTTTCAATATATTCACAATCATGCCTTGCCATCTTATGGAGGTGTTGAGAACATTTAATTAAAGCTGATACAACACTGAGGTCCCAGTTGTAAAAGCAGTAGACTGACGCAAAAATTTGTTAATTAAAGGCCCTCTATTCAGATAGCTTTCAAAAACTAGAGGACAATAAACAAAATGTTGCAAAAAATCTCTTTCAAATCGAATTCTATCAGTTAACTACTAGTCCTTTAGTAGTACCAGGTTTTTCCTTTTTTTTCATTTTGTTCTGTTTTTCTAAGATATAATCTAATATCACACATTCTCACATTAACACAGAGAAGCACTTCATAAAAGATCTTCGAACAATCAAAGAAAGGGACAAAGAGAGAAGGCATAACATTGTATGAAATGGTAAAGAAGAGATAAATTTCCAATAAAATTATTTTCAATAGCAGCTAGCATGATCTGAGTTTGATACACTGGTCAGATTCACTGCAGTGTGTCGTATCTGTGTGTCCCTTGAGAAATAGAAGTCTTCCATGCATGCCAAAAAAGGCTGTACGCAGGCACTGATGCCAAAAGGAAAACTTCAAAGCCATCTATTGATTTCAAATGGTTCTTTTTGAGGTATCACACTTCACACTTCAGTATTTCTGAAACAATGTGCACCATCATGACTAACACTGGAAGGAGAACTACTTCTGCTTTGGGGCACTGCAAGGACATTTACAAAGGAGTTGTTTGAATTTTTTGGTAAATACCTATCCTTTTGTATTTCTCATACATAAATGGGGTAGAAATGACTTACCTACTGTCTAGTGGAGTTTACCAGCAAGAAAAAAAAATCCCAGTTCATACTCTGTGTCATGCTATTACAAAACAGGCAATTTGCAGTGCTGAATATATTTGTGCAGGTGCATGAGGTTCTGCAAACTATCTGCTGAAGCACTCTCACGGTCTGAGTGTCACAGCGATAAGTACTATAGAAAGTAAATAAATATTTATAAAGACACTAGATAAGACCAACAGACATTAGGTCAACTTCTGAAGCTGTATAAATCCCATGGCTCAGTGGTAGCCATTCCTAAATAAGGAGGATAGGATGTAAGGCATAACAAATATTGATGCATACCCATAGGCATGCGCATGCTTCCTCCAATCTCCATTCCTGCTGATGTGCTCCATTTTCTGGTGACCCTGGGGCCACACAGAAGCAGTAGGGCCCTGTTGTGTACTACAGCTTTGGCCATATTGCCTTACAGAATTGTAGAATTATAGAAGCATAGAATGCCTTGAGTAGGAAGGGACCCCAGGGATCATCAGCTTCCAACCTCCCTGCCACAGGCAGGGTTACCAGATGCTAGATCAAGTAGTAGATCAGATTGCCTGGGGCCCCGTCCAACCTGACCTTCAATACCTCCATCCACAACCTTTCTAAGCAACCTGTTCCAGCACCTCACTGCTCTCTCAGTAGAAAACTTCCCCCATAAACATATAAATCTCCCTTCCTTTAGTTTAAAATCATTCCCCCTGTCTACCTATGTAAAAAATGTATTTCCCTTATGTTTCTAAACCCCCTTTAAATGTTGGAAGGCCACAGTGAGGTGTCCCTGCAGCTTTCTCTTTTCCAGGCTGAACAAGCCCAGTTCCTTCAGCCTATCTTCATAGGAGACGTGCTGCAACCTTTACATCATTGTCATGGCCCTTCTCTGGACACTCTCCAACAGCTCCACATCATTCCTGTATCAGGAACCCAACTGGGACACAGTACTCCAGCTGGGGCCTCAGAGGGCAGAGCAGAGGGGGACAATCACCTCCCTCACCCGAATCATAGAATCACAGAATCTTTTGAGGTATAAGGGACCCTTAAAAGCCATCTTGTCCAACTCCCTGCCATGAACAGGGACACATACAGCTCCATCAGGTGCTCGGAGCCCCATCCAAGCCTAACCTTGAGTGTCTTAAAGGACAGGGCATCCACCACATCTCTGGGCAACCTGTTCCTGTGCCTTACTACCCTATTGTAAAAAACTTCTTCTTTATAACCAGTCTAAATCTTCCCTCCTTTAGTTTGAAACCATTTCTTCTTGTCCTATCAGAGCAGATTCTGCTAAAGACTCTCTTCCCTTCTTTCTTACAGCCCTGCTTTAGATATTGAAATACTTTCAAGAAGAAATGCATTGTGCTTTGGAGAGGCAGATGCTTTTGTGCTAAGACAGTCCTTACCCTGATGAGGGATGAAAATTCCAAGTCTGAATGCCATGTTGCACACTTAATTTTTTCTGTCCAAATGGATTGAAGCCTCACATGTACTGAAAGACAATCCAAGGTATTCTTTTTTTCCTTTTTTTTTTAATAAATAAAGTGTAGTGCTCCCAAAAATTGTTCCACTTATCATTTAGACAGTTTAAAAGCATACATGCAAAGTGCATTTAGGATACATGAGCACACACTTGAGGCCTTTTTACCATTCTCCTTTACTTGGAAAGAACAAACCAAGTCTCATTTAAGTTGAAATTTTGACGAAAAGGAAAAAAAAGAGATGTTATTACAGGTGGTGGGGTGAAACACTCTGCAAGGACTTGAGAACTGAGAGAAATAATGTATATTGGCTCAAAGTAATGGAAATTGAAATTAAGGGGAGGAAATGTTAGGAAGCAGTACTGTTGTCAGAAAAATGAGGTGGATATGTAAGCAACTGTGTACATCAGAAAGCTCATGGCCAGGGCCAGCTCAGAGCTCACCGGGGTGATAAAATGGGGAGAGTGGAATATATATCCTTGGAGTACTTAAAAGGAGATTATAAAAAGGAGGGGAATCAACTTTTTACTTGGGTAAATGGTGACAGGACAAGGGGAATGGTTTTAAATTCAACAAGGGAAGGTTTAGGTTAGATGTTGGGGAAGTTCTTCACAGAGAGAGTGGGGAGGTGCTAGAACAGGCTGCCCAGAGAAGCTGTAGATCCCCCATCCTTGGAAGTGTTGAAGACCAGGCTGGATGGAGCCTCAGGTAACCTGGTCTAGTAGCAGATCTGGAAGTTGGTGGCCCTGCCTGTGGCAGGGGAGTTGGAGCTTGATGATCCTTGGGATCCCTTCCAACCCAAGCCTTTCTATGATTCTATGATTCCATGATTCTACATTGAAAGTGACTTAAGAATCTTTACACAATGTAAGGGTCTGCACTACATGATGCATCATTAACAGGGCCAATGCCCTTAAAAAAAACAGATATAAACAATTCATGAGTGATGTTGAAAGCAAGTCAGTAAGGCCAGGCTCAGCTGTGAGGTTACAGAGAGGGACAGTGGAGCAATGGGCTCAGCCTGCATTGGCCAAGGGGAAGAAGATTCAATTGAGCAACTAGTGCTGGATATGTTTTACTGAAGTTTCTGACCAAAGAACCAACCAAGACTTTTTTTTTTTTTTTTTCCATTGGAAGGTTGAATACAATGCACTGGAGTGACATCTGGAAGCAAGAATGAATTGTTGTTCAGTAAGATGTGACACAGAGAACACCAAGGGTTGCTGTTTTACTCAGTTACTGTGATTACCAATGTTGTCCACAAAGACTGAAGCTTAATTAACATTTTTAAATTGTGCTTTGACTTTTTTAGCTCTTCCTATAAAAGCACTTGTGCAGCTGTGTCATTTAAACAGAGAAGCTTTAACTGTTCAAACTACTCACCTGCCAGAGGTGGATTGCTTCTAGGCTTCTGACAAGAAGAAAACACTTTGAGTCCAGACATGACTTCCTGAACATGATACAGGCTGGTTTGTTTAGCAACAGGGATCAGTGTATTAGTTTAAGGACCAATAAGTTAGTTTAGCAAAAGGAATCAATGAGTGTGAGTTCTAAAACTTTTCATTTCAACTTTGCTTTGCTTAATGTACGAGCGGCCTTCTTTGCCTCAATGATTCTACTTCACAAGAAGATCCAGTCATAATAGAAGACTTATCTTTGCATTTCACCAGGTGCAAGGAGGTTTTCCTTGGATTTTCATGTGTCTTTTTTTGGAAGTTGCTCATACATAACAAGCAATAGAACTTTGCCAAAGTGGGGAAAAACAGCTAAAGGTCAGCCAAAAGTCTCAGTGATGAAGCTGAAGGTGGAAAATGGGGATAAAGTAAGTAGGCCTGTGACCACCCTAAATGCAACTGTGTATGCCCAGGGGGACACCAGCATTTATTAATGAGTTCTTGGAAAAAAAAATAAATACGTTTGCAAATATACTGCATATGTATGTCTTCACTGTTTCAATGCAGAACTTGGACTCTGAGAGAGTGTGCTTGTTTGTTAAGTCACCCAATATGTATTGTGGGGAATAAAGGAACTCCACATTGGAGTTACAGAATTTTCTTCCCAAATTTTGGATGAGAAATACTAGCAATCTTCATCAGCTTTCAAAGAACTCACACAAGCTACCAAGGCAATTCAATGACCATATCAGGCCTCTCCTTCTCAGTCAGGACTTTAATCATACACAAAATGCTGTAAAAGCATTTTGTTCAGGCTGTATATTTCAATGGTAGAGTGCTATAAGCTTGTTTGCTCTTGGTGAACTGATAATGTACCTTTGGGCAGAAAAGAACTGGACATTCAGGCTTGCCCATGAAATGTTTGTGCGTTCCTCCACTGTATTTGAGATTTTAAAGCAGAATTACCAAGGGAAGTGCAGGAATGTGATGTAAATGTACCCTTCCCCTTGCAGGGCCTGCAATCAATTCTTGTTCTCCCCCCACTGTCTGAAATGCCCAACTCAACATGTAGACAAACAATTCCATTGGAAAGGAGAAATGTACAATTGAGCGTACCCCTTTCTAGCTGCCTTCTGAGTTCCCAAAACACTGACCCAAGTTTAGGCATCTGCAGTGGAGCTTTGCTACCGTTTCTCTCCTGTTTTGCAGTCCCACATGATTTGGGCAACTGTCTGGCAAGTCTCAGCCCAATTCCTGAGTGGGGTCACAGCTGAAGAGTCACAGTGACCCAGTGCAGCAGGTAGGGAAATGTCCCACACAGCCCCAAAGTTACTGGTGGTTCTGTGTTTGCACAGGTTTATGTAGCAATTGCACAAGGCTGCTGCAGGGTGAAACTCAGGATTGCACTTAACTTTAGGATGCTGAATGCAGAGGTTCTCAATGCCTCCCCAGTATCTAACAGTTTAACCTTTCTATTATGTAACTTCTAAACAGTGTCACAGGCTTTGATCCACGAAGGGTCAGTATTTCTCTTTGATAAATTCTATCCCTCGGGTGCAAAAAAAATAGAACAGAAGGACATATCCAGTGGAAAAGAGGGAAACTTAAATTAATTTTCTGAAGAGGGAATTATAATTCTGTTAAACAGTAAAAGAAAAGATACAACTATTTTGCATTATACATAGAAAAGTGTGTGTGGTGGGGGAAGCTGAGGTCTCCAAATTTGCCTGGAAACTTACAGCCTCTCACACATGCAACAGAAATTGTCTCTCATTTCTTTTACTCAATGCAGTTTAATAAAATTCACTCTGTTGGGCAGAGGAATTTTGATAGCTGGAATTCTGCATATTGAAGTGGGTGCATACTGCAATGTGTACATACACCAACTAAGACAAGCTACAGTAAACAACTGTCATTTGTTTTACTGAATATTTAACAGCTTCATTTGAAAAGCAACGCTATTTTACTTTTTATGTGTGCTCTAGGTGTCAAGACACAATGGCATATAAATCTACTCAAATCAAACCTAAACCAGAGCCTCTTATATAAATACACAATACAATTAGAAGGAAATGGTCATCTCAATATTGCCACACTAATGAGAACTGCCTTTATGAAATGACTATATTCATTTAATTAAAAAGCCCATTATGGATCCCATTCAAAACGCTGTTCATTGAACTCTTTCATACAAATCTAATTTGCCTTTGCAGAATGTCAGGACTATGATGTTTATTTGGAAAACAGGTTCTGAACGACAAAGTTTTGTTTTTTCTCCCTCTCAGCTCAGAGGCATAGGTAATGGAGAATTAGCCCTCATATGCAGATTCATCTATTTCAACAGATAGTTAAGATCCAGACAGGTAACCCCTGTATAATCGCAGTCATAGACTCATTCAGGTTGAGAAAGAACTGTAAGATCACCAAGTCCAACCATCAGCCCGTCACCACTGTGCCCACTAAGCCATGCTATTCAATACCACATCTACCCTTTTTCCTTGACACACACACAGAGCTGCTCTATAACTAGGTTATAGCATAACCTTAGTTATGCTTAACTATGGTACAAGCCTTTGTACCACACTGCTTTGCTTAATACAGCCACATTCCTGTGTACTCAATGATCAATATCTCCACCTCCTTCAGCCACCAGACCCCCAGCACTCCCAGCTGAGCAGGAATGGCAAAGTATTAGTCGGGAAGAGTGTACATCTGACTGATGTATTCAGCTTTCAGAGGTTTGGGGATCAAGTACTGCCCATGCAACATGTGCCTAAATATGCAGGTTTCTAATTTCAGATAAAGTTCCTAAAGGAACACAGTAAAGTTATGACCTACATGTTAAAGATGTACTCAGTTCCAGGGCTGAGCTGTAGTTTCAAACATTAAACTTAGGTCTAGACATCACAACACTTGAATTATTTATGTGATTGCTAATGTTACGTTCCAGAATTTAAAATAAATGCCTTATGCCCCAGACTTTGGCACACACATTTACTCCTAATGAAAGCCTGCAATGCCAGTGACCTTCATTCCAGATTTCAGCTATACTTAAAATTTAGTACACTACAGACTGAGAACCATGGGCTGCCTGTATTTATATCCCATGCAATCCTCTTGAAATTAATAGAGCTTTGTAGCATACATAGCAGGCAATTTGGCCCCGAATAAGCAGAAGGCATACTTTCAGTTTTTACTGCAGATTATGGCACATTTTGTTAAACTGTCAGGCCATGTCTGGTAAAAGCAGTCTAAAAAGAGTGACGAGCCAGCACCATTGCCCTTCAGGACATTTTGCAGCATTATTAGTTTGCACAGCCCCTCAGAAAAACAGCATTTTAGGAGGGCTTCGTTAGTTGTAATTGTCTAGTTCTTGTCAGTGCAATTATGTTCTACCAGATGTTGCCAAGTGCCTTCCATAGTCTTTTCTAGCCTACAAGTCTGTACTGTTGCCCACTGCCATACCAGTTCAGGATCTTCTTATATCACATACGAATCAATAAGGTCAATGTGATGTCTAATGGATCAGTTTGGGCAGTGCTGCTGGCCAAGATTTGGTACTTTGCTTATAGAAAAGAAGAAAGAGAGAATGCAAAACAGTAATGTAAAGAGCCATTTAATTGGAAATCTTTGTCAGAAAGAACCATTTGATCATCATTAGTGAATGGTGCCATGCTGTAGATGTGTCCAGGCTCTTCTGGAAGCTCATTTTTTGAACTCTTGGCTAAGAATATTTTGTTCTACTTCATATGTTAGATACAAAACGTTATGAGCAACAGCAGTTTCTTAAAGAAACTGGTAACTCCATTTTAATCTCATGCAGGTTTGCACTACCACCACTATAGGCTGAATGTTTTTGGTACATACCAACACTGCTAAGTTAACGTAGATGTGAAAATATTAGACTACAGTTTATTAAGTAGCATTAGTTCTTAAGTTTCCCTCAAATCTCCAGCACAAAAGCAATCCATAGACAGAAATCAACTCCCCACTTACTGAAGCTCTGCAGGGATAGGAAAGCAGAGCCATAAATGCAGCACCTCACATTGCTTTGCTATACAGCAAGAGCAAAAACTTCCTCCCTGAGGAACAGAACAAGGATGGGAACAGACCTACTGAATCAAAAAACAAAAAAAAACCACCAAAAAATCAAAAACCAATTCAGTCAATAACCTGTCTCTGTTAGAAGAACTATATGCTGTCGAGCAGTGTAAGAACACAGTAAGCATACATGGTTTTCTTTCAGCAACGTAGCAACGTGCCTTTCCAAATCAGAGCTGTTATTTTTATGCCGTCAAAACCCAGAGCCATGTCAGACACTTGCAGTACTACAAGTTGTGTAGCACCCATAGGCACCTTTCTGAAAGTTAACAGAACAGGCAGAAGAAAAAAAGAGAAAGAAGACGTATTTTTAAGACACTGTTGAAGAGTATGTCCATGCCTATAGCAAGCCCTAGCAGATGGGTCTCAACAGAGTTCCAAAGCACTCTCTGTGCCTTGTTAATGAGGAAAGATAAACTGGGCAATGAGTTAAAATAAAAAACGTTCTGTTTTTGTTTGTTTGTTTGTTTGTTTGTTTGTTTTTTGTGACACTTTGGTTATCTTTAAGACCAAACAATTTCCCAAGAGCCCCAAGAGCTCAGTTTAGGTAGCCTGGTGGCCTCTACCTGTTAGCCTGTAGTGCTTCCTTAGGGAAGAGAAAGCATTTGATTTTGTCTCATTTCCTTGTGACTTTCAGTGGAACCCAAACACTGTGACTGCCTTTCTGCATATGGCAATCCCTCTTTGAGGAGGGATTTTGCAACAGGATAAAAAACAAGTGGTTAAAAATTGTAATAAGGTTTTTAAGGGTGCCATTCAGAGGCAAAGAAGTGTTGAAGTCACACCTATTAGCAATCATAATTTAATTCCTAGATCATTTTTCACCGCAGCAGTTGCCAGTATCAACACTACATGGGTTCTACTTCTCATCACTGTGGTTCTGACTTTGAATGCTTCCAAAAAAAAAAAAAAAAAAAGGCACAGTCTAAGAATTATTTAACAAATTAAGATGGTGAACAGCTTTAAGCAATGCCTGTTTGCCTGGAAATTGCAATCTGTCTGGAAGCAGCACAGTAATACAAGCAGAAACAAAAGGTAGTACTGACCATGATTCCCTTTGCTTTCTTTCCAACAGCTTTATCAAACACACAACCATCTTTGTGTCTGTTTGCCAACAACACCACTGTGCTGCACACAAGGGGGGTTGGATCTGGATGATCTTGAAAGTCCCTTCCAACCCAAACCATTCTATGTTACTGTGAAACATAGCCAAATGAACTCTGAGCTTCCAGCCTGGTGCTGAACAACTTGCTCTGACTTACAGGTGGTTTTCAAGGCGATTCAAAGCCTAGAATTTAATAAGTCCATCAGGAGTTTCAATACGATGCTAATAAGTCAAAATTAAGGTGTGTCAATAGGTTTTGACAAGAATGATATTGTCCACATTATATAAAACACATTATTTCATATAACTGTTCTTTGGCATATCATTAGAGTACACTGACATTTTGATTTAAGCTATTTCAGATATTGCTATGAATACCCTTTAAACTACTACTAGTCTTAATAGGGAACACACAGCAAAAGCAAAGGCAATGAGCTTCTGAAAAACCATCTATGTCACAAGGAACACCTTCCACCCAAAGACCACGGCTCCCAGCAAGGAAAGGGATCTCCCAGTCTAGGACTGGGACAGCTGCTACCTATGATCATCTCCTGTCATCTCCCATTGCTCCAGCAAGGCTGGACCCCATAAGCTCACCTCTGTGCAGTTAAGCCTTTTCCCAGTTAAGTATCTTGAACACATCCTCTATTGCTTCATCCCTACTCATCCTTGTGGCAGCACATGGCTTTCCCACTCTCCATACTGAGATCCTCTTGCATCCATTAATCCAACAACACCAAAAATTGCTCAGATATGACATCTGCTCCTGGATTATGTTAAAGCTTCATCTCAACCTGAGGACAGGACAATTTGTTTTCAGAGGAACATTTATTTCAGACAAGCCAACGTGAAACCTTTTAGCAGCTTAATGCAAAAAAGCAGGGAGGAGGGAGAAATTGTGGGTGTCCCACTAAACTGAAGGAGTTAAAGATAAAAGATCAAATAATAGCTATCATGGGAAGTTGTGGGGATGGAATTCATTCCACTTGTAAGAAAATAATTAGTAAAATATAGGATACATATCTATACAAATACAGTGAGGAAAAAAGAGATGTGTCAGGACTTGCATAATAAATCTAATCCATGTCTTCCAATTCAAAGTGAAGCTCAGTGATTTACATGACAAATTGATGTATATGCACATGTGCGTGACAGGAGAGTGGATTGCATGCATTTTCAGCCATTGCCTCCTATGATCAAGCCCTGGAATATACAGATCATTATACGAAATATTCTTCTGGATGACTTTTACCAAGAATTTAAGGAACTTTGTTAGCCAAGTCTGACTATACTGAAATAGGAGATAGGGATTATTCCGTAAGAAACATCTTAGCAATACATGCCTATTAGGTTTCCTGTATTGTGGACTGTTAATCCCTGCTATAAAGCAATCTTTGGAAGACCTTCTTTGCTACAGAAGAGCAGAAAAACTTCGAGAAGAACAAGGAATCATAAAATCATTAAGGTTGGAAAAGACCACTAAGATCATCTAGTCCAACCATCAGCCCATCCCCACCATGCCCACTAATCATGTTCCTCAGAGCCACGCAACATTAAGCTTACAGGATATGTTTTTTCATGATTGTTAGTAACTTTGCACAACTTAAAGTTGCTGTTGCGCTGTATATTAGATCACAATGACTCAGTTTTGGTTTTACCTATGTTACCTTTGTGTCTGCAAAATTTCAAACATATTGAGTAAACCAGTGTACTTTGTAATCACCTCAGGCAATCTTAATTAATCAGAAGAAATGAATAGTATGTACACTACTGCTTGTGGCACCTGATAGGTGCAATCTACTCCTAATTAGTCATCTTATTTTGTTTCTTCCACTCAATTGCTGGTACTACAAGAATGGTAAATACAGACATAGACTGTATTTGCAGACAGACAGTGAAAATGGCATCATGAGAAGCATATGCAAGATTCACACTTGCTGGGCCTTGGTTCCCTGGTGCTGAGTGACCTTGTCTATGCTGACTTGGAAGAGCAGACAATCTGCTACTGCTACAAACCAGGCCATGCTTCACTCCTTCTGAAATAAAGCAGAGCAGAGAATCGTGCTGCAGGGAAGGCATATATATCCTGTGGGTGAGATGGTAGGCAGCCAGCACATGCTGAGCTCTGTGTATATCTGGAGGTGCTAGTTTGTCTTCAGGGGACAGGCAGACAAATTTAGAGCAACCCCTAAGCAGCCCTTGAAGCACAAAGCTACCGTGGAGGTTATTTCAGGCATTTCCTGAGAGTAGAAGCACATTCCGTCTTCTCCCTTACATACAAAAGATCAAAAGAACAATATGAGTAAGGTTATTAATCAGCAACATTTCATTCTTGAAAATATGAAAAAATAAAACAAGGAACTCCTTTCTGTGTAATTCCTGCTTAATGCAGCTTTGTAGTTAACATTTAGATGCTCGAGTATATGTTAAATATTGCTGTTCTGCCCCTCATCTCTGTAGCCATTATATATTATCCAGCAGATAATACAAACAGCTTTCACTTAACAGGCAAAGAAGTAGAAATGACAAGGCCTGGCATTATATTAATGCACTGAAAAGCACAGTATTATTCTGTTCAAATGTGCTTTTGGAAAACAGTTATTGAACTCTGAGGAAATGGCTCAAGAAAAAATCATTCTCCGGACAAAAGTAATAGCTGCCCAACAGCCTCATATGGACATCTGTCACAGTGTCCTCCCTCCCTGAAATGGTCTATTATTCAAATCCTGCAATATTTCATGTTTACATAGGAAAGAAAATTTCCCATTCTGCGATATCATCAGGGGAAATTCAGGGGTGACAGATAATGGCAGTATAAATCTCATGATGTCAAGGACATCCAGTGCAGCCATGTAAGAAGCAGACAGCTGGAAGGAGCCAGGGCTCCATCAACATGAGTTCACTGGTGTAAGACTGGTCAAGCAAAGAAGTGCTGCCTTCTTGAAAACTGGTCTAAGGAAACAAGTTCCACTACCAGTACTGGTCTGTTCAGCACCAAGTTGCTTCACTATTTTCATCTTTTGTAAATCTAATTTCAGCGACATCTTCTTAAAAGCAGATGCAGTCTCTTAAAGGCACGAGAATTAATTTGTACTGACACCATAATTTTAGTCATTAACAGGTTAAACGTGCTTCTACTGCACTCATTAGAGCTTTGTTTCTTTATAGAAATGAAGTGACATTGGCTTCTAACATCAGATTCACATCAAAATTTAAATAATTGCTGCCATAAATACATTAATAGTTACACTTGCTAAAACCAGTTCTTAATTTGTTATGTGTGCTTGATTAAGATTGCTTTTATTCCTCAGAGGCTCCTGGAGCTTAATGCCAGAAAGAACTATTTCACCCATGCAGTCCAATGACATATTTATTATAAACAGAAACTAATTCTAAACACGTAAAATCACGACCCAGCAGAGTTAAATCAAAACTCCTCAGCTCCTGGGAAAAGATACATTCCTTTTTTTTTTTCCCAAATTTTCCCAGATATAAAGCAAAAGGCAACACTGAAAATGTACTGAGTCTAAGCCTACATAAATCAAACTGCTGTTAACAAGATACATACAAGGTCTAAATATACAGGCAGTTAATAAATCCACCCTCACCATACAAAACGTGTTGTTCAGAAACATCACTCTATGACACTGCAGAATATAAACGATTCCAACAACACATGGACAGACTATACCCCCAAACCATCATCTTGATGGGGAATATCTCATTACCGGCCTCTTCCTTATGCCTCGTTAACTTTTTAAAGGAGGGGGAATAAAATGGAGAAAACACTTTTGACACCTCAATGGGGTCTGATGTATATTACAGAAAACAATGGTTCCTACTGTTCAGTGTCTCTGTTTTGTCCTTTGTACTCCAACCTCTTTGCATTACTCCTGACATTTGGGACTCATAAGACAAGGCACGAACTGTGAGTTGACCTCACTGAATTCCTTTTTAAAAAGAAAAAGCTCTTTAAGAGAACTTTGTGTTGAAAGGAAGGACTGAGATTATTAAAAACGAGAATTAAAAAAGGAAATTTACCAAAGTGAGAACAGTGCACACCCAACTTGTATGCACTTTTACTAAGCCCTTTCTTGCTTCTGAGATAACCACAGAACAAAACACTTTGGAAAGATTTTCCAAAGATTCAGAATGTCCATTATTCACAAATTAAATAATATTCCTCCTGCTTTCTTCCACCAAAATGCAGATAATATGACAGCAATTTCTGGACACTGCAGCCCAGACAGACAGAGGACTTCTTCCCACAGTCAGTCCATTTGTGTATATGGCTACATCCTGGACAAATAGTTTCATCATTTAAAACCTTAGGGAGTAAACTATTCCCAGACAGAACCTACCTTGGTGAAATGCATCTTTGGAGTGGACAGCCCAAGACACGTTAATGGACAACCAGTGAGATGCTATTCTTGTGCTACATGTACCAAGGCTCAAATGTGATCTGAATGACTCCCCAGTGTTGGAATTTATACGCATCTTGGGGACACTGGATATTGTGTGTTGCTACACAGAGCTAAAACATTGCAATCTCTGTTTATAAATCTTTGAGAAAAATGCATTTTCCTGAGCTGCAGCTATGGCAACAAGCAACCCAATATTGAGCTGGGTGGCACAGTATACTATACAAAGGGTTGTTTTTTTTAACTTCTGAAATAATTTATTGGAAAATCTGAGGCAATTAGATCACTCTATTTTTTCAATATAGACAGGCTTCATATTATGGAATGTTATCTAGTAAAAATAGAGGATTTTTTTTTTTTTCTGAGCTCTTTTGTTTCATTTTAATTAGAAAAAAAATGAATACCTCAAACTTCCAATTCTGAACTTTTATGAAAATCTGTGATTCCACCCCTGGCCATACACATTCCATGTGTATTGTCATTAAGTTGTTTAGATTGTGGGATACCTTCACCACATGGGAGGAGTAGTTTCTGAATGACAGCAACACGGTTGTAAAGATCTGGGTCTTAAGCCTATGCCTTTGTTAAATACAACTCTGAGGTATGTATACCTTTGTTGCTAAGAATTTGAATTATTCAACTTCTGGCACTAACATTTCTATCAACAGCGCCCTTGGTATTATCTGCTTAAAAATGCTTAGGATGCTAGCCCTAAAGTTACCACTTTAATAGGGAAAAACTGTCATCCTTGTGCTACCTTGAAGAGACAAAATAAGGTAAACCCCAACAGATCATTCGTGTTATTTATTTGACCAGCAGAGTGACATTCAATGGTGAGAGGCAATACATGGCTCAAGTCAGATAACCCTTTTTCTTGTCTGTTTGGCCATCCATTCTCGACATAAAAGCACTGAAGGTACACTCTCTGAGGCACAGTTTCACCTTTGGAATGCTGCAGAAGTACCTGTCAGCTCTGTAAGGCAATGAGACGTGGCTAAATGAACTGAAGATAATAATACATAGCTCAGAAATTTCAGGGTTTGAAGAGGACCTTCCCCATTCTGCCTGAGCAGAAGGCCTTGATCTTAATGCTGGGTGTAACAGCAGATGAGTGAATGGTAACCATGAAGGAAGGGCAGAGTCCATTTTGAATAAATGTCTTAATTTCAGCCGGGATGGAATTGTTTTCTTCAGAGTGTCTGGTATGATGCCATGCTTGGTTCTAGAAGAAAAACAATGCTGATAACACACTGATACTCTGAGTTACTGCTAAGCAGTGGTGTACTGAGCCAAGGCCAATCACAGCGAAGGGCCTGAGGGAACTGAATTAGCACAGTTGACTGAAATTGGCCAAAGGAATATTCCCTACCCTATGACATCGTGCAGAATGAATTTTGAAGGGGGTGGGAGTTCGCCTAGCTCTTTTTCACAACTCAGAGGCCTAGCTGGGCATCGGTTGGGAGGTGGTGAGCCACTGCTTGTCCACCACTTGTTATATACATTTATATATATATATATAATCCAAACATTTTTCCTTTTCTCTGTCTTTATAAATAGATTTATCTCAACCCATGAGTTTTATGATTTTTTTTTCCACTGTTCTCTCCCCCCATCCCATTGGGACGCGGGGGAATAACAGAATGACTGTGTGGTGCTCAGTCACTTGCTGGATTAAACCACAACAATAAAGATATATGAGTTGGCTCTAAATGCAATGTGACCCCACAGCCATGACTTCTTTTTCTAGCTATGTCCATGAGTTTTCAGTGAATAAATCAATACACGCCTTTGTATCTCAATTTCCCGCTTTGTAAAACGAATATAACAATATTGGTCTCCTCTGTAAAATACCTTGAGATCTATCAGAAAAGGTTAGGCATTGCTGGCAGTATCCAGTTTGAACATGAAATCCCTAAGTGTGGCTCCTGTAGTCCCAGGCAGTCATAAAGTAATTGAGAAGCTGTCCGCATACAAATTACTAAATAACGGACTCCAAATGCTTGTATTTTCCTTTATTTACTCCTAACACTGCCACAAAAAGTGCAACCTTTCTTAACTGCTTCTGATGTCAAGTACTTATATTCGCCTTTACCCTGTGTTTACCCTGAATGTTATTTTCACAGCTGCCGAGAACATCATTATCAAAGAAACAGCTAGTCTAAATTATTAAGAAAATGGAACAATTGATGTTTCCATAATACACAGTATTCCCCATCTGAGCCTTGAAATCAATTATGGAAAACATTAGGCCCCTCTGTCTTCCCTTGGACCAAATTCAAGATCCAGTATTTTATCATCATTTGTTCCAACATTATAATTGTGCATTGACTTTGATTAAGCTCTTTTTAGCCTAAGCTCTTGAGCAAGAAGACTCTTTCTTGCCTCTGAATGCACAAAGCAGCTTGCTTTGTAGCACTTACACCCCCTCCCCCATTATTCTTTATTTTATTTTGCAGCTGAATTTGTTATTCTCAAAGCATCTTCTGCAAATTCTCTCCCATAAACCACTCTTTTCCTTATATTTTCAGTCTTCATAAATGGAGGATGGTGCTTATTCCTCAGGTTACTTTTCTTAGACACAAAGCCTTCAGAGTTGGAAGGGGATCAAAATGAGGAGAAGCCCATTTGCTAGACAACTACCTTCAAAATTGAAATTTTGAAAATTCATAATACTTCAACCAAATTATAGTAATTATTGAACTTCGACACAAAGTTATTGCTTCTCTGAAATTCTGAGGTGTCCAAGTCTTGTGCTAATTCAGTATATTCAAGGCAAAGTACCCCAAAATGCCAGCTCATTCCCAGCACCGCCAAGTACTTGCTCCACCTGGACACCAGGAAAAAAAGTAGTCTGAGACATGAAACAGGTTCCAAGACTCAGAGATCACCTGTGACATTTTTGATCTATGGTTTCTGCCAAGCACTCACCAAAAATGACATTCTCATGCCATAGGGACATTATATGTTTAAAAGGTTCTCACCTCATAAAAATAAAAATTCAGTAACATACAGGAATGTTACAGCATGTCCTAGATTCCACCATTTTCATGATTAGATTAAAAGAGAAGAAATCACCAGGGACCAGCCAAGAACAAGTTCTTTGCTTAACTGTCAATAGCTGATAGATAAGGTTGGCAAATATGGACCACCGAGAAACTGACGCTGTATTCTGACATCCCAGCATACTCATCAGGGCCTTTGTCATCTTCTCTGATGTCTGCCCTTACTAGGAGTGAGTCACCTTTGTCCATGTCTAGCAACCACCTAACCTTCATTTCACTGAGATTTGCATTGTCAGATTTCTCCCCCTGCTCTCTCACCTCAGTACTCTAGATGAATACCTGTAGATTAGAGCAAAGGTGAAAAAGAATCCCCTTTAATAAAGAAAACATAGACAGATAGACTTTCTGATTCTTGAAAGGATCCTCAGTATTTTACTGTTACAATACAGTTTTTTGCAGTACAAAATGCTTCTTTCAGCATGAATATAAAGAGTGAAAAAGGTGCCTGTTTGCAGCAAGTGCTTGACCTATCTCCCTCATTCAGGAAGATACTTCAGCATACACACACTTTACTCTAAGAAAACCTCTTAGGGACTATCTGTGCAGCCAAGGAACTTGCCCAATGACCATTACTCTTACCACAGTGCATCATTCTCCATCCCAAATAAATTAAGTCTATAAAGAATCACAGAATCATTAAGGTGTGAGAAGACCTCACCAAGTTCAATCCCAACCCATCCTCACCATGCACAGTGCCCATGTCCCTCAGTGCCACATCTCCACAGTTCTTGAATACCTCCAAGGATGGTGACTTCACCAGCTCCCTGTCAGCCTCTGCCAATGCCTCACCAATCTTCTGAAGAAATTGTTCCCAATATTCAACCTGAACCTCCTCTGGCACAACTTGAGGCCGTCACCTCTTATCCTACCCAAAGCTTCATTTTCAGGACTGAGCTTCACCACAGAATAGGGAAGGGAAAAGAGGAAAGGAGGGAGGTTAAGAGCTTTTGTCCAGGACCTCGTGGGAGAGGTCTAGTTCAGAAACGAGATCCAGACTCTTGCAGTGCCAACATAAAAGTGATGGAGTTCAGAATGAATGTTGTTTAGCTTCTGTAGAAAACAGTCTTTTTGCTGGTTGCTGCTAAGATTAAATTTGAGCCACGTGGGGTAGGGATAGTTTAAAATCATTATCACTCAAGCAGAAAGGCCACTACCCATTCAGTCATTCAGCCTAATCTCCCCC
>VXAB01006984.1:278410-293131 GCA_013399175.1 Odontophorus gujanensis
CCCCCCCCCTTTTTTTTTTGCCTTTTATCTTCTTCATGCTGCTGTGCATCAGATGACTGTATTGACTCATCCTCCCACAAATATAAACGTTCTTGGATGTTGAGAGCTTATTTAAATCAACGTTTTTCTTGACTCTCTGCTGTAAACACACAGTTCTTTGGGCTCATTTGGGGTCCTCTCTAAACTGAAAAGCAAAAGTCTCATTAGAGACAAATTAGCTACATAGTACAGATCCTTAAGAACCTGAAGGATCCTGCAGAGGGAACTTCTTTTGCAAACACCAATCAAAGCAATGGGCAAGAAGGGTTAGTATTAAACCATTTCATCAGTGACTCACATGGCAGCTTAAAGGAGAGAGGACATGGAAATGACATGAGCAGAAGCAGTGTACAGGGACACAGTCAGCAATACTGTTGGTAGGTGGACAGTTGGAGAAGGTGATCTTAGACATCTTTTCCAACTTCAACGATTCTATGACAGGTTTGTACAAGGTGTATGTGAATTACAGATGTGAACCTCAAATATATGTGTTGAATTTCCTTCCTCGTGTTCTACACCTGTCAGAAGATGCACCAAAAAGATCATGCCCACAACTCCAGTGGCACGTCCTTCACAGTTCATCTCACATGTTCCAGACAATTAAATAGCTGCTTTGACTCAGCCCTCACTGCCTGGAGAGCAGATTCCTTTACAATGCATAAAGTTGTACATTCCTTTCCCTTATTTATTGCTTTCTACCCTATGCTTGAAAGCTTGGCAAACAAGTCTGGGATTGTAGGCTCCTGGAATATGTAGGAAATGCATATAATGTACCTGGAATTACATGGCAATGATGTCCAGCTTGGTACTGTAATTTTCAGAGGATTGTGAAAAATGGGGAAAGTACAGCAAGAAAGGCAAAAATGATTGGTAGGCTTACTCAAATGGCCTTCAGCAAAAGACCTTAAGACCTCAATCTATTTATCCCATTAAAAAAGAAGAGTGACCAGCTTATCATGTATATGTTCCTTTTGAAAAAGCAAATAGGAAGCACCAAAGAGATTTATAAAAGCTCACGTAGGAAGATATCAAAAGAAACAGTAGCTGGACATGAAATGCCAGACTCATACAAAATAGAAGTGAGGATTTATTCAGTTATTTATACAGCGAAGGTGAGTAACCACCGGAACAAACTGTCAAGGGAAATGGAGGCATCTCTGTCTTCTGAAGTGTTCAAATCAAGACTGAATGACTGCCCGGGCAGCAGGTATGATTCAAACATAAGTTACTGGGTTTAGTAACCCCAGGTGAAATTGGCAGACAGCATATTCAGGAAGCTGGACTGGATGTTCTAAGGGTCCCTTCTGGTCCTAAAAAGCATTAATTATGAGCACAGTGTCAAGCATTTTAACAACATATTGTGCTTTCCTGTCCTTTCTCTTTGTGCATTTTAATGAACAATTCCAAATTTAGCTTAGCTCCCCCAACTTTTGAATACAGGTTTCAATTATAAAAAAGCTCAATTATGATAGTGTTGACTAAATTCAGGGTTACAACACTAAGGATCTCTCTGTTGTCTAGTAAAAATTACTGCTAACAATTACTTTAACAGTTTTGTTCAGTAATTCTCAGAGTACCTTCTCTTTGCAGTACATCTGGTAGTCAGTGTTTTAAAACTGAAGTTCTTGGAAAATCTGTATGACGTGGACACACGTGACTCTTGTACAGACATACACAAATAGATAACATGAGTATGTTCAGAATGAACCTGCTGCTCCCCACACAGCCAAAGAACTGCATTCTCCACAAATAATTAGATCTGTACAAAACCTTGGGTTGTATTATGGATCCCAACCAGAAAGATTGCTTTCAATGTAATAAGGCTTCCTGCTCTCCTTTCCTTGTGCATACGTGTGCACACATTGAGAAAACACTGATTTCCTTAAAAGCTAAAAATATCCTTTCCTATAGCATGCAAAGTCCTCTTAAAAAGATGTATTGCTGTCTTGATCAGAATCAGTACCTTTACTTCAAAGACTGCCAATATGGAAAGCAACACTGAAGATATATTTCGTATCCAGGCAGCACTTTTCCTTTGTTTTAAATGAGAATCTCTTTCATTTCTTAAAAAGTAAAAAATAATAAAATCTCACCAGGAGTTGCAGATTCCCAGGGACAGCACTGTCTCATATGTTCTGTAGAGTTTGTAGCATATAATGTGCAGACTTTTAAAGCGGAGACTCAGCTGAACAGAGTACATGAGAGGGGAAAATTATGCCTTAGAGAAGGTAAAAACAAGAGCGTCTCACACATCTAAAAGGAGGCCAGGGGCATCCACCTGCTGCTATTTTATTACATGGTAAAATATTCTCTATTTAAAAGTATCAACAGGTTTCAAAGGCAGGCACGTTTAGGAGGAGAAATATGAATGGGTAAACAAAGTTCTAAACTGAAAGTCATAGAATTGCATTTGAGTTGGAAAGGACCCTTTAAAGACCACTGGGTCCAATCCCCTGCAATGAACAGGGACACCTACAGCTCAGCCACATTGCTCAGAGCCCCATCCAGCCTGAGTCATACAAGTAAATGGGTTTTAAGCTTTTACATTAAAAATAAACAAACCTTGAACATACAGCTAAGCAGAAAACCAAAGCCACAACTTGTTATATTCAAAATACCATCGTCTTCATGTCTATCTTAAGATCCTTCTTTCTGCCCCTATCTGCTTTTTCTCCACTTGGACACATCCCATATCACACAACATTTCGCAGGAGGCTCTGCAGCAGGCCCAGGAAATCCCAGTAACACAGATCCAACGTGGTAGCATTGCAACGAGAGATCTCTTGGGATGGGAGGTGGGAATCTAATGAGCTGTGTATAATATACAACACAGAATGTACTGCTGCATCAGCTTTTTAGCAAGTACCATTGCAGTTACACTGGATAATGGAAACAATTTTATCCAGCCAGCTTGCTATGTCTTTATGTCTGTATATACTTCTATTGAAGATATATGTTGGAATGGGAAAAAAAAATAAATCATTTCTTGACCTTTTTCTTCTGGGTACCATTATGTGTTACAAACCTGAATCTATCACGTGCTCTGAAGGTGGCAGGTAAGAACCAAGGCTGGAAGAATTAGATTGTTAGTAGCTGCAAAAAATAGCTCCACTTCCAACCACTGCAAACCAGCAGTGTTGACAGAGTGATGGAAGGCTGACAATACTTTGCCAAGCAGGGTGAGGCTATCATAACCGAGCAGATGATTAGTTTTAAAACTTTTAATGGATCTCTGTCCACTGCAGTCTGATGGAGTGAACGGTGCTGGTACCTGAGGGAAATGTGAAACTATTTTATATCTCATTTGCAGGAATGAACACCCAGGAGGTATTTTCTTTTGACAGAATACATAAGACCTACCTGAATGCATTGCATTAGCTTTCTGAGCTGCTCCATACAGCAGATGCTAATATTTTTTTATCCCAGACTGGCCTCATTAAACAGCCTCAAATAATAGGGAAAAGTAAACCTAATAGAAAATTTTAGCTGTTTTGTGTACAAAACGTATTGGCTGTGGAGGGGGGAAGTTAACAAATAGAAGCAAATAATAAGCTGGATTTAAGAAAAGTGACAAAGAGAGAGCTAAAAATGAGCTTACATAGAAAAGCACCAGGAATGGAGAAAAATATAGTCTGATTTAGTAATGACAGCACAGAAAAGCCCATTTTGTTCCACTAGAGGAAGAAGTTAATGTCCACCTTGGATGCATAGGGTGCATGGTTTGTACCTGTCAGCTGAGAGAATAGGAGCTTATTACCAGCTGCTCACTGGATGGTGGCCCTTCCTAAGCTGAAGTGGCAGATGCCTGGCCAACAACTTCATACCTATAGGGCAGGCCCTCCAGCTAAAGAAATAAACACACAGAACATAAGATACCAGAACAGATGAGCTAAAAAGGCTGCAGAGCACGAGCTGAGCTGGTGCAAGCAACAAGTGCTCAATCAAATTGGACAGAGCTGGCACGCTGTACTTGGATATTCAGCTGCTTGTCCTCAAATCTGACTTACAGATGGTTCTTTCATCCTCTTGTATGCTGACACAGAAAGTCACCTACCTCTATGGCAGCTGAGAAAGTGGCTCAAGTCCCTAAATCAGCTGCTTTTCTGCTGGAGCTCAACTTATCTACATCTTCACTGCTCCTGTCAGAGCACAGGTTGAAACACTGCCCAGGTTGTGTCCAAGAGCAATCTAAACCTTCAGCATCTACAGCCATTCAACAATTAGCCACGAAGGCAGTGAACTGTGAGTAATTCTGCTCTTTAGCAGGGCTCTGCTGGTTCTGCTGTTACTTCAAGTGCCTCCACCACTCGCAGCAATCTGTCTGGTGAGCAGACGGTTAGGTCTCCAGGGAAGCAGATATCTATTTGTTCCAAAGCAAAGGCAATGCCAGGCACACAGGGGCCCCCATTCTTGACTAAGAATGCTAGAATGCAAATTTTACATTTGTGTTAACCCAAAATGAACCCACTTTGTAGAGCTAATGAGCTTCTCAAAGGAATCCCAGAGATTTCATAACACGTTCCCACAAACAAAGATCCTTCACTGGTACAGTATCTTCAGAGTATTGCACATAAATATTTTAGCAAACAAGATTAAAATTCCAGAATGCACTTTCTCAGCCCAGAGGTATAATGTTCACCTAAATAACAAAAATTATAGAAACATTCAGAAACGTAGAAGTTTCATTAGTTTGTGAAGTGAATGTTGAGCCACAATTATTCCAAGGAAAATGTAATATTGCAAAAATTACCAGAGCCATCCTTTTTATTAATATTACTTGATAAAATGTGAGCAGGATCATGTTAAAACTATTACATTAATATTCCTCAGGGAGTTACACTATAATTTTAGCTTCTCTTTCTCACTCTCACTCATTTTGCCCTGTGAGTCAACACGGGAGGATGGTTGGCAATCAGCTCCTGCAATTATCTTTCTCCCTAGATTTGAATTGTTAACCGTAGCTTCCACTAATAGAACTGCAAATGAATAGTATCCTTTTCACTTGTATTTACTGGATGAACATTATGCTCAATGACTCTTGTGCTCGAGGCAGGATGCTAAACAGAGGGCAAAAAGGACAAGCTTTATTTCTATTAGCTTGCTTAATGGCTGCAATGAAAATAAAGACAGGAGCGAAGACCACAGGGCCAGACTAGCAAATCCAAGGTGACTGGATGTCTCAGAAAGAATGTAAATGGATGACAGAGATATTTTCTCACTTGGGAAATTCTTGCACCAACACAGTCTCTTGTTTAAATGGCTGTGTACTCAGACTTCTGGTCTGGCTCCTCTGGGCCACATTCAATAGAGAACTTCAAAAGAGACTCCTTATTTCCCGTTTGAGTTCCCCACTTTGTAAGTTATGAGCATAAAAACTGGTGAATCTGGGTCTTTTTTTATGTAAGTCCTTTAGGAAAATGGAATTTATGCTCCAAACTTGATTTTCAGTATTTTATTTGTAGCCACATATCTCTCTGAACACGTGAGGAAATTACTGGGGTGGACTTCAGTAAAATGATCCTAATGATCTTTCTAATCTGCCTAATGTTCACTTCAAAAGCATAAAAGAATGGAAAGGACTATGAAGAAGCTCCACTGTACTCCTTCCTGGACACTCCAGGAACAAATCTGAGATCAGTATGCATAAACAGCAAATGCCATTGCCATCAAATGTGCATTATGTCCCTTCTTCACCTTCTTGCTTACAGACATATTTAATAACTGGACCTGCTTTTTTAGCTTACAGAGTGCACGCAAGGCTCTGATATAAGCTGCTCCAAGCACAACTTTGCATATGGTCATATTTCTAGGTGGCAAAATGGGACAAAGACTCAAAGCCCTGAGGAAAGTCCTTGATTATAAAGACTACTTGCACTTCAGAACACTCGAACAATAATGTGAACGTTTCACAAAGAATGAAAGAAGTTCATCAAAACAAGTGGATAACAATTGGCTTTTCTACTTGCCAAGCATGCAGCTGCCCCACTACACTGCAAGCCAGGAGTACACTGATAGCAGATGTGTTTATGGATCCAGAAATTCCAAACAAAAAGGAACAGTTTGTGGCTGCAGTAATAACATGGTCCTATGATTGCGGCATGGTTCTATTAATTAAATCATACAGGTAAATTCTTGTTAGCAGGGCTCTTTGCTGGCATTTGGGATTCATACACAACTCAAAACATTGCAGGGAAGCTATTCTAGGCTCACAAAATAAACTGGCTTTCAAACTGGAGCTAACTACAGTAAAAAGAATAAAGGGAAAGCGACCATTGGGCTACGGAGCTCTTCAGTGCATTTGATGATGGCACATTGCTTTCAGAACTTCTGCAATTACCTGGCTCTGGAAAATGTTCCCTCGGGAGAGGATGTGAGCCAACAGTACTATAAATCTCTGTGGATCTTTATTCTGTACAGCCTATGAAATTTCAATGCCAAAGCCCAGACATGCCCATCCCTGGTCATCGGCTGCTGGCAGACAGGCAGTGAGATGACACAGACATTAAAGAATCTATAAATACTCTTTTAGATGTTGGCTCTCACATTATCAATACTGATTCCTGAAGAAAAAATAAAACACAGCTATTAACGGTATGTGAAACATTCCAGACCCAGGGATTTCAGGTGTTACATAGTTTGGCATTTTTCAAAAATGAAGAGCATTGTTTGAAATGCACAGGGTCTTGCTTTGTGGCTGTGGTGCTCTGAGGTCAAGCAATTGCACCATATTGTACCCAACACCCCAAAATACGAAAGTCTCCTGGGTCTGATTGGCTTTCCCTCCTTTTTGAAACTGCACTCCTTCTTACGCCTGGTGCTTTTCATATTGCTCATACATCATTATTCATCTTCCTAAGGAAAAAAAAAAAACAAACAAAAACAACCTATTCCTTCCTGTGTTTCCTAAATTTAAGCAAATCACATCTGAAAGCAAAATGCTTTTCATTTTCAACAAAATTTTCAGCATAGGAAAATAATTTCCTTTCTCCCACCACCTTTCATTTTCTGATAGGCTCTAATCAACATCTCACGTGCTAAACTCTTTTGAAAATCCAAAGTGGAATCACGTGTTTCAAAATACTTAAGTCCCATTCAATTTCAGTAGTCTTTATCCAGAAGATACTTTTCTCTTTGGAAATTCTGGCACATAATAACTAAACATTATCTCCCTTTTTTGGCTCTTAAATACTCAGGTCTTTCTATCCTTCTGCCTGCACCCTTTTAAGACTCCACAAAATTGCATCTATTTTATGCTATTCTCCCCTTACTCTTTCACGTTCTTCCACTGGAACATACATGGATTTCTGTATTCATAAAAAGGAACCAGTATTCCCCAGATCCACTCATTACTCCTTAAAACATTTTTAGTCCTTCCAGCACTGAGTGTTAGTTATGAAGGCAATAGCTCTTTGATCTCTACAGCACAGATCAAAGACACGAGAGCCAAAAAACAACCTTCTAAATCAGTGCCAAGATTGTCACCTGAAAGAGAACCAAGACACATCAGTTCCCACTGGGAACTTCTGCCATTACTTGAACAGAATGATCAGTACTGAAGACTTTTATAGTAAAAAATCATAAGGTACATAATTTTCATTAACTTGTAATATATTCAAGGATGCACAGTAGAAATGGTGGCATTTTCCAGTACTTAACTAGTCCCAGTAACCAGGTTTGTCAAAATACGTTCAAGAAAACCAGCTGAAATGATTTCATATAGAGAAATTACATGCGTTGGAACACATCATTCTTATCTGAAAAGCCTTGCAAGCAGCAGAATTTGCTGTTCATTCATACAAGAGGCAGTTATATAAGCACAGCAGTGGGGAAGTATCTTCACATATCTTCACTTCTTCATCAACAGGTTGGAGAAACCATGAGAAAGGGAGGTCACAACTTGTATTTCAAGGCGACTGAATTTAAAGCTGATCTTCTTACTGGGATTTTTGTTTTGTTTTAAACAGAAAGTTGGTAGAATATACAATACTGGCCACCCTCCAGAAGCAAGAAAATAGAAGAAAAAAAAAGGAGGGAGTGGGGTGGAAGGACATTTCTGAAAGATCTTCCCCTGAACATTATGCTTACAGTTTTAAGTACTTCCTTACATACAAGATGAGAGGATAATCACAGTAAAGCTTCACAGTTAGGAAGTAACAAATAGACTTCTACAACAGTACAATGCATGCCAAAGCTAGAAATGCATGAACATCAAATGCTGTAGTGAAGCTAAACTACTGAAACAATGCAATCCTCCATGCCAGATCATATCCTATGTCTAAAGAAAAAATTATTTATTCTACAAAGAAACAATGCTTTTTTTTTTTTAAATCAAAATCTAAAGATACCAACAAAATGATACAGCTAAGAAATTTAACATGGTAAAAAGTTCCTTTTCATATTCTAATTTACAGTCAAGACATCGGAATACAAAACGACAGGTACAATTTTAAGAGAAGTCAGTTCTCATTTATGTATCCAAAGAAAGAGATGAAATGTAATCACCGTGTCTGTTTTTTCTACAAGTGGTTGAATGCTGAGTAGTTCTGAAGTTTGGATTGCTTATGTACAAGGCATAGTTTCAGAGCATCTGAATGCCTCATAAATGTTGTGACCACTGTCACAACCTCTAATTTAGCAGCTCATGGGCAAGCTCAGCTCTTTGAAACTCTCTCTGTGTATGTGCTACGTGCAAATTTAGGCATAACTAATTTTCAGTCTCTCTACCAGCGTATCTGCACAGGGGTTCCTGGGTTTCTTCTCAACAAAAGTTGAAGAAATAAAGGTATGTGCTGTGCAAGTAATATTCTCTTTTCTATTGCTGCATACACATACTATGCTATTTAGAAACTGCATCCATCAAGCCTTCCTAGTTGAGAATCACCTAGAAACTCTATTACTAAAAGCTCCATCTACTGGTTATGAGAGAGTACTAAACTCAGAGACATCAACGTCCAACTTGCCTGCAGTCCATAAATGATGCCAGAACATGATTTAATTCCTGTTCTTTTACTTCAGATTCCTTTCAATGTGTCCCCAGGCTCCCTGTAAGCTACTCTCCGTGGTAAAACATCTTCTATGCTGTTTGTAAATCATCAGGGGAAAACTAGTGTTGTAAATCTCATGCGCACACAAGTTTCATGAAAACATAGAGAAAAATGGGTCGAAAAATGGGTCGAAGCCACCACAGACTTCAGCCACTAGCAATCCTGTCTCTTCTAACCCATAGGGTCACACAGCAAGCAAGTGATCAAGTCCCAAACTAAAAATCTTGCATGATCCATCCACACACTTCTCACAAGTCAACACTCTTGCTCTTACAATGCTTGGTGCTGGCTTTCAAAGCTTCATTATCACAACCCTTCATCATTTTTCTGCTTCCCAGTGACTTTCACAAGGCTATCAAACTTTCAATGAAAGTCAGCAGTCAGAGGAAGGTAATACAAAAAGTCAGTGAAGCATCTTGAGAAGCACCTGCATTTTAAGGAATAATTAACAAAGAATGATATCATTTATTGGCAGGGCTGAGAAATCAAGGCATAGGAATGCTGGAGCAAACTGCAGGATCTATCACAGATGTTGCATAAATCACATAATACTGTTTACTCATTTTTGTAATACGTGGAGAAAAAACAATATTCACTGAAACGAATGCAGCAAACTGCTGAATATTAGTATTATTTATAAATAATAAATGAAAATGAAATACCTAAAGAGCCAAAGCCCATCTATCATGAGAACTACTGTACAAATACTTGGTAAGTAAGAATGTTCCCCAGACAGTTTGTAACCTAAAAAAAAAACAGACGAACACATTTCTGGAGGGATTTTTTCATGCACGTATGACAGACTGGCAGCAGTGGAGTTGAACCTCATTTTCTTACACCTAATTCCTATATTAGGTTTCAAAAGTCTCTTTAGAATTAGAAGCACTGCATGTTCTCACCGTAAAAATAATGTAGAAGAATCAAAATAAACCTTGATTTTGGAAGGCTTCATCTACAACTTCACAGGGTGCAATAAGGGCCAGCATTTATTGTGAAAGAGGTAACAAAAGTTGAAAGGAGTAAAATGAAAGTAATCTCCACGCTTAGGAAAAGAGTTAAAACACGAGTTTTAAACCAATATTTCATCTGAATAAAAGCATGTAGCTGCAGTGAAACTGACAACAGCTTCGTTGTATAATGAAAACAAAGCACAACAGCTAAACATTTGCTAAATTAGCATTCCCAAATCAGTCCATAAATGATTTTTATTTATTTTTTTAGTCTGAAACTGTCAGTTCACAGCTATAGGCAATGAATATGGGTATCATAAAAAGGATGGAGAAAGACAGAAAGGGAGTTTATTACAAATGCTGATCTGAATATACACGGATTATCTTTTACAAGGCTGAAGCCATTATCAATTTGAAGGAGCTAAAGAGCCAGTTTGTGAGAATTTGGTAATGGCTGCAGTGCTGAAGCTATGATCTCATTAATTATTTTCCTGCATTCTTTTTACCCCTCTAAAACTTCTGTCTCTCGAATGTCTTTTCTCTCCAGCTCCCACTCTTTTTCTCTCCTTTCTAGACTGCTAAAATCATGTGTGATTTCTCTCAGGCAGCATAAATACTCGTACAGGACCTGTATGAGATAATATGTGGTTTGCTAGAGAAACAAAAAGGGCTAACACAGAGGCCACAGTTCAGTGATACAGCAAATCTAGCTCTAGGGCTCCTTGAAGCAGATGAAAATCACTGTGGCCACACGATGTAAAGCGCCGATTTGGTAGAAATGCAGTCTTGTGAGCATAATTTGATTACAGAAAGCTGATGTTTAAACCACACAAGTCTAACAGGCTTTATGCTGGGTCAGATATGTCTTTCCTACCCATGCTACTCCAGCTTCAGGCTACATCAGGTACTGCCCATTTCTTCCACTCCCAGCAAGCGATCTGCATCAATCAGCAAGGCTGGAACAAACTCGATCTTTTCCTCTAGCTTGAAAGAGCTGTGATCCTTTACTCACATCTGATCTAGATTAAATTGGTGCTACTAGTAATGCACAGATTAAGTGTAAATGATTGCTGAACTACAAGCTAGCTTTGTAGACATGAAGGTAGAGGGAGCTCATGGCAGGAGGTGGACCAATTATTTACATGGTTCAATAGTGACAGGACAAGGGAGAATGGCTTTAAACTAAAAGAGGGGAGATTTAGGTTAGATGTTCAGAGGAATACTTCCCAGCTAAGGTGGTGAGGTGCTGGGATTGGGTGGACTATGAATGCCCCATCCCTGGAAGCACTCAAAGCCAGGTTATATAGACAGCTTGATCTGGTGGGTGTCATGCCTGACCATGGCAAGGGGTTGGAATTAGATGATGTTCAAGGACCCCCCCCACCTAAGCCATTCTATGATTTACTCAACTTCCTTCATGCACTGTTCAAGGAAACATTGAAAGCACCGTTATAATAACACAACAGTGACTGTGAGCTTGATAAAGCCACACAGGACTTTGAGAATTCAAATAATCCGCATTTCCTTGACTGTACGTATTTGATTCTTTACAAAATTCCTGGTGACTTTCCATACGTGTTCACAGAATAGCTGAGGTTGGAAGGCACCTCTGGAGGTCAGCAGGGCCACTGAGGCATGGTGCTGAGTACATGTTCAGGTCCTCACATAGGAAAGTTGCTCAAGTCCCTTGCTGGAAGCCCTTGGTACATTCAATTCCTAGTCCAGTCAAACACAATTGCTCACTGCAAATCAAATTACTTCCCCTGTAAAATGTATTATTATTTTCCTATTATTTTCAAGGTGCTCTCACACGACAATTTTGAATGTTATATAGATATCTGCATTTCATACCAATTCTGTTCGGCTGCTGTTTCCTACAACCGTATCACTGGTGCAAGAAATGTATCTACCTCGCACAGAACAATCAATCAGAAAACAATGAAAATGACTTTCCAGCCTCCCTGAGTGGCAATATTCCAGTCAGGAGCTAATAGGAGTTGCCTGAGGAAGCCGTTTCCCACAAGTTATGAGAGTTCTGCAAAATGCAAAAAACCTCAACACATTTTTAACACTATGTGCTGACATCTTACGGGCTACAGCCACGTCTGCAACATAATCACTTCTTGTATAGATAGAAATCAGAAGAATGGCTTCAGAAAATTGTTTTCCTTCATGCATTATGCTGTAGTCTCTACGTCTGATTCACTAGCTCCACTAATGCCCTGTTGATTAAGGGACTGCTCATTTGAGTGCCTTCATCCTCACCCAAAATACAGATTTAAACTTAATAGCCAGATTAATACTTTTATTATTTTCATGGAAGTTTATTCTGGGTGCTTCTCTGTATTTTGGTAAGGACATCTCTCCTTGTTTAAGCATTAAACTCAAATCCGTATCGAACTGCAATTCCTGTTTAAATACTTTCCTCAATTTCATCTTACAGTGTGCCATGCTGTTTTCTGTTCTATTATAAAGGCTTCTGCCTCTTTCCAGAATTGAATTCCAGAATACAGTCCAGCATTGACTTTGGAAGTAATCTCTCTTGAAGTCCCACAGAATGAGCCAATGGCATTGCAGTGACTTTTGTGTTATCTTTTCCAAGCTGATGCCAACAGGTAGTTACTACATGAGTCATTGCCACACTCCACAGATCCAAAACATTCATTTCGCTCACTTCTCAGGATGTCCACCTTCAATAGGATTCCCTAGATGATATTCTATTAAGATCCTGCCGCGGGGAAGCACACAGTTATATACTTCAGCAAAAAGCCCACTGAGGTCCACTGGCCTTTACATGCCTGAAGTTAAAGATGAACTTAAATACCATTTAGAGAGGAAGACAACCCTTAGCTGACACCTACAAGCCCAAAATTCCCAACAGAAATGTATCTACTTCATAAGACTTCAAAAAACTTTCTGTGTGTAAAGCACTTTGAACTCCCTGTAAGAAAGTTCCTATGGGTATTATTATATTCAAGTCACCTTGGAGAAGCTGATGATATGACATTAATACCTTGCAAAGAATCTTCATACACCTCAAAAGGAAAAAAAAAAAAAAAAGATTTCTTCCTCCTTCTGCTAGTAGAAACTTAAAAAAAAAAAAAAAGAAAGGCATTTTACTTCATGCTAATAACATCTCTCTACTATGATTTAAAAATAAAATACCAGTCTGTTTAGCACTTTTTGAATTTCAGTCCTCCCATGATCCTTCTTATTTTAATCTGTGAAGAGGGGGGAGAAAAAAAAAAAAGCAACACCTAAAGAGTCACCTTGAGAGCATATTTGAAATATATGAGAGTGCAAATTAAAATGACTGATGAGAGGCTGAGGTGCTGTGAATGTGTCATATTTTTAGAGACGTCCACCGAATCAATCAGCAATCAAGGAAGATTAAATCACTGCTGGGTAAAATATCTTTCCTCTGTTTGTATTTCAAAGGATTGGACCCGGTGCCCTTTTGATACTGTACCTAATCTTCTCTTGGGATTTGTACCTGCATGAAGCTAGTTGTTTAGGCCTCCTCATAGAGGTTGGGATAATAATTAAGAGCTTCATAATGGAGAGCCATGTTATTGGTTGGATTTATAGCACACCAGATGGCTGGGGGATGCCAGATAGATTCCACTATTTGACTGCAATGAGTAAATTTAAGATTTCCCTCAATGACCTAACACAGAGGAGAGAGATTACTGTGGCAATTACTGCATGACCTCTGTCACCCCTGCAACATTCTGTAAAGCCACTGGAAATGCAATTAGTTTTCTGCATGACCCACCTTATTTTACAACATATGCTGTTGTGTTAGACTATTTTGCAAAGGACAGTGATTTCCAAAGCTGTGGCAGTTCCAGGTGTTTGCATTTAACCTGGATATAACAAGATAGAGTACAGAGCACACAGGTCATAATGTAGGAAGCCCACCGAAGTAGCTTGGATGGTAGAGGTCTAGGCAACTTGTGTTCTCTTTGCATACTGCCAAATAACTGTCCCAAATTGCTGCTCCTGTCAAGGTTGACATGGCAAATTGAGCTCATATTCATATTAAGCTATGTTGACATTATTGATATCATCGTGCTTATCGAACTTGTAATCTTTTTAACACAATACAGTAGTTTAATAAGATCTATAACTATGGTTCAGGCTCCAAGGGAAGAAGCTGGTGGTCCTATGAGTCACTTTGTTGTATGTTTTTATGGCTGGGGATGGACTGCAAGACCCCACTGCTCCTTCAGCTCAGTGTTCCTGTGTTCTTGCTAAACCAGATCTTTTGGGAAGCTTCTGCTGACAACAACATTAATAAAAGAGAGGAAGAGAAAGTGGTTCGCATAAGGCCACACACAAGTTAGATTTGAGCATCACTGCAGTAAAAATGACTTTAAGTTTCCCTTAGTACTAGGTTTGGTAAAATACCCTGCACTTCTGAGGCAGCTTGCCCAGTCCGTTGGAGCTTTTATAGGTATCATCCCTTTAGCACCGATCATCTTTGTGATCGGAAAACCCAGCTCTCCTCCTTGCTTCTCCTCCCATTTGAAGTTTGTTTTCACTACTAAGATGTGTCAAGTAATTGGCACCTGGACTGCCATCTACTCTACATGCGAGTGAATACTGCTTGTGTTTCAGCTGATGTCAGTATTCTCATTTCTGTCCACACATGTTTGCTTTATTCAATTTGTTAAAAAAAAAAAAAA
>VXAB01006984.1:293189-312554 GCA_013399175.1 Odontophorus gujanensis
AGATCTCAAAGCAAGAGAAACAGCATATAACCCATTAATTAAACATTCAAGGGTCATTCATTTGTTAGGAAAACAGATTCCTAGTGAGTACTTCATCTGCTCTGGTTGGTGATTCAGTGGAACTCAGTCAGAGTCATCAGTGTTACTCTGCGTTTTTTTTCTCTTCCAGAGCAATTTCTACTTCTTTGAGACATCAAAAAAGAAAACTGAGAGGAACATGAGTCTCCACAGAAAGAACTTTGTATTAGAGGTAGAAAAAACACTTCCTCTTACATGTGCATGAACAGAGACACAACCCAGTTCACAAAGTAGTCTTTAAGCTGCCCCGTGTGGAACAACATTAGCTGGAGTGATACAGTCACAAACTGTGAACCAGAAAATAGCTTCTAATTTTGCATCTCACATCAGCTCTTTGCTACTTGAGTTTTCTCATTTCATCAATCCGTACAATGCAAATATCTTAATAGAAACCTATTTCATGGCTATGGAGGTTGCAACATCAGTGAACACAGTATTGCTTTTAGCAGAACGGTAAGTCATAGGATCTTTCATTAAAATACTTTCAAGATGAGAAAGTATTTTCATTATCGGGTATCAAGGTATCTTTTAAAGTACCAAGAAGACTGGAAGCTGCATTTTGAGAGAGTCAAATTAACAATGACTACTGAAATTATAAAGCTATTACAAAAATGATGAACACTGCAGGATGAATACAAAAATGGCTTTCTGAAAGTATTTTGTGGTACCTTTCCTTTCAATGTGAGCTGGCTGATTTACAACACTATTTCGTCAAGCAACAAAAATTTAGAGGGTATTGAGTTTTCTTTTTCATAAAATTTAGTGAAGCAAAGGGCAAGTTTTAATGGAAAGCTTCCCCTGCCCTGACAGCTCCCAAAACAAATGAATGAAGACACAATTTTCAAAACCCAGAAAGCTTAAGTGAAGTTACAGTCCTGTCCAACAGGTACTATATACATAAGAAAGATCAGTCCATAGTAATTTATTTCTTTTAGTGGGAACTATGTTAAGATTTGTTGTATCTCCCCCATCAGAGCAACTCAGGGGGCTTAGCTCATTACTCACTGTGACACCTAATATTGGCTAAACAATGCGTTAATGAGTCATATCAGGAGTTGGATGATTCTTCTTCTACCAAGTCTGTCATCCTCTATTTGGGTAAAAATCTGTTAATTTTCCCACTCTATACCTTGTCCAGTGTCACCATAATTATCTTCTGCCATACCTGACTCAGAACACGGGGACAATAAGAATGTAGGTTCCCCACACCATCGCACCTCCTCTTCCTAAGTTTTATCCTTAGTTTGTTTCTCAGTAAATGTATTTGCTCCTACTCATCTTGGATGTATATGTTAACTAGATAGAAAAGATTGAGTCAGGTAGGTATTTTGTTCAAAGGTACACAACGTACGAGCCTTTGGGGCCAGTTTCATCTCTGTTTGCACAGCTTCTACCACAATGGGCTCATGATCAGATGCTACCTTTTAGTGCTACCATAATAATAAAAACAATAAACCATATACCACTGCCTTCCAAACAATAAGGTAGTAGTAGCTGTATGAAGACAGCAGTTTTGATCAGCAACAACATATTTCCTCCATGTTTTCAATCTCCAATGGAATTTCCTAATTTACTTATACAGCTGCAATTACCATGGAAACCATCTTCAATACACTTACCCTCAAAACACCCTTGCAAGGCACAGGAGCCCAGCAATTCTGAGGGTAGAGAACTCAGATTACTGGCTTAAGCTTCAATTCCTGTCACTATGTATTCACTATTACAGCCCTCCTTGCTAACTAGATTAAGACCAGCATACAATATGGCTCCTATAAATAGATCACTCCCATTTGCTCTGAAGTCAGTTAATGGGGAGCATATCTGGAGACCCCAGTGAGCTCATCCAATCAAGACCAGTGGCCATGCAGGAGAATCCTCTCTTAATAAGCTATCTGTAACTAGACGAAAGATGAATGCACACGACTACCTGCATTCCAATCATGTATTAATACTCTGTGCAGAAATGCCTACAGAAACATGAAATCGGCTTTCATTTCCTCTCCTCAGCCAATGCACCTATCTGCCCCATGTTGCAGAGTATGTACAGTGAGGCACAACAGTGTGCATTAATGTCAAGCCAGCGACTCCTGCTTAACTCTGAGCTGTGACAAGAATAGTAAATGACTAATGAACCCTTCTCCAAAACACTGTCTCATTAACACTGTGTCCTCATTAAAAGGGGCAAATTTACCATAAACAATTGCATCCCTTCTGCACAGACCTCAGCAGCAGCTGACAATAACATCCAACATTTACCCCCTGCTATCCAGTAGACTGCAGGACTGAATTTAACAAAACAGATCATGTGGACAGCACTCCTCCCCAGGGCAGTCAAAGCTCTAGGGAGAGCAAATCAAATACAATAGGCCTGAAAACATTTCTGTTTAACATTCTTCTGGTATATGTGGTGTAATATTCCGTACATCTCAGCTGAAAGACATCATCAACTCCTCCACCTTCTAAGGTTGAGGCACTCACGTACCTTCAGAAATCCCATCAGGCAAACAAATATTCTAATGCTTTCAATATCTTTGAGAAACCAAGCCTCCAAATATAGGTAGGAAGGTAACTCTCAGGCACTTAAGTTCCCTGAATTGAGTGCCTGAAATCACCAAAAAAAGACCTTTAATGTACTTGAATGAAGACTTTGCATGGCCTATGAAAGGACTCTGACAGAGAAGTCACTGAAAATATGCTGAATCAAGACTAACAGAACACTAACTCTACTTTGAGATGCAGCTGCCTTTTGGGAGCAATTGATTTATTGCTTACGACTATAACAAGTCTTTCAGTTATACTCAATCTTTAGCAAAAACCTAAGAGTCAAGCTTAGGCAAATTATTGAAAGACAGACAAGCAGCCAACCTAGTTCCAATACCCCCTCAAATGAAGAATAACATTCCCTTAAATTAACTCTCTATCCACATGATGGCTTTTTTGCAATCCATGGTCACATAAAGAGGATTTTCTACAAACAAGAATTATGTCCAGAGATTTTTTTCTCAGTTATACACATATTGGCAAATAACACATTTGTTGGACAATGAACATATAATGAGAACATTACAAACCAGATGATTGGAGAGAACCTTCATCTGCTGAAAAGCCACTGAAGTTTCAAAGACTAATCTACAGTATAATGTTTTAAATCAAACTAATAGCAGTCAGTCAGCTCGGCTCAGAGAATATGTAACAAAGACAATATTATAATTATCAACTGTAGAATTAACATGCAGCATTTATTCATGTGGTTGTGCAAAGAACCCCATCGTTGGCTCATTGGAGTCAAGACTTCATTCTCTGCCATCTCTAAGTTCTCATCTTGCAAAAAGAGGCTCTGTAGACATCACCTCCTGAAGACACTCAGATTTTATTTAGCTATAGCCTTACTGACACTCAGCTATGTCCTATTCCCGTGTGCTTTAACAGCATCACAATT
Organism: Odontophorus gujanensis; assembly: GCA_013399175.1. Lineage (NCBI taxonomy): Eukaryota > Metazoa > Chordata > Aves > Galliformes > Odontophoridae > Odontophorus > Odontophorus gujanensis. The sequence goes on from VXAB01006984.1 coordinate 296,707, forward strand.
TATTTTGTGCATTTAATCCTCTTAAAAATCCACACAGAGATCCTTTTGGGGTACACAGTGACTTTCACCATGGGATATTGTGTAGCTGGGAACATGGCCATAAATCAAGAAGTGCTCCCAAGTACCTCATCTCTGCACAGACCACATTTCATTACTACATTTCATCAGACCTTCTAGAAATATGGCTAATGGGAAGTCCTGGCAGCAGCTCTAGAATAGTTGGGTGAACAATGCCTCCATGAGCCATCTCTACTCCCTGTAAGCTGTGAACCTGACAGTGTGGGATTGTCCAACCTTAGCAAAACAGTCAACAGAAAGCTGAACAATACATTTCTCATACTGAAAAGCACATGCTCTTAAAAACTCTCACATCATGACCAAATCCTAATGCTCTTGAGAGACTTGTGATGAAAGGTGTTGCTAGCTATGCATGCATAGACACATAAATATCCTTTCACATACATGTCAGTGGGCAGAGAGTTGGGATATAAGAGTATCTGGTGAACAAAAGATAAATGAGAAACTGAGATTCAAGCAGCCTGTAATAACCCCACATCTGCTGAGGCAGATTAGTGCCACTAAAACAGCTGCCAATAGGTAAGTAAAACTAAGTGAGATGATCAGTATAATGCCAGTCTCTTTACAAAAGTCAGCCTAGAAATTAGTTAAATAAATAAGTGAATGAAATACTTGAGAAGAGATTGCAGGAATCCATTGTGCCACCAGATCTGACATCTGACATCAGGAGACTCTAGGACAAGAAAACTACATGGTATTTTGATTTGTTCTCAAGCATAATGGTACGTAGAGATAATTCAACATTTTCTTTTTCCTTCCTCTTTTCTCTTTTACTTTAAATGCACATCTTCAGATGCAGCAGCTGAAAACTGGTTCATTTCTAGCTTCACCTTTATGTATATAAACTGGTTTCTTCTTCTGCAATTTCCATTACCAAAAAAAAAAAAAAAAAAAAAAAAATAAAAAAAACTCAGAAAAAGCAAAAATGGATATATATCACCCTACTGTACATAATAATCACTGCATTCCCTATAGGGTGATGGGCTCAGATAAAGCTTGAGTCTATAAATCTAATCACACACATTTCTATCCACTTTCAGACAGGTGCTGCTGTGTCCAATTTCAACACTCCAAGAAACTCTGTACCCACAGTACCATGCCTTCTCATGGCCTGGAAGGAAACTGCTAATTTATTTCATCAGAGAGGGATATAAGCATTAAAAGCTTAACGATGCAGCTCATTTAACTACTGAAGTCAATGAGGCTACTCACATGACTAAATGCTCACCAGTAAAACATCTATATAATCTGATCCCCAAATAGTTATTGCTTTTGTTTTCCATACAAAAGCAGAAAGAAACAGACACAGGGCAACATTTTTTACTAGGCCCTCCATTCCCCAGCTTTCATTATTCCACCTCAAAACACGGCATGTTGCAAGCCAAGTCTTAGAGGCCAGGAACATCCCCCATTCCCATAAAAGCTGATGGACCTGCAACACCCAACTATGCAAATTGCAGATTTCCCATTTCTGAGCTGCCTGCTCTTGCTGCTGGATGAAATGTACACAGCTACATGGGCCAAGCACTCTTCAGTCTCATTTATCACAAGCCCCATCGGATAACACTTTTTAAGGAGAGCAGAGATTCCAAGACTGCCATCCTCTTTTACCCCTTCATTTCATTCTTTATCACTTAACATAACAGCATCATGTTCCGCTGGCAGCAGAGCAAGCTAGGGCCTGTTTCCATAAGTATGAGACACACAGGCCACAGTACAGCCTGAAAAAGCTCATGCAGAGCCTCTGGCACCAGGTATGCCTTGATTTCAGGCAGAAAAGAGCGCGGGTGGAACTTTAACCTCCTTAAAGCAGTCCAGTTTTTTTGGATCTTCTCCCACTTGTCATAATTGCATTCATTCTGCATATGCCTGAGTGATGAATTTTCAGAGAGAGGAATAAAACAGGTTTTTATGCAAGTTTTATGCATATCTGAATTTTCTCTCCCCCCCCCCAATAAAAAAAAAGCCTTCATTCTTCTTCTCCTGAAAGCACTGCCAAACTTAGGTGCTATTTCTGGTTAGCAATTAGCAAAAGAATCAGTCCCAAAAATACTGCCGTTACCAAGCAGCAGGGTTTAGGAAGAAGGAAAAAAAAAAAGAAAGAAAAAAAAGAACACATGCTAGAGCCCACTGGCATATGATATTCTTTCAGGCTACGAACAGGATTTCACATCACATACTGTGCTTTAATTCTAGAATCTGCTCCTAATTGTGTGCTCTTTTTTGCCTCTGCACCGCAATTGCATCTTGCCATGTCCTCGCACCCATCTGATTTCCTGATCCCTTGCACATCCTGCTAATTGACCACCTGCACCTGCCATCACCCGACACGTGGGGCAATCAAACGTTTCTTCTCTTAAAGTTCAGCTTGCCACTGTGCGTGGGTTCTGCCTGCTGCAAAGTAACCCCCACGGCTGCCTTTGATGAGATGGGCTGCAATTTCTTTTTTCACCCTCCTTACGGATGGCACATCATCTCTGGACAGGCTGCATGAGCAGACTTGTGGTGAAAATCATTATTATTACCCCCTCTTTACAAGTAGGGAAAGGAAATCTGCAGAAATAAGAGTTACCCGCTCAAGGTCAGCGGAGCAGCTGCACGAAGCTCAGGACTCTTGAACTCCAGTTCATCACGACTTCCTGACAACGCAGCATCAAAGAAGGCGATACGCAGTGCAAATCTGCAAGTCACTCTGATTGCATTTACCACTGATCCCAGGAGATATCGTGTCTGTCACAGCTGTCAATAAAGCTGCTCCCGGCTTCCTGCAGAACCTGGCTTTGCCTCTGGGAGTTAAAGGGGAAATAGGTAATGTGTGCAAGATGCACTGTGCCCGAGATAACAGAAATTCAGAAGCACTTTGTCAGGGTAGCTCTTCTCTGTTAGCTAATACCAGCAGTAAACTGCTCTCCATCCTAACTCTGGCAAACGAGAATGGAAATGGAGCCTGGTTCCTACCTCACTTGTGCCAGAGAAAGAAAGCACAGTCAGATGGCCCTAGCCACTTCTTCCCATTATATAGTAGCACAGAGAACAGGTACACGCACCCTTCTGCTATGCATAGAGTTAAATGGGCTCACAACCTGGAGGTTGTGAGCTAGATAAGCCAAGGTAGTTTAGCAACAGCCAGCAGTCCATGTTGGGTGCAGTTCTACTTTCCAACCCACAGATTCCTAGGGGGAAAAAACACAGCTCTTTAAAGATTCCACAAAATTGCACTCTATTTAAGAGCAATTCAAAGATATTTCCTTACTGGAGTAATAAGCACACAGGAAACATTCAGAACATTGGTAGAATGAAAAGTCCATCCATGAGTGAACTCTAGAGACGAGTCTGAGAAAAAATAATGAAGTTTAGCATGGCTGTCTCTCCCCGCAGACTAGAAGAGAGAGTTGTGATTTGCTGTGTGCATTTCCTGTTGACAAGTAAAGCATGTAGTGGAACGGAGGGCTCCTGCCTCCATTTAGCAGTGGGCACAAAGAGGTTGTTAGAACACTTTGTGATTAATGGGTCTTTCCTCTCTGTTTCTGATAGCAGGTAGCAGGGCTTGTCTTTGGAGAACTGATCAGTGTGAAAAGTCTGGTCATGCTCTACTAACTAGCAGTCATGTAATTCACTAAGTAAGTCCTGTTTGTGAGATTCAGCTACCAGCTGCAGCAAATTGGGCTTGACTTATTTTGATACTGAACATCAGCAAACCAGTTTTACTTGAAGTCTTGGGTTTTATCATTTTGTCACATCTTGCTTCAGATACACCTCACAGAGCTTCTCCTCAGTGCCTACAGAAGCAAAGGGAGAACAGGAGCGGGTAGGTCAGTTCCTTTCTTCACTACTTTTGTAAACACTGTCATCAACCTCTTTGCTTCCTTCAGCAAACAAAAACCTTTTTAAATTAGCCTTCACCTTCTGTGTCAAAGATTTACTTTTCATATTGTAAACTGGCACCAGAGTCTTGGTGATGGGTTGATGGTTGGACTAGAATCATAAAAACACTGATGTTGGAAAAGACCTCCAAGATCATCTCGACTAACTGCCCACCTACCACCAATATTGCCCACAAAGACAGGTCCCTCAGTGCCACATCCACTCTTTCCTTAAACACCTCCAGGGATGGTGACTCTACCATCTCCCTGGGCAGCCTGTGCAAACACCTCACCACTATTTCTGAGAGGAAACCGTTCCTAATATCTAACCTGAACCTTCCCTGGTACAACATAATGCTGTTACCTCTCATCCTATTGCTGTTACATGGGGAGCAGAGACCAGCATCCCCCTCACCACAACTTCTTTTCAGGGAGTTGCAGAGAGTCATAAAGCCTCCTCTGAGCCTCCTCTTCTCCTGACTAAAGTATCCCAGTTCCCTCAGCCACTCCCCATCAGATTTTTGCTCCAGACCTTTCACAGCTCAGTTGCCCTTCTCTGGACATTATCTGGAGTCTCAATGTGTTTCTTGTAGTGGGCAGCCCAAAACTGAAAACAGCCTCACCAGTGCCAGTACAGAGGGACAATTACTTCCTGCTCCTGCTGGCTGCGCTATAAATGATACAAGCTAGAATGCCATTGGCCTTCTTGACCACCTGGACACACTGCTGGCCCATGTTCCACTGAACACTGACCAGCACTCCCAGATCCTTTTCCTCCATACGGCCACTCCAGCCCCAAACCTGCAGTAATGCATAGGGTTGTGACCAAAGTGCAGGGCCAGGCACTTGGTCTTGCTGAACCTCATCCCACTGGTCTCAGTCCATAAATCCATCCTGTTCAGATCCCTCTGTAGGGCCTTCCTACCTTCAGGTGGTTTGACATTTCCGCCCCCCCCAACTTGGTGTCATCTGCAGTCTTACTAAGAGTGCACTCAATTCCCCCATCCAAATCCATCTCAGATTACCTCAGTGATCTTTCCAACATTACTGATACAGAAACACATAGAATCCACTTCGACCACCTCAAGGGGAGAAGCTATGGGCAGGAGAAACCAAGGGACATAAATCTAGCCTCAGATTATTGGCCTACACAATTAGCCATGGTACCAAAGGCAATATCATTACTGGAAGATACATTCTCACGATTTCAGTGTGCCCAGCATTGTCAATATTCACTAAGTTATCAGTGAGCAGTCATTCAGAACAATCTACAGGAAGAAACTGATAAAGAATACCCTACACACTTGTCAAGGATGTGCTCTTGAAAGTGCAGCCATTAGCAGCTAAATGGATACCTAAGTAACTTTTTCTGTAAGAATTAATTACTTGAAAGTGGATGCATACAGGGACACAAATGCTCAATTTAAATACATGGGGACAGTACATAATGAGGAGAAGGTGAGACAGCAGCAGGCTCATCAGAATTATCAACTGCTAACTGAATAGCCAAGGAAAACAGTAGGGTTTATGTTGCAGCCCCTGCCTGAAAAACACTGGACAAAAGATGTGATACAGTTTTATATGTAAGTGAACAAGTGAGATGATATAGCTAAGAAAAATGCTCCCAGGACACACAGTGTCTCTTCTAAAGATGTTCCTTCAGAAATGTTCTGAGGTTAAGTACTTTGTTTTGCTGCTGCCAGGTTGGGAGCACAGAGTGTTTTCCAGCATACAAATCAATTCAGAAAATAAATAAATAAATTAGACTGTCCTTTCATATTTGCACAGTGCTCAAGAGACTGCAGTCATATCAGCTGGAGACTGAACACTACTGTAAAATAAATTAAGAGCTGTAACAATATATCATCTGCTGAAAACCATATGTTGTTAATCTTAGCCTTTACCTTGTGTTCTTCTTTTCAGAGGTTACAATTTAACCATAATTTGTGTGATTAACAACTGCTTTAGCATCACACCTAATAATACATTTCAAATCTAAGGGACTTGAAATAGTTTCCAAAGAACTGAAAAAGCAAAGAATACTTCTAAGTTTCCCATACCCCAAACACGTTGGTATGGGAAGGTCAGCACAGGGTTCCCTGCAGAGTCCACCAGGATGTCCCTGCCCATCGTTGACTTGTGGTTCTGCCTTTCAAGAGAACTGAGGCACTTCAGATCCTCCTCATCTTCAACATCTCATCCAGAAGAATTATTCCAAAACTTGAAAGCGTGGTATGATTGAGAGCTACAAAGCATTTTTCAACACCATTAACTAGAATTAGCCCAGTCAAGCCACTGCACATTGACTGCATATATTTTTCGTACATAAAAAGCAGAGGGTGATAGAAGTAATGCTTGGGATATGCCATGCAATATAATTTTAGTTGTTTTGATGTAGAAGGGAAAAAATAGAATTAATTCAAAGGATGGTATTTTAGTCTGTGTTGCTGTGCATGAATCCAAGTGCAGCAAGTTCCTCTAAAAATAAGCCTGTGCAGAAGAAATTAAAAGAACAAAAAAGAAAGGTTGGAGGTGTGATGAAATGACTAATGGTTCTATAATAAGTGAGCAGCTTTCAGTTAGTTCCATCATGTATTTAGTTGTTATTTTTGTTGGTGCATTTTATGCAACCAGCACTGCTGATCATGTATCTTAATTACTACATTTCTTATTACCAGAATTATGATGAGTACAAATTATTATTGCATTACCATACATACATGAAACAGTCTTGACCCAGAGCCCCTGAAAGCTAATGAATATGATTAGCGTAACGTCAGCCTGGATACAGCTCCATACCCATGCCAAGGTGGTTGTAAGAACTCAAGGTGCATGAATCAGGAGTGTGTTACTCCAGGATTTTACCTCCAGAGAACAGTTCAGTGACTCCTAAAAATCAGAATTTCCCTATTAGTGTACTTTCTGACTGTAAAGTATATTTACAGAAGTGATATTAACGTGAATCACTTTAGTGCCTACCTTCACCTGGAGTGAATTCTTGCCCAAACAAACCCAAAAAAGGAGAGACTTCAAGCTCTTGGATCATGAACTCAAGGTTTTTGATCAGATCCTTAAAAGTGAGGGCTGAATACAAACAATAGCGCCACAAAAGAATACTGAAGCAGTCCAGGTGTAAATCACTGAAGACAAGCATTTTTAATAAGAAAATAAACAAAAGCGCTAAGACTTACAGACAGTTGACTTAAGTTTCCTCACTGACTTTTCAAGTTCTAAGCAGCCTTTCCACCAAGGTTTGAAATACCAGTCATCCTGCAGTAACCTTGGGGATTACAATAACAATCCCATCAAGGCATTGCCATGCCACTGATGTACAAAGATGCACAGAGATCAATTTAGCCATGGCATTAGCAGAGAAAACACAATTGGTTGATTTCTGTTGCATTCATCATCTATGTTCATACATTTATGCCAAGGGTAGAATTGGTCTTAACATCCAAAAAGCAGAAAAGCACTTCAATTAATTAGCTATTCAGCAAATTGGGATGATCTGTGTTTGAAAGTCCAACTTGGAACAGTGATAATCAAATTTTCAGAGGTTCTGGTTTTGTCAACTTTGAAGTTACCCAGGACAGTTTCTTGCCAACCTGAAGAACTTTATTTTCAAATATTCAGTATGCAGAAGTGGTCACCGGTCCCTATTTAAATACTGCCTACAATGGCTGGACTTTGGAAAGAGCTCAAAAAAGTTATTTATTTATTTATTTATTTATTTATTTATTTATTTATTTTGAAAAATAAAACCAGTCATTTCCTTAAGTACTATAAGTTGAAGTAAACTCTTTAAATATTTCAGTTGTATTTCTAGTTGTAAGAGTGTAGCAATCAAATTTTGGTCTCAAGCATTCTTTGCCTTGGACTGCTCTTCATAGATTGAGAATACTATCTTATTCTTTTCTGCAAAGTAGTCTGGGACTAATCACTACTAACAATTATTCAGATCGAGTGCTTTAAAATACAAAGATAAAACAGTTGCAAATAGGACAATCCATTTTTCTTATTATATGAAATCACATGAGGAAGGACGTTTTTCTTTTTGAATAGAACTTTCTGTCTCACACTCAACTCAAACCCTCCCCAAAAGACCTGGCTTATAGCACTGTGATGGAATACAAGATTTTCATTTATTGTCCGGTGTGTATCAAGGTGCCTAATTATACTGGAAGCACCCAGTTATGCCACATGTAATAGTAATGATGAATATGTAACTCAGTCCTGTTGAGTTTTTTTAAATTCATCTCTCTTCCAATCTCCTACATGATCTTTCAGATGAGGTCAGACATCTGTCGCCTTCTGCACAGGTCACGCAGCCTGACAACACATTCTCATTACTGCCAAAGTGAAACTCAGGCTCTTCTCACATCCAAACATTTTGAGGGAAACTTTACATTTTGCGGTAATTGCCTTCAGTTTCAGAGTTTACCAGAAAGAAGGAAAACTTGTTTTTCTTTTTGTGTTCAGTTTCAAAGGCATACACTTACCACTGTTCTATTTTTTTGCATGACAGACACTTCTTAAATTGGGTACAGTACGAGTGAGAATACTCACAGTGCTTTTCTTCTATACTGGCTCTTGTATTCCTCCTCAGACCAGTTCCTAAGCTTCTTCCAGTAGCTGACAGATATTAAACTCTTCTCACAACAGCCAACACGAGTAGCTCTGTCTCCTTTTAATACCAGTAACATAAACGCTCTTACTTGTGTTCTCAATGGAGTCTATCTACTGCCTTGATAATACATTTTGAATGTAAGTTATCTGAGGTAGTAGTTCTGTATGTGTAAAGTGCCACCTACAGTGCTCCTACCTGACATATAATTACAAAAAAAAAAAAAAAAAATCAAAGAATTGTTTCTGACGTCTTGAGAGGAAAACGGCCAGATCTGTGGCAGTTACTCATTTCCTTGGAGGAATTAATGCCCAACACAATGGACCCAATGGACCTGGCCCTAAGAACAGGCTTGCCTTAGTATCAATGAACTTTATTCACAAGCATTTTTAGAGTAGAGAGAAGAGTCCTTACTGCTTTGTAAGGATCAAATCTTCACAGCCAATTAGCCTCGGTGCAAATTAATGTGCATATACAGTAGTGTGCCATGCATTCTGGGACACTGTTTTGGCAGCTCCTAGGATTGCATGGAATTGTAATGGCAGGATTTCCACTAATTCACAGCAGAACTAACAAAAACCAAACCAAACCAAAACAAACAACTCCACAAAAAATCTGCTGTGAGGTTGGCACATGCCACTGACCTGAAGATATTAAATGCTAGATCCAGCTGACACAGAAGTGTACAAGAAGCCTATGGCATGCTACAAAGACTTCAAATTAGACATCAGTTATTTCTGCAGAAGTGAACAATGAAAGTGAAGTGAAGAACAGAGTGAAGCCAAGGTGCTCATAATTGTGTTGTAGAAGAAGCAGAAACACAAGGGGAGGGAACAATGCAATGGTAAAGTGGCTGGCTTGGGGATTTAAAGGGAGTCATTCTGCTGTGGGTCACCTTTCGTGAGCTGGAAAGAGATTGAACAAGAGAAACCTATTGCTTGCCAAGCACAGAAGAGGGGCTGTCTTCCCCATTCTTGCTGGTAAACAGCCACCTTTAGATTAGTACTAACTGACACTCTCAAGAGTAAGGCTGATGCCAGTTACCAGCTTGGTTCTCCAGGTCTGAAGGGCAGGCCTGGCTGCTGCTCCAAACACCATCAGCAGAGCCCTCTGGCCAAGAATTAAATGCAGCAGTATCAGGCCCAAAACATTCAAACAACACAAAGCAAGTCAGTGCCTAGTTATTTATCACGACTGTTAATTTTCTGTCATTTGAAGACTCCTGTCCATTTCGATTAAGTAAAAGGTGAATGGCAAAAATATTGGAATCTGTTCCAGATGGCTTAGGTTCTCTTGAATAGTGATTCAGAATCCAAATCCTGTGATTTGATCTGAGAAAGCATTTTGATTAACATTTTTATTGAGGAGCTCATGTTATGTTTGAAAAATGGGACTAGTCAGAAAGGATAACAGCAACACGGGGTCTGTAAGTCCCTCTCATACAGCACTTGCCTTCTGACTCCATCCAACACTGGATGGCTAGGTGGAGGAAGCACAGGCAATTTCAATGAGGAACAACAAGACCAGCTCCTCATTATTTCCACCATTCACCAGCTTCAAACTGATGCTTTTCGCCTGGCTTAATGGTGCAGGGGAGACGAGGAGGCAGTGAGCCAGGCTGCAGCAGAGCAGCCACCTGAAATGTTTGACACATTATCTGCCTGCCAGCAAGCATGAAGCACCTATTAAAGAGTGCTGGTACCTTGAAGGGCAGATAGTTTTATTCTTATTTTAAGCTACCTCATTATTTTAAGGCAAGCCTTGTAGATGGAGAAGCACTGCACAGACTAGTTTGCAATTGCCTTGATTACAAAGCAAGCTTAGAAAGTAAAGATTAGAGGTTAAAATTGCCAAACAAACATTATACATATTTCCAAACTATAGCAAATGTATAGAAACAGGAGTCTGTACATCTATAAAACCAGAACTAGATTCTCTTAACAATGCTTGGAAATTGCATATGATTTAATGGCACAGAAAAGAGAAGGGATCACAAAGTCTTCTTTTTTTTTCTTTTTTTTCCTCTGACCTTTCAAAATAAGTTTTTGTAGACCCATAGAAACATAAGTGATTATGAGCAAGGCTGGAGCTCAGTGGATTTGCTACTGGATCTAAGGAACAAGAAAACCTTCTAAGGCCAAACCTCTTGGTATCATATAGAATATAATCTAAGCAGACAGAATTCTGGATTTCAGGATGGACCAATCTAACAGTCAATGCAGAATCAACAACCAATGCAGTCTGAAAGCAAATTATTTCAGATGCCATTCTATGCGGAACAGTTCAGTCATTTGCATTGGTTTTTGTACTGTGACAGAGACTAGAATTTCTAGCAAAGGGAGCTTCTTGGCACTGGTATTGACAAAACACCTGTAAAGTCATTCTCTGCTCTCCTCCACACCGTATCCTGGGCATGCCATTATATGCAAGAAAGGAACAACCCTCTGCATTTCTGCATCTCCCTTCTCAGTCTGTAAAATGGGGGTAATATTGGACTTTGCTGTCTTGCTCCTATTGGTTTTAAGCTCTGTGTAAGAAAATCTATCTTTTACCCCTGAATCCCACATGCACATCCTCAGTTGGACACTATTTTAACACATGCATTAGCTAACACGTGTATGTTACTGATCATCCTTGTTCTGCAACCCAAAGCAAAGACCATGTCCTCTCATCAGTAATGTTTTATCTACATGGTATCCAAGTTAGTCCTTCTCTTTATGACAAGACTGTCATAAGCAAATACAACTGCAAAAATCGACTTCCTTTACTCTGCACACAATGCCGCACAATTACTGTCAAAAGCTATTTGATTTTGTGGCAGACAGGAGAAGGATTGTGCTCAGTTCCAGTCAAAATTGTTTTTGGCTGTTGGTAGTGTTGGCTATTTTCTGGTTTAGTGTCTAGCATACATATATATATATAGTGTTGTCTGCTCTGAACTGTGTTGGAAACTGGTACAGGTTCAAATGTGCTGACTGTCATTCATTCATCAAACACCTATTAAAAATGTAGGTGACCTTTCAGACTTCATCCCTTACTGTTTATTTTACATTACATTCAATATCCTTTCCAATAATTATGACTTCTTTAAGTAATAACTGCAATTCTGAATGCTCTGACTAATCATGTACATGCCTTTTGAAAATACATTATTATTACACCTTGTTGCTTTCTTGATTTCAAAGCCATCTCACAGTCATGAGTTCCAAAGGATGACATCATGTTACATAACATGAAAAAAATAACACTGAAAAGCTTTTGTTTTAAATGCTTCTTGTCAGCTTCTCAAAATGTTCCATTATTCTTCGGGCTTTTAACTGAAATTCAAGTACTACAGAATGCTTTAACAACCCTCCTTGATGAGCAGAGACTTACCCTTAATTCAGAGCATCAGGAATTATATGTCATATCATGAACTGATGCGTGTTCTCACCAGAAAGATCTGGAATCACGCAAAACCTTGACAGAGGCTATCTGCATTTTATCCCTTTTTGATGCCTTTTTAGAAATGAGTTATCATAATTTAACACGTGGCATTCATTAAATATTATGCAGGCCAAGAGCAGGATCTTCTCATGAGCAGGAAGCCTCAGTTCAGCACAACCTCGTGTTATGCCTAGCGTTGACTAGGAAGGAATTTCTGTGCTGATCTGTAAATGATCAAATCAGGTAATTTCAGATACACCTCTGAACTCCAGTCAGAAAGCATAGCTCCCAGTTTTTCAGGAGCGATGGCTGATGTTCACCTACAGACATTTTCTGTTCCTTGTTTTCTGATTTTTGCGTACAATATGCAAGGCAGCAGTTCCACGCAGATGATAACGGATCATTTGCAGCCTTCCCTGAAGTGACTAATGGATTCAAGCCATCCAGCACAGATAGAACCGAAAATAAACTGGATCAATGGTGTAGAAAGAATGGAGTTCTGTAGTCAGATTATTTGACCCCAGGCGTAACAGAGAGCCTACCTCTCACTTAAACTTGACTGAGTGTTGGTCACAAAGCATCCAAGACGCTGAGGACACAGGTAGTTTGTCATTTAATGAAAGAAAAGTTACGTCTTTCATGAAAGAATTTTAAGAAGCCAGAATGATTTACATACTCCTATTCTGCTCTCATTCAAGGGAAATTACATCCTTCCCTCCTTTTATCAGCTTTCAAAAGGATTAGTGCTATTGCAAGTAGTTCCTTGAGAGCTCAGTTTCCTTGTGCACCTCTAAAATGAGCAGACAGCCTTCAGATTTCACCCTTCTGTCACACACAGCCCACCTAACTACTATCAAATGCAAGAAGAACTGTCTCGGTTGAGTTTTGTTCCCTCTCCCTCCCTTCAAACTCTGAAATGTCTATACAGGGTTTCTTTTAAAAAATAAAAATATTGTTTTACCAGAAGCTACATCACTCCAGCTGGAATTTGGAACTAAAAAGATGAAAATATCTCAAGAAGGGCTCTTAAGATATTTCTGTTTGCGCTCAAAAGCAAGGGAGAGCAGAAATTCTGCCAGAAAACTTATTCTGAAGTTTTTCAGCCTTGAGTTGAACAGCTGCTGAATTCCAGACTTCTGAGTTTCAGCTCCCAATGCCTTGCATGAACCTGATGGAAAAAGACTAACAAGAGCTGCCTTCGAAGTCACATATGTATTCCTGCATCTGGAACCTATTTCATAGCCAGTCATGCAGCACTTGGAAAGGAATACTGAAGCAAATAAAGCAAGACATAATGCAGTGCAGGACTGCTGTTGTTTTAAAGGCTGGGTAATGGAGAACATCACATAATGACTTCACAAACCCATGCAATGCTGACATGAATATTTCCTTCTCTGGAGATATTCAAGACACATCTGGACACGTTCAACATACTGCAGGGAACCTGTGTTAGCAGTGGGTTGGTCTGCAGGTCCTTTCCAAACCCCAAGATTCTTCACAAGTGGCATCCCAGCCACCAGTCCCACCTCTGTGCTGCCCCTGTCGCTGCTGGCACAAATGATGCTGCAGCTGCACAGTGAACTGGATCAGGGAACTGGTCCAGCTCAACAATTTTCTACTTATTTTTCAGAAATAACCACCATTGTGATCCAATAGGAAATCACGGGCTCATCTCAATATTCAAATGCAGACGAAATCTAAAAGTTATTTTCCTTTTAAATGAAAGCAACTTTTTTTTGTCCTTAAATAGATGTAAGAGTTGGCACTGCAAACCACTAGCCCAAACACTGCCTGTGCAACAAGCTCCTTCACTGTGTCANCCATTGTGGATCCAATAGGAAATCACGGGCTATCTCAAATATTCAAATGCAGACGAAATCTAAAAGTTATTTTCCTTTTAAATGAAAGCAACTTTTTTTTGTCCTTAAATAGATGTAAGAGTTGGCACTGCAAACCACTAGCCCAAACACTGCCTGTGCAACAAGCTCCTTCACTGTGTCATCCACAAAAATCAGTTATCAGCTAGATCACACCACATTCAAGTAAGGCCCAAACAGCAACATCCCCATTTGAATAAGAATCATCTCAATGTAGTTCCGAAAGTGCAAATTACACAGTATCTATCTCAACACTTTTTCAAATATACAAATCACACCAGAGAAGGTTCAGAATGGATATTAGGAAAGATTTCTTCTCCAAAATAGTGACAGTGCTTTGCAACAGGCTGCCCAAGGAGGTGGAGGAGTCACCATCCCTGAAGGTGTGGACTGAGGGACATGGTCAGTGGGCATGATGTGGATGAGCTGAGGTTGGACTTGGGGATCTTAGAGCTCATTCCAACCTTAATGATTCTATAATTCTGTGATTCTATTTGTAAAAACTGTATTTCATATATGGGTAAATTCACAATTTAAATAGGTGGAAGATGAAATTTTTCTTTCTTTTTTTTTTTTCCTGCCCACAGCCTACTTCATTACCTCTAGTTAAATCTGCACTGCATTGCTGCAGCTGTACTTTTTGAGGTTTCATGCTGTTTCCCAAAGTGTGATGCTTGCTGTAACTCTGGCAGTGCATAATGCTTCGCTGTATCTTGGAATTTATTAATCTGATCCAATTCACAATGAAAACAATGCAGAGACCCTCATAAAAATGATCTGTTTGACTGCTGAAGTCAACAGATGATGCCTTAATGCAGTGCCAGAGCCTGACGTGTGAGCAGGCAGCAGCTTGGGATCCATTTCATCTCTGAAAATGATCTGATGCTATAGAAACTGTCCTGTTCCACTGACATCAACCCCATCCTTTATTTTAATTCTCTTTTCCTTTTCTGTATAAAAAGTAAATTGTATTAATTCGGTTTTAATTAGTTTGCGATTGATAAATCTAGGCTTTCAGCTCTAACATCTGTTGAACCACAATGGTTGTAACAGAGCTTTTAAATTCATTATGAGAATAACATAAATCAAGTTTACACCTGCTACATACTGAAACTCATCTCATTTATGCTTAACCAATTTAATGGTAGCAATATTACCTTCAAAGAAAATTGCAAACTTTTTTTTCTGCTCAGCCTGGAAACTGCATGCTCAACGTACGGAACCATTTGGCAAACTTACACAACGAAGGAAAAAGTTAAATACAGAAGAACTTGCAAACCCACCATCAGAGCTGGGGGGGCTCTTCTTGCACCTTTCTTAGTTCTGCAGATTTAAACTATCTTTGAGTTTTTCTGGAAAACATTTAAACCCACAAATTCTGAACTACTGGATTAAGGATTAATATTTACCTTCACCTTTTTCCATGACTAACATGCTGTGATCAGGTACACAGCTGAGCCTGGCTGTAAGACTTCCATTCCATGTTCAAAGTCTCCTGATTAGGGACAATTTCAGGTCTGCTCCTACATTTCCCATTCACTTCATTTCGCAGTGCTGTATTAGCTGTAACTTAAAACATTCATCTAAAACATGATGTTCTTCAGAGATGACATCAGTGTTTGCAGAACTGCAAGTCAAAATACTCCCTGTAGTAAATTAATGGATAACTTATGTAACACTTAGGTACCATGCTTTTATTAAGCAACATTTCTAATCTGGAATGAACGTACTGAATTAAACACACTTGTTGACAATGTGCAGTGAAATTCCCTTGAATGTGATTCTCTTATGAGATCTGAGTGTCATTGTTAATAGTAAAATTATAATGTATTACCAGGATTTGCACAGGGAATAAACAGAATTTGAAAAAGGAATGTGACATACACAAATGACTTCTACTCTGGGTAGAAAACAAGTTGTTGGTCAGGAGCTTAACTTCCATTGGTGTAATGCTTAACCTATGAAAAAAAAAAAAAAAAA
>VXAB01006985.1:0-59039 GCA_013399175.1 Odontophorus gujanensis
CTCTGAAAGTTCTTCTCTAAAAGTCCTCCTCCGAGAGTTCTTCTCCAGGAATTCTTCTCCAAAATCCTTGGTTCAGTGAAGGCCTTTTATTCCCCATTTCTCAGGTGTTTTTTTTCTTTTCTCTTTGTTTGTGTGACATGTCTGACCCAACAGATAAGCCAGCAGAGGATATCACCTTCATTGCCATGCAGGATCATTGTTGTCTTTTTGTGGTGGTCAGCTTCTCCAAGACATACCCCGCCCCCAGAAAAGACTATTTGCCCCTATTTCTGCTTATCTTTACAACCATAAGCAGAGACACTGAGGTACCACGACACCCATCTAGATAATCGGCAGTTATCAGCCAGAGTCTTATCACCAGAAAAGGCCTTCCAAAGCAAGCTTTGAGACAAAAGAAAGGAAAACAGTTCGGGTCCTTCACAGGAGTCTCAGACCATAGGTTTAAACATGGTCAGATCTGACCCATGAGGAGGGTTGGAACAGAGTATCAGCTTGGTGTCAAGGGTGCACTCCCTGCCTGCCCACCCTGCTTCCCCATGTCCCCCAGAGCTATAGGTTTGGGATGCTAGAAACTAAGATGAAGTGAGCAGGGAGGTGAGGGAGGATCCACCTATGTGGGGGAATAGGGTGAGGAGGTCATCCCCGCACCTTAAGACTGCTTCTGCCAGGAAAGTCAGAAGAGTAGTTGTGGTAGGCAATTTCCTTTTCAGGGGAATGGAGGGCCCCATATGCAGACAAAACCCGTAGGGACATGTGCTGCTTCCATGGTGCCCAGGTCAGGGACATCAACAAAAAACTCCCAGGTCTGGTTCTTTCCTCTGATTATTATCCGTTATTGATAGTTCAGGCAGGCAGTGATGAAATTTCTCAGGGAAGCCTGCGAACCATCAAAAGGGATTTCATGGGTTTAGGGAGGTTAGGTGAAGGAGTGGGAGCACAAGTGGTGCTTTCCTCCCCACCATCTGGGGTGGTGAGGGATACGGAGCAATCTAGGAAAACTCAGGCTCTAAATAAGTCGCTAAAAGGCTGGTGCCACCACAAGAACTCTGGGTTCTTTGATCATGGGACAGTTTATTCAGCACCTGGCCTGAATGTTGTGGGTGGGCCTCGCCTGTCTCTAAGGGGTAAGTGGATCCTAGTCCAGGAACTGGCAGGGCTTGTTGAGAGAGCTTTAAACTAGATATTAAGGGGGAGGGGAGAAAATGTTGTTTACTAAGGTGGAGTGAGTAGTTCAGAAATGTCAACTAGATTTGATGGGGGAAGAGGGTGGAGGTCAACAGAATAGAGAAGGGCTTGGGGATGTCGTCATTGTAGAAGATTGCAGGGAAATTCCCACTAGGAAGCAGTGGGGAAAACTTCAGATTTCTTTCAGAGGTTTGAGGGAGGGCCCCTCTAGAATGGTAGTGTGCCAGAAAGCCCAGCTGAAGTGCCTTTACACCAGTGCACGCAGCATGGGAAATAAGCAGGAGGAGTTGGAAACAGTGATGTGCTCGGAAAATCATAATCTGGTTGCTATCATGGAAACGTGGTGAGGCAAATCTCATGACTGGCATACTGCAATTGAGGCTCTTCAGAAGGGATAGATCAGGTAGGAGGGGAGGGGGTATTGCCCTCTAAGTTAGGAAGTAGATAGATTGTGAAGAGCTGTGTCTGATTAACAACCATGACCAGGTTGAGAGCTTATGGGTTGAAATCAGGGATCGGTCCAGTAAGGGACATCTAGTAGCTGGGGTCTCCTTCAGGCCACCTGATCAAGGAACAGCCTGTTGACGAGGCCCTCTTGCTTCAACTGTGGGAGGTATTGCTCTTGTGGGTTCTTGTCCTGATGGGGCATTTCAACCACCCAGAATCTGCTGGAATAGTGGCATGGGAGGTAGCAGACAGTCCAGGAGATCCCTGGAGACTGTTGAGGACAGCTTCCTGGTCCAGGTCCTAGATGGACCAACCTGAGGTGAAGCCCTACTGGACCTAGTGCTCACCAATGCAGAAGAGAGCATTACAGAGGTTATGGCTGAAGGCAACCTGGGCTGTAGTGATCACGCTGTGGTGGAGATCGTGATCTGGTGGAATGTAGGCCTGGCAAAAAGTAGAGTCAGGACCCTAAAGTTCAGGAGAGTAAAATTCTGGCTGCTCAAGGAACTGCTGGATGGGAACCCTGGGAAAATGTCCATAGGGTGTAGGAGCAGAACAAAGCTGGCAGCTCTTTAAGGACACCCATCTGCAAGTGCAAAAGCACTCCATCCCTCAGCAAAAGAAATTAAGCAGAGAAGGCATCTGACTGGTGTGGCTGAGCAAGGACCTACAGCTCAAACTGAGGGAAAAGAGAGAGATGTACAGGAAGTAGAAGCAGGGTAGTGAAGCCTAGGAAGAATACAGCATATGCAGAGATAAGATCAGGAAAGCCAAGGCACAGATGGAGCTGAACTTGACAAGGGATGTGAAAAATAACAAGAAGGGATTCTGCAGGTTCATAGGCAGGAAGAGACAGACCATGGAGAGTGTTCCCCCTCTGATTAATGAGAATGGAGAACTGGCTTCTCCTCAAACATGGGTAAAGCTGAAGTGTTCAATAAGTGCTTTGCCTCAGTCTTCACTGGTGGCCAGGATCCCTGTGCCTGCCAGGACCCTGATCTTCTAGGTGTTGGTGAGAGAATTGGACTCCATCATGCCGTAACAGTGGAACAAGTCTGAGACCTCATCATGGAAATGAACGTATGTAAGCCCTTGAGGCCAGATGATACACATCCCCAGGATCTGAGAGAGATGGCTGATGTGGTTACCAAGCTGATCTCCATCATATTTGAAAAATCATGGCTGTCAGGTGAAATCCCCATTGACTGGAAAAAGGGAAATACTACTCCCATTTTAAAGAAAGAGGGAAAGGATGACCTGGGCAACTATAGACTGGTGAGCCTCATCTCTGTGCCTAGGAAGATCATGGAGCAGATCCCATGGATCCTGGAGAGGTATGGATTTGAAGAATGGACTTTTAGACGGATTAAGAAAAAAAAAAAATGGACCTAAATATAATGAATGGAATCTAACTCTTTCCACAGCTGTAATGAGAATGAGACCCCAACATTACATGTTACACTTTATAATATACTTTTGGTCTGTTTCTTCCTTTTCAAGAACTAGTATTTTGACTGTGTTCCTGTATTTTAATTTCTATGCAGGCAGCCTCTTGAATAAAACATTCTGAGCTTACAAGAATATGCTAGGCAGTTTAATTGGAATACTACCCACCAATTCATCAACTGTCAAAGTAGGTTACATGGTAACACTTGTATTTTGAGAGTTTTGTGGTAGATTAAACAGTTTACAACAAAGTATCTCCTTTTTAGATTTGTATTGTTGAAGTTACTGTATAATTTTCTGTTCAGTATAGTAAATAGATAGAGTTCTAATATTTGTATTAGAAATTATGATTCCACAACTCAAATACTTGTAGGTTTTTGGGGTTTTTTTATGTTTTTGTTTTATCTTTTCTGGAATTAAAAATATGAGCAACAGAACAGGATTGCTCTTACATAAGAATTGATATCTCAATACTAATTTTTAACTATATAAAGAACAAGATGTGGAATATTTTCTTAGAACACATACATTTCCTGAACTGGATATCAGTAGTATAAATTATAATATTCACACCATGTAGCTTCTGTTTACTACTTTTTGAATTATCACAAGGTTTCTTGTGTCACAATTATCACAATTATTTTTTAGAGAAAAATATGGTTGTACTTGCACAGCAACCTAATAGATAAAAAAGCCACCTACCTCTTGGAATTTTTCTTTGAACAGAAATAAGTTTATATATATATGTATATGTAATAGTAAAATAGGTTCTTAGGGAATAACCCCCATGTTGTTTTTCCACTTTGAGGGACCAGAAAAGCAAAGATAGGCACAGAATTGCTTTAAGAGAACTGTAATCATGTTTTTCCTACCTGAATTTACATTTGATTTTTGTTTTATATATTTATTTATTTATCGTGTTATTATTTTGATGTTGAGGATGAGCTATGATTCCATGGTCAAATTAGTGACATAGGAAAATGAGAGAACGTAATAAAAGTCAGAGAAAAGAGGAAGAGGAAAGATGCGCAGTTTTGGAAGAATAAAGCCAAAGTGAGGATACTGTATTAGAAAAAAAAGATCAAAAACTATATTCATTGTATTATTAATGCTAATAAAACCACTGTCTTTGACTGGCATGAAAATCTAGTCAATACTTTTGGAAATAATTATTTAAATAGGGGAGAATTTTTGTTATTATTTATTTTTTTGTCAGTATAGCTACAAATAATTATGTTCTTGTTCTATTTAAGACCTCATGCAACATCACTTCCTAATTTCATTTGAAATTTTAAGGAAGAGAAGAAAAAGGTAAAACAAGAATATACAACATTAAAAAATATAGAAGCAGAGAAGTAAGAATTTGGCTCATTTTTCAATAAATATTCAACTATTGAAGCATTGTATCAGTTAATTCAATGTATTTATAAGACAAGACTTTGGATCTAAGGAAAAGCAAATGTAAAAAACAGGGCAGTTCTAAAACTAGTTAGTAATTTCAATGTTAAAAATAACTGAATATCTTTTTCTTTAATATGCTTTAGTTTTCAGTAGATAATCATACAAGTTTATGAGGTGCAGTGCATTTTACAATTTTGAAATATAACACTGATTTTAAATAATAGAAAATCTCATAACAGTAGCTTGTGACATTCTAAGGAAGAGGAAGTAAAGGTGCTGGCTGCTACTGAGTCTTACTGGTAAGTCATTCAGACTCTAAGTACAACTGTAGATACAGAAACCAAGTTCTTTGCCTGAATATTAAATACTTGCTAAACAGACATTTACAGACGATGGAAATTCACCAAGTGTTTCTGAATTACCAAGCATGATATTAATATTCAATCGGTGAGCTGCTGTGTAATAAGACAGACCTGCTAGAAGCTTAAAATGCAAAATATATGTCTCCATTTACTGTAACTGCATACTAAAAGCATGACTCTGTCATACATTAAAAAAAAATGTTCAAGAGCTGTTATAATGTAGGGAAAGACCAAATGCACAGCACTTGATATGATTCAATCTTATAATTAATTGAAATCTTGAGCACACAAAAGGAAGGATAAAAATTTTTTTGCCTACATGAAAATATAGTGCTTTGACTCCTAAAAATATCTCTCTTTGGCTTCTGTGCTAATCAGTGCTTGAAAGGATTTCTATTAGAGATATATTACATGTTCTGATTGAATTAAAACTGACTTAAACATTTTGCCATTACTTGTACTTTTTGTATCAAATTTAGAAGCATACAGAGAACTTTGGCTACAGATTTTTTTCTTAATGTGGCTATGAAAAACAGAAAAAAATGTTTGTCTTCTTATTGCTCTGAATCAATCCAGAGGAATCCACCAATAATCTCAGCTACACATTTTATCATCTCAGCAGATGCTTTGAGCTTAGATGCCTGAGCTGATTTTAAACACAGACCAAAAAATAATTCCATGTTTTATGTAGACAGCTAGTTTGGGAAAAGAGAAAGTGGATACCACATAGCCTATCTTTAAAGTTGTATAGTTGCCAATATTCAGGATATCTTCATTAATAGACCATGAATAGACTCCATGAGGTCCATTTTGATATATTTTTTTCAAAAAAAAAAAACAGAGTGGAGTGCGCTGCGAGGCATAGTCACTATGAAGATTTCAAGAGCTGTCTGTGTTAGATAACAGGCCAGAACTGCAGCCTGTGGAGAGAGGAGACTATGGTAGAAAAAGAGGTCTGGCAGGAACTGCAGCCCATTTGGGATCTACACAGGATCAGTCCAGTGGTATAGACATATGCTGCAGCAGTTCTTGAAGAACTGGAGCCAGTGGGAAGTCCATGTTGGGTTATTTTGTAAAGAACTGTATTTCATAGAAAGGACCTCACACTGGAGGAGAAGAGAGTTAAGTGAAAAAGCAGCAGAGAGGAAGTGTTATAGAATGACTGGAACCCCCATTCCTCTGTGCCACTCAGGGGAGGAGACCGAAGAGAGTAGATGGGGAGAGAAAGTAGTTTTAGCTTGGTTTAAGTACTCATAGGTCTAATCTGCTATCAATAATTAATAAATTATNTATATTACAATGAATGCATGTAGTATTCAACTACTATTTTAACCTAATGTATAATTTAATATTTTTTCTCACGATGATGATGATGATGATGATAATGAATATTATTACTGTTGTATAATGAGAGACAAGAAATGGAGACCAAGAATATAAGCTTTAAAAAAAAATAATTAAAGCAGTTAAGGTGCAGTGTAAAATGCTAATTTATATTTTATTGTTTGCTTTTTCTTTGTTTTATATATATATATATATAAAAGGTTTTGGTAGCATATGTATATATATATAAGGTTTTGGTAGCATATATATATATGTATATATATATATAAAAAAGGTTTTGGTAGCGGAGTGGAGTGCGCGGCGAGGCATAGTCACNCAGAGTGGAGTGCGCTGCGAGGCATAGTCACTATGAAGATTTCAAGAGCTGTCTGTGTTAGATAACAGGCCAGAACTGCAGCCTGTGGAGAGAGGAGACTATGGTAGAAAAAGAGGTCTGGCAGGAACTGCAGCCCATTTGGGATCTACACAGGATCAGTCCAGTGGTATAGACATATGCTGCAGCAGTTCTTGAAGAACTGGAGCCAGTGGGAAGTCCATGTTGGGTTATTTTGTAAAGAACTGTATTTCATAGAAAGGACCTCACACTGGAGGAGAAGAGAGTTAAGTGAAAAAGCAGCAGAGAGGAAGTGTTATAGAATGACTGGAACCCCCATTCCTCTGTGCCACTCAGGGGAGGAGACCGAAGAGAGTAGATGGGGAGAGAAAGTAGTTTTAGCTTGGTTTAAGTACTCATAGGTCTAATCTGCTATCAATAATTAATAAATTATATTAATGCCCCTTATGCTGAGTGTGGCTTGCTCTTGACAGATGTTAGTGGATGATTTCTGTGTTGTGATGGAATCACATGACCTTCTTTTAACTGTATTTTCTCCTCTTGCTCTGTTGAGCAGGAGGAATGAGAAAGAGCAGCATTGTGGAGCTTAGCTACCAGTCTTTGTTACACTACCATACCACTGTGTTTTCACTGCCAAGAAACTAGTAAATTTTAACAAGGTCTCCATTTGTCAGAACTCATTGTGCTGTCTTATGTTGTATTGCATACTGCAGATAGTGCTTTTTGTTGGAAGAATTTCACCAGATTCATACCTGGCACAGCTTTTCAGAAGGGAAACTGCTTCAGGGATTTGTTTGATCATTATAACTACGTGTTTTTGAACTTAGGCATTGTCTTTAAGTGGCTATAAAATACACATTGTGGTTTGAATTTTAATGTCTCATGATTCCCAGAACTCACTTGTTCAGAATGAAAAAAAAATTAGGCTTAAATTCTGAGCTTTGGTTGAGCTGAATTAAGTGCAGGGATGGAGGGAGGGAAAAAATGTTGCATAAAGACATTATAGTGTTCCTGCAATCCTGAAGATACTCAGTCAAAAAATTTCTCCCTTGAGAAATGGCAGGCACAAAGCCTCAGAAGGTAAACAACAAAGGTAAATGACCAAATGGAGCGAAGAATGGAGCCCTTCAAAAGTGGTACAAAGCAGTACAATTATCAGTTACCTTTTTAAAACCTGTGTGATCTCTGTAGCCTGGAATCAGAAAGTCAAGTTGAATTTTGAACTGACACTAAATACTCCATTTAGTTTATAATCTTGATGATTATTTGTCTAGAATTAACACAATACACTTTTTTACAAATATTTTAATGCCACGGTACTAACACAGCAAAAATAATAATTTGAAGTTGGTCACTCAGCTGGCAGAGCTCAATACACATCGGGTCATCAGACATAGCATAGGGAAGACCATAAGACATTATCATTGTGTGTTCTCCAATCAGTAAGTTAATCTGATTTCTTCTTATCTGGGAACTAATTCAAATAGTAACCGTGTTAAGTATTCCTGAGTGTGACATCTTTGATGTCAGACCTAATCTTCCTCTTTCACAAAAAAATATGTACAAAATCGTGTAACTGCTCTCAGAATAGAGGGGAAGATTAGAATAGGACTGTGCTTTAGATCTCATAAATGTTTCAGTAGAATAGTGCTGTCAATTTATAGTTCAGACTTTAGTGCTAAGTGATTAAACTTTGACAAAATATCCTTCTTCTAAAACAGCACTGCATGGAAACGTTATTCTTTATGATTAATACAGTGAAGTGTGTGCACTGTTAAATGCCCAATTCAGTTGTATGCATTCAGAGAACTATCATTACACTAATATATTAAAAAGTCCAGGCTGCAATTGAATAATGGCTATGACTTACAGAGGAAAGGAGCTCTTAGAAGTCTTTTATACAAACAGGAGAACTAAGCACTGGTTGTGAAAGATGTTCCTTTGAACCATATTAAACATAGGTCTATGCATTATGGTATGTTACACAGAATTTCTATAGACAAACAGCTGTGGCAGCAAACTTCAGAGGAATCCAATTGCCTTTTTCATTGCAGCTGCAATGTTAAAGAGTTACCAGTTTAAAACATTCTGAGGTGCTACAGAATGTTGCAGTATCATGAACTGAAGGACACCTGTAGATTTTATTTTAGTCCAGTTAAGATTTCTATGCTCTCACCAGCGTAACTGAACTCATCAGCCTCTTAACGTAACTGTTTTAAAATAAGGAATTACATATAACCTCTAAGAGAAATTGTTTCTTAAAGTCCTTTGTTGAGTCAGGATATTTAAATCCCTCTTCCATATTTTAGAGGAAAACAAATAAATCACACTATTATACTGAAAGGACACAACCTTTGGACAGGTTAGTCTCGTGTAACTGTCAATGAACTTCATGGTACACAGATCTTGAGACAGTCATAAATTGATTCATTTAATTTTCTAAGCTAAAACTTTTATTGAAGACATTTATCATAAAAAAAAAAANATTACAGACTAATTAGGAATAATAAATCAAATGAACTAAAAACAAGAGAGTCCAAGTCCTTATCAGCAGATGCTCACTGCTTGTCTCCTGGAAAGGAAGAGAGATCTCCCCTCTGACCTGGAATCAGAAATCACATGGGTAGTTCTAGAGAGTTCTGGGGATTGTAGTCTGTCTCTTCTCAGTGTATCTTCCTCTTGGAGTGCCAGAGCATACGTGAAAGTAGCTGGAGCTGCTAGAAGCACAGGACTCAGGAAAGTGCACCTGGAATGTGATTTAAGTATAAAACAGCTTGCCACATGGTGTCATGATATGGATTAATGATAAAAATTGGATGTTCTTTTTAGAGGACNATCAGTTTAAAACATTCTGAGGTGCTACAGAATGTTGCAGTATCATGAACTGAAGGACACCTGTAGATTTTATTTTAGTCCAGTTAAGATTTCTATGCTCTCACCAGCGTAACTGAACTCATCAGCCTCTTAACATAACTGTTTTAAAATAAGGAATTACATATAACCTCTAAGAGAAATTGTTTCTTAAAGTCCTTTGTTGAGTCAGGATATTTAAATCCCTCTTCCATATTTTAGAGGAAAACAAATAAATCACACTATTATACTGAAAGGACACAACCTTTGGACAGGTTAGTCTCGTGTAACTGTCAATGAACTTCATGGTACACAGATCTTGAGACAGTCATAAATTGATTCATTTAATTTTCTAAGCTAAAACTTTTATTGAAGACATTTATCATAAAAAAAAAAATTCTTTATATTCCATTAAACATCTTATGATGGAATCTGACCTCTAAGCTGGCCCTTTCAAGATCTTTCATATTCTGTGAGGTCCTAAAAAAGACTGCTAGGGAGATTATTCATTCTGTTCCCTGTTCTCTCTCTGGTGTGTCCTCATCAATGTTATAGGAAAAAATCCAAGTGTCCTGACCACAAAAGCAAAGTCAGACACCTGTGATGTGATTAGAACAGGTTTATAGTTCTGCTCCAGGCTGTGTTGGTCAAGCCAGGGCTGTTCACCTCCAAACAGTCTCAATCAAATATCATCCTTATCATCATTGCTTCTTTTTCCATTCAAACTTTTCACAATTTGTTCAAGTTTGTTGATTTTACAACCTTAGTTGTTGTTTTGTTGTTGTGTGAAGAGTTAAACATATAACACACAACCCTACCTGCAGGAGAAGGGGCAAGNTGCCAGAGCATACGTGAAAGTAGCTGGAGCTGCTAGAAGCACAGGACTCAGGAAAGTGCACCTGGAATGTGATTTAAGTATAAAACAGCTTGCCACATGGTGTCATGATATGGATTAATGATAAAAATTGGATGTTCTTTTTAGAGGACAACCCCTTGACAAACCAGTATTCAGTTTCTAAGCTTTTGTTTAGACTTAGCTCCTGATATTCCTTTCCTACAGCTTCTTAAGTTTCTGCCTTTCTCCTAGTTAGATCCAGATCAGGTTGTGACAGATACATTTATGGTTTCATTTTCTGCAGGGTCGGGAAATTTCTTATCTTAATAACTTGTTAGTTTGGGACAGGGCTAGATATCTTCATGCTTATCCTAGAACCATAGAATCATCTAGGTTTTAAATGTTGAGCAAACCCTACAATCAACCTTACCTACAAAGTCCCATCACTAAACTATGTCTCTTAAAGTCATGTCAATATATCTCTAAAAGTACTCCCAGAACTCCATTGTTTTGTTGGGTATCATTTCCCTGGATAGCCAAGGGCAGTTTAACCACCCTCTTGGTGAAGAAATTCTTCCAAATATACAATTTTCAATTGTTCTGTTGCAACTTGAGGTAGTTTCCTAGATAACTTGAGATAATGTGTTTCCTTAAAGGATGGTTTGCAAATGGAAGCTATAAAAGAATATATTCAAAATTGAGATAACACAATGCAGCTTGTTTGGGCAAGATATAAAAAAATAATTCTCCTTCAGCCTTTTCTGCACTTTCAGTTCATGAAATGACTGTTAGCTGCTCTACCTATCTCACTATTTGTAAATTCCTCTAGTGTTTTTTTTTTTTTTTTTTTTTTCCATAGTATTATTGTGCTTTATTTATAAATACTTCAGTAAGATTCTCATTTCCAGGACTAGAAGCTAGCTGTTGATAGAGCCTGCATAACCAGTTACTGTACGTAAAAACAGGATTCCATCACTACTATGTTGACCTAGTAAACGATGAGATAAGGCTTATTTTTATTTCTACCTACCATTAAATACTGAGGTTTTTGGTACATGGTTGATAGCTACTAGTACCTACATTATAGAGAAATGAAGTACAGAAGGCCAGACTCCACTTTCATCCAGACTGACACCAGATCATATATCACATAAAAAGTGAACAATGACATATGATTGCCTTGAAAATACTGCAGCCTACAGACCAGGGAGTGTTATGAACTGTTGCACTTCCGTTTTTCTTTTTCTATTGTTCTGCTTTATGCAGAACACTAACATCACCATCAGCAATGAGAATCCACTTTCCTTTTTCCAGCTGAAGTTTCAAACTAAAGTTGACACGCTGTCTTTCTTTCTCCCTCTAGCCAAGTTAGAGTTCTTTGTTTGATTGGCTAGTTTTGCATACTGATTGCTTTGCTTTTTATTACAGGCAAGGTGAGGGATCTTGAAGAAAAACCAGTTAATACTGCCTATGTCTCTGCAAGTATTGTAACCTGCTATGAAATCCCATTGCAAATGGATTTAATCCTACATCCCCTATATTTTGTGTGACTGTTCTTGTGTGAAGGCTTTTAATACAAGGTAGAACAGTCAGCAAACTAGTGTGCTTTGCTAACAGATATCCTTGGAGGACAATTCACACAGTTCTAATGTGTTTCCAATGTCTTCCAGGTCTGGCTCCTTATACAGTAAGTCCACTGTATTTTAAGTTGATACACTACTGAAAAGGAAATACCTGCTGACACTTTGAAATTATGTCACATTGGTGTAAAGCAACTGTACAGAATATAAAGTATTAGAGAAAAATACCAGAAAGTTGTACATTGTGAAGGTTTAAATTTATTCCCTTTACTTGTATTGGTAGAAGTTAACAATTAAAAATCCAAAACATAATTCCTCTAATTATGAGTATATGTAGAGGATGGTGTTCTCTTTGATTTTTTTTTTCCTGAACAAAGTGCTTGCTTTTAGCAACACCAAAAAGGACATTTAGTATGTCATTCACAACAAGAAATATTAGATATATTGATATATATATATGATCTGAGTGAGATTAGAAGGTGAAAAACAGCCTCTTGAATTTCCCTTTAAAAGAAAGTTCTACACTTTTTACATCTTTTTTTTTTTTTTTTTCATGACATAGATTTGAAAGATTGATGCAGCAATTAGCCAGATAGGACAGAAGATAATTACTCTGATTTACTCTTGAGACATAGTGTAGTGAAAAGCAAAGAGTGATACATGTAAGAAGGAAGAGGGCCAAAAGTAAACTTGCTTGAATATGACAGTGAGTTTAGAAAACTCACTGGAATTTAGCCCTGAGGTAATACTCAAATACTAAAAAAAATCTTAAAACAGAAAAATGCTGATAAACAGTCAAAGCTTCATAGAGAACAGAGACTTTATTGTTTGAGTACACTGTTTATGTGGAATATTATAAACACTTCATGGAGGACAAATAATTGAAGAATTGCTGCTGTAAAAAACAGTCTGAAGTATTGTTTCAAGAGCTCATTGACAGTAATGTTAGTGTGCATTTTTTTTCCTAATGAAATGTATACAGTTGAGATTTTTTGTAAAACATAAATAGCAACTTTTCTCTGTTATTGAAATTACAAAGGTAGAAGGGAGAATGATAGTAAGGCAAGAAAGTGATTTATGAGTTTTCTACTAAGCAACTCACTAGCATGTATCAAAGATGTCAAGGAGTTTATTAAAATATTACTCAGGAAGGCATATTAATTAAAATAAATAATAAGCCAAGGTCTTATTGGAGCTGGATGAAAAAGCTCATTTTTATATCCTATAAAATGTCTGTATTTTTGTGAAACAAAAAATAATTCAAGTATTACATTTTAACATGTCAAAACATTTTTGTTTGTAAAGGTCAAAATATTTTGTATGGATACAATGAAAAGGTTTCATTTTAGCACTATCATTTAAAATACAGTTTATAACAGTCAAAATGAAAATACCGTTATGAAGTGTTATGACATTTTTCAGAAGTTACGTTACAGAAATCCCACTAAAAAAACTGTCTATTTGTTCTGTAGGTTTGAAGGTGTGGGTGAAAATCTGTCAGAGTCTAATAAAATACTAATAAAAGTACTTTTCTAAGTAATAACTAACAAATGCTTATATCAAAAGTATCAGACTGTGAAATGAGAACTTTTCTCAAAGTAACCAAGGAAAGAAGTTCTAGTTTTTAGTACAATAAAATGTTGATATTAATAACTATGAACAGCATTTTTAGCCATCGATTAATCATTTCATTTATAATTAAGGAGAGGAAGCCTGGGAAAATTTGGGAAAGAAAAGGTGTATTGAGTTCTAATAGTGAATGTCATCTGTCAAATGTGAGTTCTTTCTTGACTTGATATGGACTTGATCCAATTAACTAATGAAAATTTACATAAGGGAACAAATAAATGTCTGTCCAGTTTGCACATTAGCTAGGTGTCATCATTTTATTTACTTATTTTTTAATTTAAGTATGACTGACAATCGAGTTGATGAGAATGATGGGAAGGGTGCATTACTTGTTTTAGTCATATCTGATTAGGCAAAACAAACATCCAAAAAATCTATACCAGAGGAATTATTCAGTGCAATCTAAAAAGCTGAGTTAATTAGTTCTTAGATTAGGCATCTCGGTACAAAAAAGACAGGGAGCTCCCTTGAAAGAATCCATCAGAGGGTTACAAAGATTATAAAGGGTGTCGAACACTTCTCTTATGAGGAAAGGCTGAGAGACCTGGATCTGTTCAACCTTGAAGAAAGAAGACTCAGAGCGGATATGATTAACGTCTATAAATATCTAAGGCGTGGGAGGCAAAGGGACGAGGCTGGACTCTTCTCTGCAGTGTGTGGTGATAGGACAATGGGAAATGGTCACAAACTAACGCATAGGAAGTTGTGCACAAATGTGCGTGTGTACTTCTTCACAGTGCAGTGACGGAGCACTGGCACAGGCTGCACAGAGAGGTGGTGCAGTCTCCTTCTCTGGAGACGTTCCTGACCCGCCTGGATGCCTACCTGTGCAACCTGGGCTAGGGAGCTGCTTTGGCAGGGGAGCTGGACTCAGTGATCTCTAGAGGTCGTTCCCAACCCCTACAATTCTGTGATTCTGTGATTCTGTGATCACTGTATTATATTGATAGCATTAATATTCTGTGATTCTGTGATCACTGTATTATATTGATAGCATTAATACAGCGTGATAGGTGTGTGTAAAACTTACTATATTTAATCAGAAAAGTATCATTTCATTTGTTTCCTTTCACTATTTAAAGAAAACAATAAACCTGGACTCACAGCACTGAAAGTTTCTGCACTGGATTCTAATAAACCTTTGTCCAGATAGAAAAAGTAAAAGCTAGCACCATTATATTCAGTAAGTACATATTGTCATACAAAAATAATAATTTGCAACCAAGCTAACTAAGAGAGTTTACTATCCTCAACCAACCTTTTCATTCATGGCTTTGCTACAAAAAATTTCAACAGTTGTATGCAGATGAGTCTCATGTTGATGAATTTCAGTTTAAAAAAATGAAAGAGAAAAATGAGAAAAAGAAAAGAATTTCAATTAAAAAAATGCAAAGGCAATTATTCAGATTTATATGGTTGTAAAATAATCCCTTCTTGGATGAAAACAGTGTAGGAAATATTTAAAAAATGAAGTGTACCTAT
The DNA here is from genome assembly GCA_013399175.1 of Odontophorus gujanensis. Taxonomy (NCBI): domain Eukaryota; kingdom Metazoa; phylum Chordata; class Aves; order Galliformes; family Odontophoridae; genus Odontophorus; species Odontophorus gujanensis. The sequence continues at coordinate 14,896 of VXAB01006985.1, forward strand.
TGTTACTATGCATTATAACTAAAAAACTGCCTGACTTATCTCCCTTTTGAGGAACTGATCACACAGCAGCTGACTGCTGTGTGTGGTGGATAGGTAACCTTCTTCTAAATGGAATAGATGTAAATACAATCTTAAAAAGTATTCATACTGGAGATTACTGTACCAAACTGTTTTTATACAAAATAAGAGATTTCTTAAAAAGTACTACAAAAAATACTACAGAAGTTTTGTTAAAATACTACAGTGTTCTTGACAAAAGATTAAAAAAAAACTTATATACACATACATATATGAAAAATTTGTATTGTAAGTGTATAAAATTTATATTATAAGTAAGTGTGTAATCTGTTCATCTAAACCCATAAAATTGTGAACAAATGTGCATTGAGACTTTCAGCTTTGTAAGAGTGGTATCAAAGAACTGGTATTAAAGACATCAAGACAGATTCTGTTTGTACTTTCACAAATTTTCTATTGCGGAGAGTAAATAAAAAGAATTTATGAATTCTGTGAAATAATAGAATAGAATAAAATAGTTCAGTGTATTTCAGTTGGAAGAGACCTTCAAAGAAAGCATGCCAAAAGGTAAAGCACGTTATTAAGGGTATTATCCAAATGCTTCTTGAGTACTGACAGGCATGAGGCATTGGTCACCTCACTCAGAAGTTCCAGTTTTTGAACACGCTCAGTGTAAAGAAATTTTTTCTAATATCCAGTGTGAATCTCTCAAGGCAGAGTTTTATGCCATTCTTTCATGCAGTGCCATAAGTTACCAAGGAGAAGAAATTGGCACCTCCCTCTCCAAATCTCGACTTCAGGAAGTTGCAGAGAGCTATGAGATTGCCTCTTAGCTTACTTTCCTTGAGATTAGGCAACCCAAGTGTACTCAGCCCTTCCTCATAGGACTTGACTTTCATCCCTTTTGTCAGCTTTACTGCCCTCCTCTAGGTGCAAATATCTCAATATCCTTGTTATACTGTTGATAATATTAGAAAATATTCTAATTTTTAATTCCCAATTATGAAAAGAAAAGAATAAGGTTGAGGATATTGTAACACATATATCAGACATATAATAGTTATCACTCCAGTGGTATTTTTTCAATATTGCTTTTAATTTTACATTTTATGTACAAATAAAGCTGCCTGTAAAATGAGTGTTGGCAAACATGGATTTACTAATGAGATCTACATTATTAACTTTACAAATACAGCCATGTAGATGAAATTCCACTGGGAAATATGCAACTGATGTAAGTGATTTGGAAAAAAAAAATACTGAAAGAAAAGTAATAATTATACCTTTCAGCAGATAATTCTGTGAGATTTTTTTTCCTTTTGAGATACCTTACTTTACTCCAGTGTCCATGAGGAGCATTCCACTAGCTGTGATCTGAGTTCTACTGAATAATGCTTGCTTGACAGGACACTTTATTCTAGTAATTTCTTTCAACCTTATAGGCAGTTAAAGATAGATTTCCCTGTGAGTTGGGGAGACTGATGCGTCCACTGTAATTGGACAGTGGTTCTGAGACATGCACCTTGTAGAGAAGGAATAGCCATTTACAAACTGTTTTATTCTCACTTACTACTGGGTCTCTCTGTTCATAAAATAAATTGTTCTCCTTTATGTTCAAGTAACATGCGACTTTTAAAACTTCAGAATTATTTTGCTATATTGGATGCCAGCTAAAACAGACTCCATCTAAAAACCCTGACTGACGTAGAAATGAGTTGCAGAAGTAGTAATGGCAAATTGAAGGTAGACTTGAAAGTACTGTGTCCTGGTTTGGGCTATGATAGATTTAAGTTCCTTCCTAGAAGTTGACCTGGTGGTGTGTTTTTTTGTAATTAGAATGAGTACACTGACAACACATTGAGCAAAAGTTTATCATCATTTTGTTCCTTTAGCACTGAGAAAAAAAAAAAAACAACCTACATTAATCATTCAAGCTAGATACAAAATACCTGAAAGTAATCTCAGCTTTCAGGAAAAAAAAAAAGAAAAAGAAAATAATAAAAAATAATAATAATTTAAAAAAAAAAGAAGAAAAGGATATGATATTTATGTTGATCATCCAATTTAGTAAAAGGAGTGCTAACGTTATTTCAGTTCTTTCACTGAAGTAAATAAATAAATATATGGAAAAATCATATTGGGAATAAATTAAAGCTTTGTATTTAAATGCAAAAAATTTTTTGAAGAGAAAGGAGTTTACAGATCTCTACCTTACTAAAATCTTTCCTGTAGACTAGATCAATTTCTAGGGCTCAGTGTAAGCCTTACTTTTTTCATTAATATCATTTCAGGAAAAGTGCTTTAAACAATTTACTTCCTCAAAATCATCACAATATTTTCCTAAATTCTGTAAAACAACTAACATTCATTCTGAAAGATCATCTTCAAGGGTTATTCAGTTTTTATTCACATTACACAGCTCTAGCAAATATGTCAAGAGTTCTCATGTTCATGTTTCTCTTAAATGCTTTAAATAATTGTTTCTGTAATCAATTCTAGGATTTCTCGACTCTAAGTCTGAATTTCTGCAAGTCAGATATCCTCATGATAGTCAGAAATTAGTAACATAAAACAGAAATATAATGAGAATTAGTTATCTCGTTATAATCTAAACTGAAGTTAAAAAATAAGTATTCATAGATTTAAGAAACAAACAACAATTGTGATCTGTAAATTAATTAGAAATAATTGTACAGTTTAAATAGTCACAACCAGAAATTTGTTTTTCTAGATAATGATGAAATAGATAGGAGAATCAAGTGTACCCTTAATTAAGTTAGCAAGTTTGCAAATGACACTGAACTGAGTGACTCAGATGATACAGTAGAAGGAAAAGATAACTTTCAAACAGAAAAGTGGACACACATGAAGCTAATGAGATTCAGCGAGGCCAAGTGCAAGGAATTATGCTTGTATCATGGCAATCCCAGATATATGTAAAGACTAAGAGAAGAACAGCCCTGCAGAGCAGAACTTGGAGGTTTTGATGAATGAAAACTGGACACAAGCCAGCAGCATGTGCCTGCAGCCCAGAAGGCTAACAGCATCCTGATCTGCATGAAAAGAGGAGTGGTCAGCAGGACAAGGAAGGTAATTGTCTCCTTCTCTGCTATCATGAAGCCTCATCTGGAGTACTGTCCACATTATAAGAAAGATGTTGGGCTGGGTACAGAGGAGAGCTACAAAGATGGTCAAAGGGCTGGAACATCATTCCTACAAATATGGGATGAGGGAGCTGGGCTTGTTCAGCCTAGAGAAGAGAAAGCTCTGGGTAGACCTCATTGGTGTCTTCCAGTATTTGAAAGGAGCTTATAATTAGGAGGAAGTCAGTTTTTACACAGTCTGATAATGACAGGACAAGAGGGAATGATTTTAAACTAAGAAGGGAAAATTAGATTAAGTTTAGGTGGAAATTTTTCATTCCAAGGTTGATAAGGCACTGGAATAAGTTGCCTGGAGAAGTTATGGATGCCCCTGGAGTTGTTCAAGGCCAGGTTTAATGATGCCCTGGGCAACTTGATCTAGTTCCTAATTTACTGGTAGGAAACTCTGACATAGCAGTGGGGATTGGAATCAGATATCGTTAATATCCCTTCCAACACAACCCATTCTATGATTCTATGGTAACATGAACAGATTTCTAAAAAAATACCAAGCAAAAATCCTCAAGAAATTATTTTCCATTGTTCAGAGTACTAGTTTTGTTATTCTTTTAATCCTGACTTTTTTGAATGAATATAATTTCAATTAAATAATTGTCTCATTTTTTAATATAAAATATCAAACCCCATGAAACTCAGTGTCTTTATTTTTAACCCTATTTTTCCTATTATTTCTATGTGCACAATTAATCAGTTATGTAACACATTCTTATGGCACTCCCAGTGCTGATGAATCGAGTGTCATATAAGTCTTTTGAAGAATTCATAATCAAGCTTTACTCAATAGAAACATTCAAATTTAGCATTTTTAAAGGCAAATCATATTAATCACAGGTGGTAAAGTAATAAGCACATTATGTCATCAGTTTATATGTTTAACTTGAGATCACTTTAGTTTGCAGTCTGTTGATTGATGCAATACATGGCTTCTCTCTGAAGAAATGGTTTGACAGTGAGTAATACTTTTATATTGTATAGCAATGTAAAATGTTCAGAGTATTTTCATCCATTTCAGGCAGCTGCCCATGATAGATCTATTGACACTGGTGTTCTAATACAGCTCATTTCTGTCAAACTCCTGTCCTATCTGTCTGGACTGAAAAACCATCTAAGACAAAATATTCATCTTCGTGCTCACTCATGCTACAATTATGAGGGTGAGGAATTATAACAGTGTGCTGCAGCCTAAGCAGCAGTGTTAGTCATCCTTTTTGATCAATGTTTTGAAGCTTCACTGCTGATGGAAGGGATGGAAAGCAATTATATATCATTACCACTGAGGTGTTATTCAGAGTCCATCATATTTCTAATTCTTTTTCTTCATTTTCTCTAGAAAATAATGCTTTGTTATGTTTAATTACAGTGAAAACTGTTCATTTTACTCTTGTTCCTTTATATTGTTCTTTTCACTGTTAACTGTCTTTTGTCTAACAAAAATGTCTTTGTTACTTGGTGGCAGTATCAGTTAGTGATATGTGTAACATATAGTAGACTGTATGTTAATTTTGGTACAGATAAATCATATCCTCCCAACCCAATACAATACATGATAGAGGGAAGAGTAGACATTGCTCCTGTGAGAAAAGTAGCATGAGGGAAGCATAGACGTGGCTCCTATGAGAAAGGTACCACAATCAAGAAATACTGTTAGATGTGTGAGGCCAAAAATGACTACTAAGGAAGACTATACTGTCAATGTTCTGAGCCATTAAAAAGTCGTTTCAGTTAAGCATTACATCCTTCTGCCTTAATCTAAGCCAACAAATTCCTCAGCTAATATGATAAAATTTTCCAACTATTTGACAGGAAGAATGTACTTCTATGAGCTTTGAGATTTTGTTTCTGTTCAGAATTAGATGTGGGGCTTCTCCTCTTACTCTAGAGACTCCAGATCTTCTCTGTGTATGTCCCTCAGAGGTGAGAAGTCTCCTAAGACAGAGTCATAATGAGAGTTTAGAAGAAGTAACCATGTCTAGTATTTGGGAATTTTTCCTAAAAATCAGCTGGATTGTTATATTTTAAATGTTTTCCTCTGTCCCCTAAGGGAGGTGTATCCACTGTGAGAAGAAAAGCCTCTTTAATAGCTGTTCTAGAAGACAATCATTCACATAAAAAGAGAAACATTAGGCTTTTCCCTATTGAGGAACATGTGCAGATTTACTCACCTTCAACTTTCGGACATGACTGCCTGATTTTACATTTTTCCTGTTTTGGGTTTTGATTTGTTGTTTTTCTTTTGTTTGTTTGTTTTAATACAATATAGGATAGTGACGAGGAATCCTTCTTGGAGAAATTTTAAAGCTACTGTCTACAGTTTATGGACTGGTTCGGCCCAGTTCCACAACAGTTGGTGCGGGGGACCTGCAGACCCACACCCCTGGAAAGGGGAGGGGGGAAAGGGAAAAGGGAAAAGTGAGATGGGCCTAAAACAAAACAGCAGTAACACTCTGAGGAGGAAAGCTAATTTACTAAATAAGATATCAGAAAGCAAAGTAACACAATATAATACAATATAATTGGAATTAAAGCTAATAAATCAAATAAAATGAGCAAGAGAGAGTGTCCGATAAACCGAAGGCCTTACGCTAACGCTGAAGGCGGACGGCTGCAACAAACACCCACTGCTGAGCTCGATCCCAAAGGGGAGAGACCGCAGACAGTTTTTATCTTTCCCTCTGAGCGGAAATACGTAAAAATACAAAGCATTGCGCAGTCCTCTGGGGAATGTACTTCTTCTTCCCCTCTGAGACAGGCATATCCATAACTATTGATGATCCACGCAGCTAGAGCATTAACTCTTTAGCTCCCAATACACTACATGATGTTATGATGTGGAATATCAATAATATAACAAAAATTATAAAACCAGGACAAAAACCACTGTAAAATCTGGAAAAAAAGGAAAATATTTCAAGAATATAGCACAGAGCACTGAGTCCAATAACTAGAGGACAGTAGTTCTTAGTAGACTGTCACCATTTGTTTTACAATTTTAAGAATCTTGATCAATTGCCTACAGAGAAAGGTAAAATATTTCCTGTCACTCTCATCATGCCACAGAACTACTTTGCTACAAATTTGCGTTTGTTCAAGTGTTCAAAGCAATAGTAATCTAACATATCAAGTGGATGGGAGGAAGCAAAGAAAAAAGAGATAATCAAACATATATTAGAGATAATATAAATAACAAATAATACTGTCAGTTTCTCAAAAAACAAACGAACAAACAAACAAAGAACTCTTTCAGCTGTGAATGGAGACTATCCTGTTCTACCTTCTCCAGATAACTTCTAGGAAGACTTTTAAAACTGACATTTCCTTTATTCCAGCTTTAGTTTTTTTACATCACTTTTTCTGGTTAACTTTCAACACTTATTAAGCATAGAACAACATAAAAAGAATACCATGAAATTAAATTTGGAACAAAGAGCAAAACCATGTACAAATTCTGTTGTAATTGCTCTAGTATGCCAATCTAATAAACAGCTATGCAGAGTTAGGTGATATTAACATTGTTCTTATGAGTGAGAAAATAAGTCATGACCTTACCAATAAGGGAGTATCCTAGAATTTGGATCTTAAGAAGAGAAATAGATTCCTAAGATCCATGGAAGATTCAATAGCCAGCTTTGCTTAATACTTCAACTTGGTTATCTTAGTGTTGTTTTGGCTTAAATGTAATGTATAAATTATATATAAATATATAAAGGCACACTTAAATGTGCCTTTGGAAGCACAGTGTTCTCACTGTTTCTTTATCTAATGAATTATTAAATTGATTGATTGATTAAATCTGTCATATAAATTACACACTGACCTTAAATTCCCTTTTACACAGAATTCTCATCTATCTCAGTAGATGGAAAAAACAATGAACGCAAACTTTTTTACATTGTTGTTCAATATGTTCAAAATGTTAGTTTTATGGTAATGCTATTTCATGAGAAAACTTTTTTTTTCTTCTGTACTTTCACATCATAAGCATATGAATGTCAGTGTAATGGAACATTGTCAGGAAGGTTCAACCTCTATTGCCATACCACCAATATCCGCCTCTGATGTTGTGGGCCAACATAATAAAATAGGAGCCATTACTTTTTCAGTATCCCTCATGGAAATAAAATTATTGATTTATGTTAACCAGAAAAGGATTCTGAAGTTATTTCTCTTTTTTCTTTAAAGTGTATCTGCATTTATAGTAAACCCAAAGAAAAATAAAATCTACTAGAATGATTTTCTGAGGCATGACTTCATATAAGTACTTTCAAAAAATTTATTAGAAAAGCCATTTCATAAATTATGTTTTATTTTAAAAATTAAGCCACTCACAAGATATATGTATAATTTTTGTAAATTTATCCAAAATCCTGATTTTGAATGTAGTAAGAGTGAGAAAAGAAAGCACAACATTTCTTTCGGTTGATATTAGAAATTATGTGATAGAAAAAAATATTTTAAGAAAGTTATACAGGAGTTAATTTTTTCATGAGAATGTTGAAGACGTACAAAAAGAGATAGGAAAGGTCAGAAATACCTTTCCGAATGGTAAACATCTAGTACTCATGTTTTATATGAAAAACAGAGAAGGTAATGAAACTCAAGAAAAGAAAACACAGCAGATTTAAGAATACATGTTGTAAAACTGAGGATAGATTTCAAAAAAAGGGTGCAATTGCTTCTGAAATGGAACCAACAGTACAGAAAATATCAGGAAGAAAAAAAGTATGTTTAAAAAATGCAAATTATTTTTAAATATGCACTTTAAGCATAGACACAAATGATCTTAAGGACTTAATAAATTTGAATGAAATCTTTAAAGTTTGTATCACAATTTTGGCTGTTAATTTTTTCCTTGCAAGATCATGTAGAGCTGTGTTTCTGACTATTTATGTGAAGCGTGGTAACAACATACCAGTTATTGCAGAGAAGTGCTTTCACAAAGTCAGGGACATTTCTGCTTCTCATGCTGCCCTGTCAGTGAAGAGTGTGAAGAGGTTGGGGGTGCAAATGAAGCTGAGAGGAGGCACATCCAGGACGAATAACCCAAACTCATCAAAGGGACATTCCATACCATATGGCAGAATGCTCAGCAATAAAACTGGGGTAAAGAGGGAGGAAGGGAAAGGATCTTCAAATTGATGTCATTTGTCTTGCCAAATAATCATTAAGTGTGATGAGCTGTGATGTCCTGAAAGGGGCTGAATATTTACCTGCCAATGGGAAGTAGTGAAACAATTCCTTGTTTTGCTTTGTTTGTGCATTCAGCTTTTGCTTTACCTAAATAAACTGTCTTTATCTCAACAAACTGGTTCTCTCACTTTTATTTTTCTGATTCTCTCTCTCAGCCCGCTTTGGGAAAATAAGTCAGTGGTACTTAGCTACCTACTGAGTAAGACAGTCTTTGAATTCCCTCCATGACATACTCAGTGTGAGATTCAAAGGGCTCAAGATGATGACAGATTTGACCAAGGTGTGCTAAATAGAACTTTTAGAAGTTATAGTAGTTTAGCTGCAAATTGGCAGGCTCTTGTGCTTCTGTAGGGCTTGCTTGTTTTACTGTATATTCAGTGCTTGTTAGCAGCTGTTTTTGCTTCTGTTGTTTGCTATATTACCTATTATTACACATTGATTAGTTTAGGAACATTTTGATAACAGCAATGGCCATGGCCAGGACTTCAGTGTTGTTGCTATGTTGTACTGGACAGGCTAGAATCACAGTCGGAACTTGAATCTGAAGGACTGTGGCCAGTAGATGAGTCTCTGTATTGTCTCTTGGACACCTGGAAGCATCTGTGGCTATGGGTAAGTCCATGACGTATTACGTAGACCTTTTAAAGGACTTTGGCTCATGGATAAGTCATTTTCAGAGCAAGTACATCTCTGGATGGATGGAGCAGGTCTCAGGAGAGTTTTTCATTGTGATGTTAAACATTTCTATCAATGTTTCAGATAGAGGACTGAAAGGTATACTAAGTAAATTTGCGACCAACATGAAATAGAGAGTATATGTTAACCCCCTTGAGGGCAAGGAGGCCTTGCAGAGAGATGTTGAGTGAGAGGGAAGTCGGCCACTGGACCAAGATCTCCAGATATTGGTCACACATTAAGCCTGCCAGAGTTCAAGCATTTTCACAATACTCTCGAAAATGTGGTGTTGGCCATGCATGGGGCTAGAAGTTGGACTTGATGATTGTTGTACACCCTTCCAGTTCAGGATATCCTACAGTTTTATGTTTTTAATTGCTTGTGATAGGAAACACCAAAGCAGGAAATCCCTTTCCACTAGACAGGGCAGGGACTTGGGGAGGAATTCCTTGCAATGTTAATTTGGTTCAATAAGTGGAAACTGTGATGGATATACCTTTAATTTGTTATAAGCCAGAATCTGAGTTATATATTGTAGGAAATATAGCAGGACCTCAAATAGTCCTACAGCACTTGAGCAAACAGAAGATGAGACCTCACAACAAGTACAAGCGCAGCAGTGACCCTATTTGACTTTGCTTTGGTGTTCAATAACTGTGTACAGCACACTGCCTGTCCTGTCAAGCTTTCCTCCTGAAAGCATCATAACACATAGAATCAAGAACTAAAGAAGAAGAAGAACTAAATGGACATAATTTATATACTTTTCATAAGATGTGAAGGGAAAAAAAAAAAAAGAGAGATGACTATAAATGAGGGTGAGTACAATTAATTTATTCAATAATTACATGTAACAAAACTTTCATACTATCTAAAAATTGGTAAATGCTTCCCAGGCTGATCTACTATCTACAAAGGAAAATAAAACCAGTACTAAAATATAAAGAATTGGAGATATGTCTTAAAAGAAAAATGACAAACACATTTCATCTACTATTTCCCAGAATGCCATTTAACTTAAACCTGATTATGTTGCTGAAAACAATGCTGCTCACTCTAAGCAAGAAATAGATAAATTTCTGTAAGTTGAAATCTGATCCATTCAAGAATAGCTTGTACTTTCTGTCAAAACAAAATTTTGGAATAAAACAGGATACATTTCAGTAAAAAAGTAAGATTATGTTATGAAATGCCCTTACTGGGTCCAAAAGATAATGGAAAGTCATCTTTTATCTATGTAAAAACTTTAAGATCTGATTCATGAATTTTAATGTATAGCTAATTGGATTTCTAATCCCAACACTATCTGCAGTTATATATTTGAAAATACGCTGAATAAGGTAAAAGATGATACATGGTGTCCAAACACTTTGACAAAATTTGAGTTGCAAAACTTCCATTAAATTGTACTAGGTTAAAAAAAGTACATTTTTTCATATATCTTTAAAGTTATAATTTACTTTCATGACTGTCATATAGAAAAAGAGTATGAGTAGATTATCTTAAATAAAATTTACTTACACAACTTTCCCCCAGTTTTGTAATGTTAGATAGTTTTTAGAATTAATTTAAATTATATTTCATTATTGGTATAATAAATAATGAACTTAAAAAAAACAAAAACAACCAAACCAACCAAACAACGAAACAAACAACAACAAAAAAAACACCAGTCTGCATTTTTCATCTTACTTTCTTAACTTTCTGGTAGTTTTTCTATTTTCTAATTCTCAGTCAACTATAATGTCATTATTTTAAATAGTTTTGTTAAAATGAAGAAATGGTAACTAGTTACTGTTATGTGAAGTACCAGCTGCTGTCATAAAAACTGTTTTATCTCTAAGTTTACTGATGTCTTCTTAGGCCAGTTGGAATAAACGTCTTCATACTGTTTTAAAACAAAATGGATTAGTTTCTGTACATGTGAAATGTCACTTCTTTTTAATTTGTGAAGATGCAAAACTGTACCTTTTTTTTTTTTTAATCTCATTTATTTTTAATAATTGTACCAGAATGTCTGTGCATTTTAAGAGTGGCAGAGCAAGCACTTGGAAGAAAAACACCTGGATGCCTCTCAGAGGGGAATGCCAAATGATGGCAAACATGTCCAATTTCATCAGCTGCTGCCAGTGCATTGCTAGACTGCTGTTGTCCTAGGGAAGAGATGTCATCTATCTGAAAAAGGCTGAAAGAGTCAAGAATATCCTTCCTAGTAACATTCTGTAGTAAATCTTTCCTAATCAATATATACTATTTCTGTAATGTCTACCTTTTAAATGCAAATAACAAAATAAATAAGTCTGCCATCCCTGCATATATAAGATCATACATCAAAGAAAAAGTCCATGTTCTCTGCAATACATTTAAGAAAGTGCTGTCATACAAGACTGACAGCACTAGTCTTCTATGAGGGAGTTCCAGGTGAAATATTGCTGAAAAATATTGTGGGTGGCAGATTGCAGACAACACCATAGAACAAGCAACAGTTCTGATTGTAAAGATAACTATCCAGCCTTTGATTTTATTGATCTCAAATTGCATATAAGATGATAGAGGAGAAGCCAAACACTGTGAACCCATTTTAACAAAATGATTTCAGAGGAGTGAAATGATTTTCTATGGTGAAATACTGTAGTGGAAATCTACTAACTACTTACTGTAGATCTCTAGCTTATTGAATCAGACTAATTATTCCACATTTTCTAGAATTATTAGAACGTGGATGCTCTAGACCAATCAGAAAATTAATTAAGACTTTTGGACAAGAACATAGGTTTAATTTCCATGTTTTTGTCTAAGAAGAGTTTTTATACTCCAAAAGTCAATTCCAGCATTTATATGCTGAATATTACTAAGTCTAAATGTGCTTATTACATTACTATACAGAGATATTGTTTCTCCTTTTATGCCAATTAATCTCTAGATAAGTGATTTTCTTTTTATTACTTACCATCCTGTTGTTCAATAATTAGTTTCTGAGATTAATTTGCTGTTCTCTTAGCTTCAGAGAAGATTATAAATGATTACTTATAAATAAGTAAGATCCAGTAGCAAAGCTTATAAGAAAAGGCAGTTACCAGTTAATTATTCCATTATTTTATTTCATATATTCATTATTTTTAAACCTTATGAATTTAGAGGATTGATTCTTTGGTTGGTTGGTTGGTTGGTTGGTTGGTTTGTTTAATTTTTGGTGTTGCGATTAGTTTTAAACGGTCCTTTAAATATACAGCACATATATTATTTTCATGAATTTTTGATTTAAAAAAAACATTATTTTGGTAAGAGTCATTGGTTTCAGACCCAAATATTTGACAGATCTTAATTAATCGTTTGTGCATGTTCTGCCTTACTCTGAGATCCACAAGGTCAGGCAGGTGTTACTGAGGCAAGTACAACATTATCTTCTTGGAAAACCTAAGTGTTCTTGATAGAATTTCATACAGACAAATATTCTCCACATAGTTATGCAGTGCTATAGTCTAGATTTTTGTGAATCAAGATACCCTACATCACATGGGCTTTGATCCTCTGCATTTGATCACTGGGTTGAATCACGCTGACTGGGTTCCTTAACAATTTCTCTCAGCAGAATGATCTGCATTTTCTGAGAAGAAACTTCTCTTAATAGTGATCCTTTCTACTTTACATAAGTGTTGCAATGGAAATTACCTAAAGTAGATTAGTAGATTAGATTTTTCTGCTATCCTAAAAACAATTTCAGCACTTCGTTTTATTTCTAGACAAAAATCAGATATTTGACATAGATGAATAGTGAATATTCCTGTATAGTCCAGATTTATACTAACCTGAGTCATTAAAAAAAAAAAAGTTTTTTAATGCTTTTTGTTGCTTTGATTTGTTTTCAATTGTCTCCCTACACAATCCTGTGGAATTACAACCTTGATTGACACCTGCTTTACCTTCATTAAGTCTTTTTAATATTCCAGTATGTGTGGCCCCACAAACTAGACTTTTCTTTTTTTTTTTTCCATCAGTGAAAGTTACCATTTGAAATTCTCATTTTTTATTATATACTGCCTTTAAACACTCACTTCTGGAAAGTGCTTTAATGGTTTTAAGCAAACTTCACAACCTAAAATAAATTTATAGTAAAAAGAGTGACTACTCTCATCGTGGAATGCAACTTTCAAAAACATCAAGCATAAGAGATACCTACATTCAACTATGTGTAATGGCAGAAATTTGATTTTTAGAAGCAGGAATATCTTGAGCTATAATTTATAATAAGGCTCTATAAAACTGGAGAATACACAATCCATTACTAGAAGTATATTTAATAAATTATTAGGCTTCTTTGTAAAAATAGATAGATGAATAACAAGATGCAATGGGAAAAAAAGAACGAAGTGCAAAGCTGGTCAGATTTGAGAAAAAGAAAAAAGAAAAACAAAAAAACATTTCAGTAGAATGTGGTATTAAAAGTAACAGAGTTGGATATGTCTGAATCATAAAAAGCAACAAAAGAGATATGGAGATGACTGGAAAATAAAATAAGAAAAAAAAAACCCACAGTTAGGAGGGATTTAAAAATAATGCAGTTTGGGAAGATGATTTTGACTTGCTTTATACTACATATTCTGAAGAACTGAATACTGAATATTGTAATTAATTTCTTCCTTGATTCAAAGGGACTTTCATGGTGACATCTATACTAACAAAATAAATAGAACCAGGTGCTATACTAGATCAAAGACTGGTGAAAAAAAAGTCATTATTTAATTTTTAGAGCTCACACTAGCATAATTTACCCCATGCCAAATCTCAATCACCCAGAAAAGACCTGAACCTGGTTCAGGAGAATGATGAGTCAAAAAGTAGGCAGCATGAATGAAGCTTCTTTCTTCTGCCATGGAAGTGAGCTTAACCATGAGGAGGTGAATTACACTGAATCATCTGCTCTTAAAGAACTATGAAGGTCTTGAACTCTTTACTAGAAGAGGCACAGCCTATGAATCCTTATGGACGTGAGTCAAAATTGGACATTATGTTTGGTAAAAAGCTGACATGGAAGTGTCAACTGGATTGAGCTTACATATTGGAGGAGTTTTCTCCCAGACTGTTGATTCTGATTATTTACTGGATGGAAACAACCTTTAAGGTTTCAAATATTGATTAGCTGGCTAAACCAATTTTTTAATGCACATCTCTTATGACTAAGTAATTCATCTACTTTCTAGCAAGTTCTATTCAACCAGTATTTTATTTAAAGATTTACAAAGGTTTTAAATGAATAATTGGATTCTGTAATGCAATTATTAAAAACAAAAACAAACAAAAAATAAAATAACAAGCTTTTTTTTACTTTTTTTTTTCTTTTGTTAAATGAATTCAGTAGTTGTGAACACATTTTAATCTTCAGTTTAGGGGTTTTTTATACTGCATTATTCCTGCAAGAAATCAATTAAATCTTCCCTTATAGTAAGCAATGTCTAAGTTCTAAAATTACATGCAGAATTCAGCATTTTTTTTTCCAAAGAGACACCAGGTAAATGAGTGTTGCTATGACTGTGAAGATGCCATGCAGGAAGTCCTTAGTTTTACTTACAGCATTAACACAATTATTATATTTCTTGTTTTGCTCCTGAGTAGTATAACAACTATTTTTCATATTTTATTTTATCCTGGCATAATATTTATCATGATATAAACATTAAATAATTTGGCACTCAGAATCTTTTGACTGGCTTAATTCCTGTCACAAAATGTATAGGTCCAGTCCAGAATAATGTAGTGGAAAGAATGATGTCATGGAAGATCCAACAGAAGAATGCAATAAGCTCTTGCAAAACTAGATAAATGCCTTTCCTAAATTTAAGTTCTCTAAATGTTTCTTCCTACATTTATCACTCTACTATATATAAAACTGTCTACCTTTGAGATTTTCTTAGCTAGATGATCAGAAAAGGTCAGTTGCTCCCCATGTTTCCATTAGAAAATCTAGTGATTATTGTAGTAAAACTTTGAAATTCTGTTGAATATATTATATACATATATGTATGTATCATCAATGAAAACCAAAGCAGCTACAAAGTATTTATGTCAATCTAGAATTCTCAAAAAAAAATTGTTTATCTACTCATTAAAACAAGCAGTCATTGCCTGGCCTCACAAAATCACTCTTTCCCAGAAATGCTCAGTGGAATTCCGATTCATGCATTGTCCAGCATTTTGTGCACAGTAATAACTCTGAATCTTCTGAAAAACACTGGTTTTTCTGATAATATACAGAACAAATGTAAATATCATTCACATATTTCTCCAACAAAAGTAGGGAATAGTCATTCCATTGTCTTCGTTTGAAGTTCACTTTTATATACATCTGTCTCAGTATTATCACATTATCTCTCCACACCCCAAATTCAAACCATGCTTCAAAGAGCATTATCCAAACACTTCTTGAACTTCAGTGACCAATACTTTGTAGAGCCTGTTCCAGTGTCTGGATCACTGGATGAAAAATCTTTCCATCTGTTCGTTATTGATAAATTCTGTAAATAATAATTTAGACCAATAAAGCTATTCTAGTAATCAAAAACACTTAGCAATTGTCTAGAAGCCAAATAAGATAGTAGAGGTACTAATTTTTCATTCATAATCTTCATTTGATTACCTGGTAGCATTTAATAACAAAGCACAGAATAACCATTATGGAATTCCATGCAAGCTTTCCAGCTGGTGGGATATATAGTAAAGTTTCATTTTCTCTCTCTTTTTTTTTTCCTTTCTTTTTTTTCCCCTGGCAATGAAACACAAAATTGTTAAATGACATGCCCCTTACCATATGGGAAGATGGGAGATAAGAAAGACAACAGAAGCCAACCTATGACCTTAGCAAGATGGGATTTTAAGATAGTAGAGCAGAAGCTAAACTGAAAAACAAGACTGTTTCTTTTAAACATATTCTTAGTTTGCACAGCTGTCCTTTAAATAATTGAAAAACAACCCTTAAATTTGTATATTAAGGGAATGCAAACAAGCAGAATGTACCATGTTGGAAATTAATAGAAAATGTCATGCAGTTCAGCATCTTATGTGGTATGAGTTCTGACAAGCTGAAAATTCTCTGAGGCTGACACATAGGTTTGGCAATAAGAAGAGTTATGAAGTGGCAACACTTATTTCATAACAAATATGACATCACATTTCATTTTTCATAGGAACCTATTAACTACACCTTCATAGCTATTCCCTCTCCTGGGCAAGGAACCATGAAGACTTAAACAAAACTAGACAAAAGATGCACTAGCTCTATTACTATCCCTGAATTCCTTTTGGTGTGGCTTAGTAAGTAATTGTTTTTGGTTCTGACAGTTTACTGACTCAAACATATACTTAGTCCTGGAATTAAGGCTAGAACAGAAATATCTGTTGCTAGAGAAGTGCCTGATGCTACTCTGTAGTTTTTGTTTCTATTTCTTTACAATACTATCAGTCTTTGTGGTTGTTTAACATCAGTAGGAAGTTCATTACAACCACGCTGCTCTCTCATTCCTCCTACTCAACAGAACATAGGGAAGAAAATACAATTAAACAAAATAATAAAAAAAAGAGTTTTATTGAGATAAAGACACAGAAATCACTCACCAACTGCCATCATGGATGAAACAGACTCAGCATAAGGAAGATTAATATAATGTATTGCCAATAATTAACAGACCAAACCAATGAGACCGAAAAGCAAACAAAAACCGCCTTTCCCTCCTACTGATGCTTTATTATCTTCCTTCCCTGAGCGGTGCTGGGAAAGGGGGAATGGGCTGCAGTCAGTTCATAGCAGTTCATCTCTGCTGCCCATTCATCCTTATTCTCTTTTGCTGCTCAAGCATGAGGTCTCTCCCACATAGTGTCATCTTTCCCAATCAGGTCTCATATAGGCTATCCACAAAATATAGTTCCTTAACCACTTCTCCAGCATGGGTCTGTACCCATAATTCTATATTTCAGCACAAATCAGACAAATGTGTCTTCCATGAATTAGTATTAACTGCCTCAAATCAAAAGCATACAGAATCTTGAAGGAATATCTGAAATTCAAGGATGGTGTATTACAGGTGTTTGATTTTACATGTAATGAGAACAGAGTATGATGTGGATTTTGGTCAAATTTTGCTTGAACTAAAATACAGCTATTTGGTACTTACTTAACACTAAGAACTTCTCAACCATCAACTTGCTTTTAATCTTCTAATTATCCCAAGATCATGAAAAAATTCAGAATTAGTTTCAACAGGGAGTATCATTATAAATTGCACTATAATAAAGTGTCTAATCCAACAAATAATAGTAAATAGGTATGAAAAAGTCAGAGAATCATGGTAAAAGCAATACTATATCTTCTGATGCTTCCAGAATGGTGTTCAGCATCTGTTTTATTTTTTTTCAAAGCCACAGAAAAAATGAAAATTCTGTATTTTTTTGTCAATGGTTTACGGGCAGGTTTGGCCTGCCCGTAAATTGGTACAGGGGACCCACAGACCCACTTCCTGGGAAAGGGGAAGGGGAAAAGGGAGATGGGCCTAGAAACCAAACAGTGGCAATGATCTGAGGAGGAAAGCTAATTTACTAAATAAGACAACAGAAAACAAAATAACACAATATAATACAATATAATTGGAATTGAAGGTAATAAATCAAATAAAATGAGCAAGAGAGAGTGTCTGATAAACTGAAGGCCTTACGTTAAATTGCTCTTTCCTCCTAAGCACCTGAAGAGCTGTGGGGAGTCACTGCAGGCTAAGATGCTAAGCAGTTTGGCAGCACCTCACAGGCCTGACACCATGCCTAGCAGAAGAGCCTAAGCTTTTGCAGTGGGGCTGTAGAGTGAGATTGGACCTATTTGTCACACTATTAATCATCAGTTTATATAACACAGGAAAAGGCATGCTAAGAACAGCTATTCTGGAGCCATGAGTGCAATTTAGACAGCACAGAAGGGGTGAGAGGATTAAGGGAAAAGCAAATGTTAAGTAATAGTTTCACATGAGATTGAACAATGAAAAAGAAAAAAATCACTTGGTTTCCATACCGTTATATGTATTATTGTCACCACCATGAACATAGTTACTTTAAAAAAATCAAGAGAAAGGGAGAAGAGAACCAATAACAGCAAAATATTACAACAGCATGCTACCAAGTCCAACAGGCCCTTCTTGATATATTTTCCAAAACTTGAAAAAGATTCAGTTGAAAGTTGGGATTAGCAGACATGTAACTGCAATTTAAATGTTCTTCCATAAAGTGATATAAGGAAAATACACCTTTCTTTTCTTCTTTAGCATTCTCTTTTATTTACAAGTGCTGGTCACACATTTGTTTACCTTATTTATTAACATAAATAAGCTAATAGTTATTTTTTGACTTGAAGTTTCCTTTTCTTGACATTAAAAAATGTTTCCTTATTCTACTGTTCTTTTAATTTGTTTTGTTTGTTTTATCTGCTTCTTTTTCCCTTTCAATCTATAGCTTTTATGTAAAAACTACTCCTTCCTAACAACAATTCTGACTTACCTTTGTTCATAAGCCTGAATGGCATTTATAAACGCACTAACTGAAATTAGAGCATTGGCTATCTTACTGCTGTTTCCAGAGCAGGTGAGCATACACGTCAGTAATTATTATTACTCTCCTGCTGATCAATTCATTACCTGTTTTTGCCTACATTTTTCTCCCCATGTATCTTTAGATTATGCCTTTAAAACTCTAACAATTAAAGAGGTTCTGAAAATTCTGAATTTTCATAAAGTTTTCCCATTCCGAATTATTTCTGAGGAGGAAGAAAATATTTTAAATGAGGGAAAATTAATTACCAAACTTAAAAACATATGTCAAGAATCCATTCTCCAGTACATTCTTTATATTATTTCTGGAAAAATAATGCAAAAATTCTTGCATTATTTTTGATATTAAGGATGTTATACATTCCCTGTAAATAGTATAATGATAATTGAAAACTAATTAGATTTACTAACATGGCTTCAACTTTTTTTTGCTCTTCTTATTGTCATGATTTGAAATAAAATTAACCAAATACAGCAGTGTAAAAAAAGGAAAAAAGAAAAAAAGAGAGAGAGAAATTTATTTAATGCTTGAGGTAGTCTAAATGAAAAAGACTCAAAAATATATCAAAATTTTAAACATTGTAAAGAAGGAAATAAATATGTAAAAATGTAAATTTAGTAAAAAAAACTTGTTAAGAATACCACATTAGTGTTGCAAATATTTCCATTAGAAACAGTACAAAATATTTGATTTCTAACATAAAATGCACTGCTACTTAGATAAAAGTCGTATCATCCTTTATTGCTCTCAGCAGTGAGTGGTCTTCAGAAGAAGAAATGAATAATCTCATTTAAAGGAAAAAATGATTGGTAAGCCAACATCATTCTGATAAATTGCATCATAATCTACAGTTCTGCAAGGCTCAGACATCATACATAAAAACATTTATGAATGGAAAACATTTATGTAAATAGATATGAGGGTATTAATATATTTTTTTAATGAAAAATAAATTCTTAATATGAATCTTCATGCTATCACTTGCAGTTTTTACTGTGAAATTTCTTTTCCTTCTCTCCTTAATTTTATTATTATTATTTTTTAAAGAGGTGATTCACTGCCACCATACTTACTGCTAATCAATTACCATAAGAGTTCTAACTGTTTCGTTGAAAATCAAAACCAAGATTTATGGTCCAGAAGGCCAAACCAACTTCTCAGAGGCCAATGCTATGAACCTAGATGTCACAATTTACATCTTAGGATTTGGATTTGGTTCTAAGTGTTTTGACATTTCTGACATATAGTGACATTCAGCACATCCGTACTGAATTATAGTAGAAACTGATCCAGAACAGAAGCAGAGTGCTCATGTCAATCATATATTGCCTTTCTACCAGTCAGTCTTTAAATGGACTTTGACACACAAATAGAAACATTGCTTGAATATGACCACTGAAATATATACTGCATATAATAGAAATGTTCTTTTTGAGAAGTAAAATATGACAACAGCATTTGAATACTGTCAATAAAACCAATTTGGTTTACTAAATATCTTCAGAAAGCTGGAGAGATTCTGTTGAGAGTGGGAGAACCTCTTCTTTCTTGTTGAATGTTCCATTCGACTGAAAAAATCTGCTGGCACAAGCATAGCACCTATATTCCTCATTTCCTTATTCTCATCTTGCTTGAGGTAAGAGAGATTATACAGGTTGTTAATGTTTTACATAGTGACTCTGTCAGCAGGAAAATGAAAGGATATGTCATTTTTTTAAAGTTAGCCATAATAAATATTAGAAAACAAAATAGTGGAAAAGCAAAGGTATAACTTGCTGGGCTATTCCATGGATAAAGAATTGTTTGGGTGGTCAAAGCCAGAGAGTTGCTGTTAATAGTTCTACATCCATGAGAAAGCTGGTCATAAGTGGTCAACCCCAGGGGTCTGTCATGATAAAGTACTCTTAAACATCTTCATCAGTGACACAGATGAGGGAATTGAATGCACCACCAGTAAGTTTGCAGATGACACTAAGTTAGGTGTTGCACTTGGGTTGAGGTAATCCCAGATAATGTTTGTAGAGTGAGGGAAGAACTCATTGAGAGTGGTATTGCAAAGAAGGACTTGAGAGCCCTGCTGGACAAAAAGCTGAACATGAGCCAGTAGTGTGCTCTTGCAACCCAGAAGGGCATTTCATCCTTGTCTGCATCAGAAGAGGTGGTCAGCAGGATAAGATAGGTGATACTCACCCCCTACTCTGCCCTTGGAAGACCTGAGGTCCCCAGCATAAGAAGGATATGGGTCCAGAGGAGAGCCATGATGAGGATAAATAGCTGAAGTATCTCTCCTATGAAAAAAGACTGAGGGAGTTGGGCTTGTTTAGCTCACAGAAGAGAAGGCTATATGGAGACCTCATTGTGGCTTTCCTGTACTTGAAGGGACCTTATAAAAAGAAAAGGGAGTGATAGGACAAAGGAGAATGAATTTAAACTAAAAGAGGGGAAATTTAGATCAGATATAAGGAAAAAGTCTTTCAAGATTAATATCAAATTTAACCAACTCCAAATTTATCATCCAGGTGAATAGATTTAAATAATATAGAGAGAGTTTTAAATGACAAAATATATTTTATAATGGTATGTGGGAATATAAGAAAGACTTTTCTGTGCAGAAGCTGTGGAGCAAGATAAACAGCATATGCATATTTTTTATAAACACAGGTAGCTAGAAATTACATTTTTGTTCAGTAAGTTCATACTATGAAAAAATTAGAAGGGTGTTGGTTTAGTTAGACATTTAGATCTATGCCTCCACATTCTAGATTTCATTAATTTGTTTATATAATTTTCAGTAGCCTTCAAAACATTGCAAAGAATATCTGGAATGTCCTGCTTTTCTACAGTGCATGGTTCATTACGTATCTGGTAGTGTCAGGAACATTTTCCACATGCTAGGTACATTAAATACTTATCTTCTAAAAGCAGAGTTATTTGTAGAACTAGAAAATGTGAACTGAAAACTACATGTTGTGAAATATTCTGCAGCTACACTTCACCTTTGTTAGAAGAAAATTGTTTAAACACTTTTCACAATTTTTCCCTACACATTTGAGAGAAGTCCACTGATTACTTCCTCAGATTCAGTCACAAAAGTTGCAAAGCTTGTGTTCTTCAACTCACTTGGGCTTGTATGTGTGTGCTTTTGTCTCATGTGCTACCACCACTACTCTGCATTTTATACTGTGCAACATGTGATAGAGGTATATATCTGTTCTCTGCCTCTTCACTTAGAAAAAGTGTTTTCCACACAGTTCTGAAAGCATAGCCCTTTATCTTGCCCTTGATCCACTTGTTATTGTAAACAGAGTTATATACCACACAGATTTTATACTGCATCCATTCTCTGCAATATGTAGCTATACAGTATTTCTTTAATTCCCCAGAATGTGTTGATGACTAATTCATCTTCTCTGTTTCCAAAACTACTTGAAAACAGATTTCAATTATTCACTTAGATATTAGCTAAGAAAGATGGTTAAAGGGAACAGGAAAAAAAATGAAAATACATGCTTAAAATCAAAGATGGCATTTATTATTATTTCTGTACTTTCAATTCTAAGTCTTGTTAGATTTATCCACTGTTCTTGAAAGCTTTTTTAACATAACTGTCAACATGAGCTCCTCTGTAATCATGCTATCAATGAGTTAACAAGGTCTCTAAAGCAAACCTTGTACATGAACCAAGTGTTACAATGGTAGTAAAAAATGTTTGAATCTAGTTTCTTTTGGACAAAGATCTTAGACATAATTTATTTTCAAGAGTGTGTTTACCATTTTTATATAAATTATTAAACTCTCATACAGGAGGGTTGGTGTCATGGTTCTCTGTGTTAGAGAGTGCTTTGATGTTACTGAGCTTGAGAATAAGGAGAAAGCTGATGTTCTCAACTCTCTGAACTAGCAGTCTCAGTTGGGAGCAGAATAAACCCCTCATAATTCAGGAGGGAAAAGTCAGAGATCTGCTACTCCAACTGGACTGTCACAAGTCCATGGGGCCAGATGAGATTCACCAGAGAGTGCTGAGGGAACTAGTAAAGGTGATAGCCAAGCCACTGTCCATCATCTATCAGCACTCCTGGGACAATTGGTGGGATCCCAAAAGACTGGAGGCTTGCCAGTGTGACTTGCATCTACAAGAAGGGCTGCAAGGAGGATCCGGGGAACTACAGACCTGTTTGCCTGACCTTGGTTCCAGGGAAGATTATGGAGCAGATTGTATTGAGGGAGATCATGCAGCATGTGCACAACAACCAGGAGATCAGGCCTAGCCAGCATGGGTTCATGAAGGGCAGGTCCTGTTTGACCAACCTGATCTCCTTATATGGTCTAGTGACCCATCTGGTGGATGAGGGAAAAGCTATCGATGTAGTTTGCCTAGACTTCAACAAAGCATTTGACGCTGTCTCCCACAGTATTCTTCTGCAGAAGCTGGCAGCCCATGGCTTGGACAGGTACACTCTTTGCTGGGTAAGGAACTGGCTGGAGGGTTGGGCCCGGAGAGTGATGGTGGATGGAGTTAAATCCATATGGTGACCAGTTACAATTAGTATTCCCCAGGGGTCAGTAGCTGGACCTGTCCTATTCAGTGTCTTTATTGGTGACGTGGATGAGGGCATTGAGTGAATCCTTACTGAGTTTGTAGATGACACCAAGTTGGCAGGAAGTGTCAATCTGCCCGGGGGTAGTGAGATCCCTTCCAACCCCTATCATTCTGTGATTCTGTGAATGATGCTGGTCAGGGGTCTGGAGCCTTATGAGGAACAGTTGAGGGAGCTGGGATTGTTCAGTCTGGAGAAGGGAAGGCTCAGGAGAGACCTTAATGCTCTATGTAACTACCTGAAGGGAGGTTGCAGTGAGGCTCTTCTCTCTTGTAACTAGTGACAGGACTAGAGGGAATGGCTTCAAGTTGCACCAGGGGAGATTCAGACTGGATGTTAGGAAATGCTTCTTCTTCAAAAGAGTTGTCAGGTGCTGGAATGGGCTGCCCAGGGAGGTGGTAGTGTCACCAAACCTGGTGTCATTCATGTAATGTATAGACATTGAGTTGAGGAACACCTTTAGTGAGAATTATTGGTGATAGATGGACGATGGTTGGACTGGATGATCTTGTAGGTCTTCTTTAACCTTGGTGATCCTATGATTTTGTGACTCTATGTGGTCATAATGCTATAACAGAACAAAGCTGCACAATTTTTATCAGTTGTCTATACTGAATTTCCCTACATTTTTTTTTCACTTTTATTCTCATATTATATTCTCTCATCACTGACTCGAATTTTATGATATCTTATTTCCTTTCCTCCTACCCTTTTCTTTCTCACATTCATTTCTTTACCTCCCAACTTTTACCTCCCACTTTTTTTCATGCTCTGCATGTCATTTATCAACTGTAAAATAACAGAAATATTATTGTCTGGTGTAGATATCTGTGACTTGCTATTGCATAGGCTTATGCTTCCAGTTCTAGAATAAAGCAGTGTTTCTGAAGTTTTATATAACACATCACAAGAGAAGTCTGATTCGGCTGGCTGGTGATGTCAAGCTCAATTACTGGTACCCTCTCACATAGATTGCTCTTCATAGACATTATACATGCCTAATGATGTCTACAGTGTCATGAATAATATGCTTAATCTCAATTTAAAGGATGGAGGACCTCTGCTTTACCCTAATTATATTCCATTACATTTTACTGGTTTATATAGCACTTTTAATGCCAAGCATTGAGAGACTTTAATTTTCAGAGACTGTTCTTCCACCATCAAACTACATTACTTCACATCTTACCAATAGCTAAGAATTGCTTGATTAATGATACTTCCTAAATGAACCATGATCTTCAATGATTAAATAGGCTATTGTGAACCCTCTTCTAGGACCACAGGTATAAATTATATCTATAAACATCTATATGGAAATATATGAATAATTCTGTATTAAAATGTATATGGTAAAGTTCTGCTTAAAAAGTAGTTGTATATGTATGCAAGCTTGTAAATAAACTTGTACTCAGTAAAGAATGAAATATGTTTTAAAAATGAAGACAGTTAGAAAACTAGGAAACTGAGCCACACTGCAATGAAATCAGATGTATGTACCAAAGGGATACGACTGTCAATATTGGAATGGTATTTAAGGTGCAATAAAATCTTGTTTCTCCTATTAACAATATGATATGAGTTAATATATACCACTTTATCCACTCTTTGTCTATGGATATCATAATGCATGCCAATATTTTCATAACTGACACTGCATTTTTTAAAATGTAAATATTATAAAACCTTGAAAATCTAACTTATAAACTAGTAAAGTCCCAGTTGTATTACAACAGATACAAACTACAATCTTTCCATGGTCAGATAAATGTTTCTTATAAACGTTATTTGTTCATTTTTAAAGAGAGTTCTGAGTAGATTCTGTTATCTTTAGTTACATGTAAGGTTTTCTGAAGTGCTTATTTGTATAGTACACTATTTCAAATAATTTTTCCTGCATTTTGTTTGTGGAATTTATAGTTAGATCTATGCTACAAAGTCTGTCCTCCATATTCCATTTAAATATTCCTTTTTTCACTGCATGAGTGATAACATATTAATCTCACTCAGTAGCTTTTATGTAAGTGATGTGTCCCTACCTGCTTGCTTTCTTTTATTTAATAAAAATTTGACTCTTAAAAGGAAGTAGTACATCCTTCTCTATCTCTGAAATATTTGCATTTAGACTGACATCAAATAACTTATTTTCCTATTAATAATAATAACAACAAAAATAACAGCGTTCTCAAAAAATAACGAACAAGAAAAAAAGAAGCACAATTTAAAAACATTTTATTTATCTCTTCCAGAATATTTTTTTTTCCTTTTCAGTTTTGTTTTTGGCTTTGTATGTTTGTTTGTCTTTTGAATTTTTTTTCCTTTTTTTCATTTGTTTGTTGTTTTTTATTGTTTTGCTTGGTAATGAATTGCTGAATATACTACGTAGTCACATTAAAGCAATATAATTAGAGTGATATGGCCACCTACAGATGCCCTCTGTTATAAATGTAAAGATGAGCAGTACTTCTGTAATCTAAAATCTTCACTGTTTATTAAGTTTATTTTAGGATATAATAGGGAAAAGACTGATTGCTGAAGATCAATATTCCGGTTACCAGAGCACAGTAAAAAGTGTAATTGCACTTATTCCGTCGTTTATTCTGCTGAAGCAGTGTCTTTATAAAATAAACAAGCTTTCAGTCTCATAGTAGTCTAAATAGTTCAATCTCCATAGGAAGATAAGCCAGTTCAATCATTTAATAGATTATTTTGTCTCTAATTAAAATAGCAACTGCACAAAAAGTTATGCAACCCCCATTGTCAGGTTAACCAGCAGTAGAAAATATGTACATTCCCCTAACAGCAATAAGTCTGTTATCAATCTGAAGCTTCATATATCCCAAGTTAGAAGTTACTGAATCAGGAGGCAAGCTTCCAGTGGCTCCCTATTTCTGGAGATGTCACACTCCAATATAAAGGAGGGAGACGAAGTTCTTTGATTATGTGTATACCCAGCGTGAGACTGAGACACAACGTGTCAAAGGTTAGCCCAACCAGTTTATTACAAATACTAGTTGCTTAGGGATATGGGGGAGGGAATGTGAGCGATAGAAAAGAGATAAAAAGCAAGGAGTCTTGGCAGAAAGCAAGAGAGATATCATCACCACTGTGGATCCAGCGAGGTTTGTAGTAGGTCTGTTGATCTCAGGAACTCGTCTGGTCACTGCGGGGGATGGGAGAAAGCCGGGAAGCTTCCCAGCAAGCAGGCCAAGGGGTTCTTCCAAAGAGGTTTCCCCCTCAGGGAATTCTCTGACAAAGGATTTTTCTCTTCGGGTGTTCTCTGTCGAAGATTTTTAGTTCAGGAGTTCTTCATCAAAAGTTCTTCTCTAAAAGTTCTTCTCCGAGAATTCTTCTCCAGGAATTCTTCTCCAGAATCCTTGGTTCAGTGTAAGGCCTTTTATTCCCCATTTCTCAGTTTTTTGTTTTTTTTTTTTTCTTTTCTCTTTGTTTGTGTGACATGTCTGGCCCAACAGATAAGCCAGCAGAGGATATCACCTTCATTGCCATGCAGGATCATTGTTGTCTTTTTGTGGTGGTCAGCTTCTCCAAGACATACCCCGCCCCCAGAAAAGACTATTTGCCCCTATTTCTGCTTATTTTTACAACCATAAGCAGAGACACTGAGGCATCACGGCACCCATCTAGATAATCGGCAGTTATCAGTCAGAGTCTTATCACCAGAAAAGGCCTTCCAAAGCAAGCTTTGAGACAAAAGAAAGGAAAACAGTTCCCGTCCTTCACAGGAGTTCAGGCAGTAGCAAGACTGAGCATATACTCTCCTGTAGGAACACACATACATAAAACAAACACTTCTGTTTGCAAGGCTAACAAACAGAAAACTGTGCTTTACTGTATACCACTCATACAAACACAAACCGTACAGATGGCCTGATCTTGTTCCTCTACTACAAGTGGAAAAAGTCTGCTGAAAGATTGTACTATATACACACTATGGGTTTCCCTGTTTGTGTTTTTAACAACATAGCCTGATAGATCTAAGTGATAATTCATTCTTTCTTGTTCAGTATCTATTGATGATCTGGACAAGGGAATTGAGTGCACCCTCATTAAGTTTGCAGATTGTACCAAGTTGTGAAGAAGGTCGATCTGCCTCAGTCTAGAAAGACCTTTCAAAGGGAACTGGACAGACTGGATCACTAGGCTCAAGCCAATGGTTTGAAGTTCAATAAGACCAAGTACTGTGACCTGCACTTTGACCACAATGATCTCATACTACGCTGCAGGCTTGGGGTAGATTATCTGGAAGACTGTGTGGAAGAAATGGACCTGGGGTGTTGGTCAACACTTGGCTGAGTGTGACCCAGCAGTATGCCCAGATGGCAAGGCCAATGACATCCTGGCTTATACCAGAAATAATGTTGCCAGAAGGAGCAGGGAAGTGATTGTTCCCTTGTACTTGGCTCTAGTGAGGTCACACCTTGGGTACTGTGTTAAGTTTTGGGTACCTCACTACAAGAAAGACGTCAAGGCCCTGGAGTGCAAGTCTTACGAGCAGTGGTTGAGGGAAGTGGGATTCTTCAGTGTGGAGAAAATGAGGCTCAGATGAGACCTTAAAGCTCTCTACAAAGGACCTGAAATAAATTCGTAGTGAGGTGGATGTTGGCCTGTTTTCCCTCATAATTAGCAATGGGACTAGAGGGAATGGCCTTAAGTAGTGTTAGGGGAGGTTCAGATTGGATATTAGGGAAGAATTTATTCTCCAGAAGAGTGGTGAGGCACTGGAACAGGTTGACCAGGGAGGGGACTGAGTCACCATCTCTTGGGGATTTCAAGAAACGTTTAGATGTTTTAGTAAGGGACATGGTTTAGTGGAGAAAAAGGGGTTGTAGATTGATGATAGGACTAAATGATCTTTCTTGGAGGTCTTTTCTGACCTTGGTAATTCTATGTTTCTATGATAATCCAGTAGTTAGCCTCTTACATCTGATCTTTCTACCTTGGGGTAAATCTGCTGATAATATGACTCAACTCTAGTCAACATCCATGTACACTGGTGTCTACATTCACAGAAACCCGCATTTTTAGAAATCAGTTATATTGTACTCATTACACATCCTACTATATTAGCTACATTAAAGCAAGAAATAATATTAGACTTTTATCCAATCTCTACAAGTTTGATTAATTTTATAAGAACTCCTTGAAGGTGGCAAGAGTATGCAAAATATGTGAAGACTACATTTTCTGTTTGAAAGATTAATTTTTGCAATGCTTGCCACAACTCTTAAACTATTCCTCAAAATTAACTTACTGGATTACTATTTACCAGCAATAACTTCATCACAACTTTGAGTAAGGAAATTTCACATACAATTTCACTATCGAATTCTGCAAAAAAGAATAGCATAATNTTATTTTTACAACCATAAGCAGAGACACTGAGGCATCACGGCACCCATCTAGATAATCGGCAGTTATCAGTCAGAGTCTTATCACCAGAAAAGGCCTTCCAAAGCAAGCTTTGAGACAAAAGAAAGGAAAACAGTTCCCGTCCTTCACAGGAGTTCAGGCAGTAGCAAGACTGAGCATATACTCTCCTGTAGGAACACACATACATAAAACAAACACTTCTGTTTGCAAGGCTAACAAACAGAAAACTGTGCTTTACTGTATACCACTCATACAAACACAAACCGTACAGATGGCCTGATCTTGTTCCTCTACTACAAGTGGAAAAAGTCTGCTGAAAGATTGTACTATATACACACTATGGGTTTCCCTGTTTGTGTTTTTAACAACATAGCCTGATAGATCTAAGTGATAATTCATTCTTTCTTGTTCAGTATCTATTGATGATCTGGACAAGGGAATTGAGTGCACCCTCATTAAGTTTGCAGATTGTACCAAGTTGTGAAGAAGGTCGATCTGCCTCAGTCTAGAAAGACCTTTCAAAGGGAACTGGACAGACTGGATCACTAGGCTCAAGCCAATGGTTTGAAGTTCAATAAGACCAAGTACTGTGACCTGCACTTTGACCACAATGATCTCATACTACGCTGCAGGCTTGGGGTAGATTATCTGGAAGACTGTGTGGAAGAAATGGACCTGGGGTGTTGGTCGACACTTGGCTGAGTGTGACCCAGCAGTATGCCCAGATGGCAAGGCCAATGACATCCTGGCTTATACCAGAAATAATGTTGCCAGAAGGAGCAGGGAAGTGATTGTTCCCTTGTACTTGGCTCTAGTGAGGTCACACCTTGGGTACTGTGTTAAGTTTTGGGTACCTCACTACAAGAAAGACGTCAAGGCCCTGGAGTGCAAGTCTTACGAGCAGTGGTTGAGGGAAGTGGGATTCTTCAGTGTGGAGAAAATGAGGCTCAGATGAGACCTTAAAGCTCTCTACAAAGGACCTGAAATAAATTCGTAGTGAGGTGGATGTTGGCCTGTTTTCCCTCATAATTAGCAATGGGACTAGAGGGAATGGCCTTAAGTAGTGTTAGGGGAGGTTCAGATTGGATATTAGGGAAGAATTTATTCTCCAGAAGAGTGGTGAGGCACTGGAACAGGTTGACCAGGGAGGGGTCTGAGTCACCATCCCTTGGGGATTTCAAGAAACGTTTAGATGTTTTAGTAAGGGACATGGTTTAGTGGAGAAAAAGGGGTCGTAGATTGATGATAGGACTAAATGATCTTTCTTGGAGGTCTTTTCTGACCTTGGTAATTCTATGTTTCTATGATAATCCAGTAGTTAGCCTCTTACATCTGATCTTTCTACCTTGGGGTAAATCTGCTGATAATATGACTCAACTCTAGTCAACATCCATGTACACTGGTGTCTACATTCACAGAAACCCGCATTTTTAGAAATCAGTTATATTGTACTCATTACACATCCTACTATATTAGCTACATTAAAGCAAGAAATAATATTAGACTTTTATCCAATCTCTACAAGTTTGATTAATTTTATAAGAACTCCTTGAAGGTGGCAAGAGTATGCAAAATATGTGAAGACTACATTTTCTGTTTGAAAGATTAATTTTTGCAATGCTTGCCACAACTCTTAAACTATTCCTCAAAATTAACTTACTGGATTACTATTTACCAGCAATAACTTCATCACAACTTTGAGTAAGGAAATTTCACATACAATTTCACTATCGAATTCTGCAAAAAAGAATAGCATAATNGCTTCTCCAAGACATACCCCGCCCCCAGAAAAGACTATTTGCCCCTATTTCTGCTTATTTTTACAACCATAAGCAGAGACACTGAGGCATCACGGCACCCATCTAGATAATCGGCAGTTATCAGTCAGAGTCTTATCACCAGAAAAGGCCTTCCAAAGCAAGCTTTGAGACAAAAGAAAGGAAAACAGTTCCCGTCCTTCACAGGAGTTCAGGCAGTAGCAAGACTGAGCATATACTCTCCTGTAGGAACACACATACATAAAACAAACACTTCTGTTTGCAAGGCTAACAAACAGAAAACTGTGCTTTACTGTATACCACTCATACAAACACAAACCGTACAGATGGCCTGATCTTGTTCCTCTACTACAAGTGGAAAAAGTCTGCTGAAAGATTGTACTATATACACACTATGGGTTTCCCTGTTTGTGTTTTTAACAACATAGCCTGATAGATCTAAGTGATAATTCATTCTTTCTTGTTCAGTATCTATTGATGATCTGGACAAGGGAATTGAGTGCACCCTCATTAAGTTTGCAGATTGTACCAAGTTGTGAAGAAGGTCGATCTGCCTCAGTCTAGAAAGACCTTTCAAAGGGAACTGGACAGACTGGATCACTAGGCTCAAGCCAATGGTTTGAAGTTCAATAAGACCAAGTACTGTGACCTGCACTTTGACCACAATGATCTCATACTACGCTGCAGGCTTGGGGTAGATTATCTGGAAGACTGTGTGGAAGAAATGGACCTGGGGTGTTGGTCGACACTTGGCTGAGTGTGACCCAGCAGTATGCCCAGATGGCAAGGCCAATGACATCCTGGCTTATACCAGAAATAATGTTGCCAGAAGGAGCAGGGAAGTGATTGTTCCCTTGTACTTGGCTCTAGTGAGGTCACACCTTGGGTACTGTGTTAAGTTTTGGGTACCTCACTACAAGAAAGACGTCAAGGCCCTGGAGTGCAAGTCTTACGAGCAGTGGTTGAGGGAAGTGGGATCCTTCAGTGTGGAGAAAATGAGGCTCAGATGAGACCTTAAAGCTCTCTACAAAGGACCTGAAATAAATTCGTAGTGAGGTGGATGTTGGCCTGTTTTCCCTCATAATTAGCAATGGGACTAGAGGGAATGGCCTTAAGTAGTGTTAGGGGAGGTTCAGATTGGATATTAGGGAAGAATTTATTCTCCAGAAGAGTGGTGAGGCACTGGAACAGGTTGACCAGGGAGGGGACTGAGTCACCATCTCTTGGGGATTTCAAGAAACGTTTAGATGTTTTAGTAAGGGACATGGTTTAGTGGAGAAAAAGGGGTCGTAGATTGATGATAGGACTAAATGATCTTTCTTGGAGGTCTTTTCTGACCTTGGTAATTCTATGTTTCTATGATAATCCAGTAGTTAGCCTCTTACATCTGATCTTTCTACCTTGGGGTAAATCTGCTGATAATATGATTCAACTCTAGTCAACATCCATGTACACTGGTGTCTACATTCACAGAAACCCGCATTTTTAGAAATCAGTTATATTGTACTCATTACACATCCTACTATATTAGCTACATTAAAGCAAGAAATAATATTAGACTTTTATCCAATCTCTACAAGTTTGATTAATTTTATAAGAACTCCTTGAAGGTGGCAAGAGTATGCAAAATATGTGAAGACTACATTTTCTGTTTGAAAGATTAATTTTTGCAATGCTTGCCACAACTCTTAAACTATTCCTCAAAATTAACTTACTGGATTACTATTTACCAGCAATAACTTCATCACAACTTTGAGTAAGGAAATTTCACATACAATTTCACTATCGAATTCTGCAAAAAAGAATAGCATAATATGTAAGAAAAAAAAGTATATACAATATTAACGTTTATGTGAGAAACAGTATCTTGAAAAAACTTTATATAGTATTACATAACTTTTAATCATATATGAAGATTAATTATTTTTTTCGATTTTATTATATAATCTTAAAATAAATTATAATCTCACATTTCTAAATTATTAAAGCAAAAAAATAAAAAAAGAAAAAAACATATGCTTTGTGTGAGAGTTGCTCCACATTTTATGCATCCTATTTTATCAAGTTGACCCACAACATTAGAGGCAGATGTTGGTGACTTGGCAATAGAAGATGAACCTTCATTCCAGTATTGCATTACATTTTGTTTCCGCTTGACATATGGCAGCAGAAGGGCAGACTGATAAAATGGCATTTGACATGGAAGTGCATATGCAAAAAAGGTGTGCAATAAAACTGATCCATGTGGAAAAAATTACACCCATTAACATTAATTGACACTTGATTAATGTCTATGGGGACCAAACAGTAGCTGTCAGCACATGAAGGCAGTGGATGGTGAGTTTCAGCAGTGTTGACAGCAACAGTGGACTGCATCATTAGTGTAGACTTTTGCAAGCATGGCATGAAGGCATTTGTACATCACTGGCTAAAAATGAATAGTCAGTGGTGGTGACTATGTTGAAAAGTAGTGTTTGTAGCTGTAGTTTGTGTTGTTGTACTCTTTATATCTGTTATAATTTCCATGGATATAAATAAGAAGCATTACCTTTACAGCAACTGAAGTATACAAAAAGTATTGCAGATTTCTGAAGTGTTGCTTACAAACTAGGATACAGATATATCTCCTCATACTAGTTTGAATTGTAACATTTTTGATATAAATATGAATTGAATATCATATTGTATTCTGACTAAAATAATCAAGTAAATGCAAGATTCATGACTCATAGGTCAAGAGCAACAGAATGTTAATGCACTGAAAAAAAAAAAAAAAAGGGAATCTTACAAATCATCTTTCCAAGCTAATAAAGGCTTCATTTGTTGCGAATAAAAATTGATGTAAATGAATTATAAAATCATAGAACAAAATTATGGAATACTGCAAGCTGAAAGGGACCTGCAAGAATCATAGAATTCAACTCCTTGCCCCACTCAGAACCACCAAAAATTCAAAGCATTGTTGAGAGAGTATTGTCCAAACACTTCTTGGACTCCGGTAGACTTGGTACTGTGACCACTTCACTATGGAATCTGTTCCAGTGCCCAGTAATTTTCTTACTGAAGAACCTTTTCCTAATACTCAAACAGGTATTACTGCATGCTGTGTTCTTCATGCTGCAGGATACTCAGGTCGTGCTGCTGATCATAGAATCATAGAATCATAGGGGTTGGAAGGGACCTCAAGAGGTCATTGAGTCCAACCCCCCTGCCGAAGCAGGTTCCCTAAACCATCAGGGAGAAGAGATCAGTGCCACCCCAGTATGTAGGAATATATGGGATTAAGATACCATCCTAGGTACAAAATCTAGCACTTGCACTCAATGAAGCCAGTTGGAACAACAAATTCTGAAGATCTTTGTGGCTGTACTGGGAGTTTATGAATTCTACACCCTCCACCTTTCAACTCAGGGCTCTAAGGGTCCCATAGCCTGTCCGCGGTGTAAAAGAGTGACACAATCAATACATTAAGAGGCTCTGGAAATAAAATATTTTGCAATGCTAACATCTATTACATATAGATAATGCAATACATGACTATTCTGGATTACAGTAAGCTCAAGTATACACTGAGAAGTAATAACAATAAATGCCAAGAATGAATTTAGTCACTGAACTGCAGAACATCAGAATTTCAATCCAGCTTTAACTGAAAGATCTTAAAAACACCTCGAGTACCCACTAATTGTTGATTTAATACCTTTGTCTACATGACATACTTCTCTAAGTGGGATATTTTTCCTCTGTGTAAAGCGTGACTTGATACTGATGAAAGATAGTTACTTTGTTAAACATGAAAGTTCAGTNACATTTCTAAATTATTAAAGCAAAAAAATAAAAAAAGAAAAAAACATATGCTTTGTGTGAGAGTTGCTCCACATTTTATGCATCCTATTTTATCAAGTTGACCCACAACATTAGAGGCAGATGTTGGTGACTTGGCAATAGAAGATGAACCTTCATTCCAGTATTGCATTACATTTTGTTTCCGCTTGACATATGGCAGCAGAAGGGCAGACTGATCAAATGGCATTTGACATGGAAGTGCATATGCAAAAAAGGTGTGCAATAAAACTGATCCACGTGGAAAAAATTACACCCATTAACATTAATTGACACTTGATTAATGTCTATGGGGACCAAACAGTAGCTGTCAGCACATGAAGGCAGTGGATGGTGAGTTTCAGCAGTGTTGACAGCAACAGTGGACTGCATCATTAGTGTAGACTTTTGCAAGCATGGCATGAAGGCATTTGTACATCACTGGCTAAAAATGAATAGTCAGTGGTGGTGACTATGTTGAAAAGTAGTGTTTGTAGCTGTAGTTTGTGTTATTGTACTCTTTATATCTGTTATAATTTCCATGGATATAAATAAGAAGCATTACCTTTACAGCAACTGAAGTATACAAAAATTATTGCAGATTTCTGAAGTGTTGCTTACAAACTAGGATACAGATATATCTCCTCATACTAGTTTGAATTGTAACATTTTTGATATAAATATGAATTGAATATCATATTGTATTCTGACTAAAATAATCAAGTAAATGCAAGATTCATGACTCATAGGTCAAGAGCAACAGAATGTTAATGCACTGAAAAAAAAAAAAAAAAGGGAATCTTACAAATCATCTTTCCAAGCTAATAAAGGCTTCATTTGTTGCGAATAAAAATTGATGTAAATGAATTATAAAATCATAGAACAAAATTATGGAATACTGCAAGCTGAAAGGGACCTGCAAGAATCATAGAATTCAACTCCTTGCCCCACTCAGGACCACCAAAAATTCAAAGCATTGTTGAGAGAGTATTGTCCAAACACTTCTTGGACTCCNATTAGTGTAGACTTTTGCAAGCATGGCATGAAGGCATTTGTACATCACTGGCTAAAAATGAATAGTCAGTGGTGGTGACTATGTTGAAAAGTAGTGTTTGTAGCTGTAGTTTGTGTTGTTGTACTCTTTATATCTGTTATAATTTCCATGGATATAAATAAGAAGCATTACCTTTACAGCAACTGAAGTATACAAAAAGTATTGCAGATTTCTGAAGTGTTGCTTACAAACTAGGATACAGATATATCTCCTCATACTAGTTTGAATTGTAACATTTTTGATATAAATATGAATTGAATATCATATTGTATTCTGACTAAAATAATCAAGTAAATGCAAGATTCATGACTCATAGGTCAAGAGCAACAGAATGTTAATGCACTGAAAAAAAAAAAAAAGGGAATCTTACAAATCATCTTTCCAAGCAAATAAAGGCTTCATTTGTTGCAAATAAAAATTGATGTAAATGAATTATAAAATCATAGAACAAAATTATGGAATACTGCAAGCTGAAAGGGACCTGCAAGAATCATAGAATTCAACTCCTTGCCCCACTCAGAACCACCAAAAATTCAAAGCATTGTTGAGAGAGTATTGTCCAAACACTTCTTGGACTCCGGTAGACTTGGTACTGTGACCACTTCACTATGGAATCTGTTCCAGTGCCCAGTAATTTTCTTACTGAAGAACCTTTTCCTAATACTCAAACAGGTATTACTGCATGCTGTGTTCTTCATGCTGCAGGATACTCAGGTCGTGCTGCTGATCATAGAATCATAGAATCATAGGGGTTGGAAGGGACCTCAAGAGGTCATTGAGTCCAACCCCCCTGCCGAAGCAGGTTCCCTAAACCATCAGGGAGAAGAGATCAGTGCCACCCCAGTATGTAGGAATATATGGGATTAAGATACCATCCTAGGTACAAAATCTAGCACTTGCACTCAATGAAGCCAGTTGGAACAACAAATTCTGAAGATCTTTGTGGCTGTACTGGGAGTTTATGAATTCTACACCCTCCACCTTTCAACTCAGGGCTCTAAGGGTCCCATAGCCTGTCCGCGGTGTAAAAGAGTGACACAATCAATACATTAAGAGGCTCTGGAAATAAAATATTTTGCAATGCTAACATCTATTACATATAGATAATGCAATACATGACTATTCTGGATTACAGTAAGCTCAAGTATACACTGAGAAGTAATAACAATAAATGCCAAGAATGAATTTAGTCACTGAACTGCAGAACATCAGAATTTCAATCCAGCTTTAACTGAAAGATCTTAAAAACACCTCGAGTACCCACTAATTGTTGATTTAATACCTTTGTCTACATGACATACTTCTCTAAGTGGGATATTTTTCCTCTGTGTAAAGCGTGACTTGATACTGATGAAAGATAGTTACTTTGTTAAACATGAAAGTTCAGTGGAAAAAACATGATTTGCAGATTAGACACCCATGCAGATATACATGATTTATGCATTGAACTATTTCATTGTAACATAGAATGGACAAGCAGCTCCTGTTGACATAAATATGACTGATTTGGCTGTTCTAGCCATGACCTAATTCAGGGCTGTCTCAGGCATATTTATAAAATACTCAGCATTTAGACCATATGGTGCAGTTAGAGGCACAGAACTCCATTTGAACCTTCCCTAGAATTAGTCTTAAACCTTTAAACCACCATAAAACATAAATGTGATCCTAAAAACTCTGCACTTTGAATTCCAGCATTAAATCTTCAAAGTCTTTGTAAGAAAGTCCATCTCTTTCTGATTTCTTTAAATAGTTTTGTTAGCTGAAATAGTAGAGGACTGCTTCTTAATTTCTGAATAGCGAACCATTCTTATAACTAGCTTTGAAATAGGAATTGCCTAACAGTACAGAGTCATAGAACGTCGTTCTCTAAACAGGAATTGGATGCATTTAAAAAAACTCTAGCGATCTAATATCTACGTATTCCATACGTTACTACAACTAATCCCACTAAACATAACAACATAACTGAACTGACAACATTTGGAAGTCAAAATATAGCCAAATGCTCTTTCATAAATATTTAATGCAATTAAAAAAAAAGAACTGTTGGCTTGTCAGCAATATTAGGACATTATTCAGACTACTCACTTGCATACAGTAGAGCATTCTATTATTTGTATATTATATATAAATGGTATGAAAGTTGTGTACATTTCAGTCCATACTTGAAAATCATATGAGAGGAATCCAGCTCATTCCTAAGCAGGATACCTTAGTGCCTTGTACTTACTGATCCTTAAATACCTCCATCATTTTGACACTGAAACATTAAGAATTTCTACACCACTACAATTTCCTCACCATATTTTATGGAAATCCACCTTCAGTTGCTTTGTTCAAACATTTCTTTGGTTTTTGTTTGTGTGTTTGTTTTGTTTTATCAGATTTCTTGTAATGTAGTATAGAGATACAATATCAGAAGACTTTAGAAGTCAAGATAAATGATTATAGTACTTCCATTTTTATTTTTTTATAGGTCTACTAGCCTATTGTATAAATAAATCATGTTGTTTTGAAATGATTTGTTCTTGACAGGTCTTTGCTTGGTAATAACTCTCTTTTACATCTGGATGCTCAAAGTTTTCCAGTCACCAGGGAAATAAATGTAAATAAGACAAACAAACACATAATTCCCTGGCTCCTCCTTTTCCACATTTTTTAAAAGGCAGCAGTGCAATTTCCTTTTTCATTTTTGCTCCATGAATTCTCAGAATAATTGCTATTGTTGCTCAAACTTTACCAGCCTATTATTTATGTTACATTAGGAGTATCAGATTTTTAATACAAAAACTTATAACTTAGGTAGGTATTCTCTACCCTATCCTTGATTTATTCAAGGTTGAAATCTTTTTTCTTTGTTGTTTTTAATTGTATCTACTTCTAGGCTGCAGTTTGTCTTTTTGTGGAGTATTTTACCTAAAATTACTTAAGATTTTGACCTTAGCATTGTCTGCCAATGGCTTCCTACTCTGATCATAGCAGATCCATTATTAATAAATTGAGTTTTTCGCTCTCTGTATGTTTCTTTTGAAGTCCATAAATACCTGGAAGACCTATTGTTATATTTTTGGAGGTACTTACGCATATCACCGTAAATGACTTCTTACTGTGACTGTGCTGTGCTGTACAGTTAATGTAGTGAAATGAATATTCCTGATATGTAATTCAGTGTATCCTAAACTACAGCACAATGAGAGTTTTTCTACTGACAAGGAGTCCAAGTGTATGACTTCATTTCCATGTAGCATGCTACTGTTAAGCCATACATAAGGGAAGGGTAAATACTTTGTCTCAAACAGAATGGGGTTTTGAAGAAGTAATTCATGTCTTCATAAACAAATTGTTTCTGCAAAAAACAATGAAAACTGAACTTAAGACTCCCTCACTGTGAGTGCCCTTTGATGTGAGAAGACTCATCTCAGAGTGATATTCATTAAATCCTTTGGCAACATGCACAGAAGCTGCTTAATTACATTTGCGGTTCCTTTGTGAATAAGCTTTCAAACCATAATAGTAGTTACAATCAGAAATTAATTCATATTCCTGTGTTATGTTGTTCTGTAAAACTTTTTGCAGGTGTTAAAAAAATCAAGTAATAATCATAACAAAAAAAGAATGTGTTTTAAAATCAGAAAATCATAATGGAAGAAAAAAATAAGGAAAAAAGAATATAAAATTAAAAATAATTATAAAAACAAACAACCAAAAAATACTTAACCCCAGTAACCATAATAATAACAACATTAATTAAGCTACATTTTCATAGGAATTGTAAGTCCGTTCTTGAGAGCACCTTGATGTTTGTTCCTTTGCTTCTCCACAGATACTGTAGGTATTTTTTAAACAAACACCCCTTCCGTATCTTATTCACCCCTATCATTCTCTCTCTTCCCTTTTTGATTTTCAAGATGTTTATTGACAAGATTTTGAATGGTTATTTGCCATAAAAAATAATGAATACATTTAGGCAGTAAAGAAAGCTGATGCCAGGAAGTATAAAAGCCTAATTACATTATTTCATATAAAATCAACAATTCTGATGATTTTCTAGTGACTGCACAAAATCTTACTAGTTTGAGTCTTAAGGCTCCTTGGAAAAGCAGATTTATTCTGATATATTTCCATCACTTGTGATTTGTTGGAGATATTCTATAATATCTAATTTGAGCATTCAATGAAAACAATTAATTCCTATTGATTGAAAAAATAAAAAAATAAAAAAAAGACAATTAAAATAATAACAAACAACAGTTGTAATCCCTAATAAAAATCTTATTATAAACTAGTCTGTTGACCAAAGCAGATAAGAGATCTCTTATCAGCTGCACATTTCCATCTATTAGTAATCAACAGATATATGGGGAGGAGGAGAGAGGGTTGGTTGTTTGCTTCATTTTTTAGGTTTCTTTTTCCTACAAATATTTAATGCAAAATCTTTAATTCCTAAATTGTTTAATATCCATAATCTTTGAAACATGGCATATTTGCAAACTGAAATTGATGGAAAATAAGAAAAATGAACCATACTAGGGAACTGGCATATAAGGAGAAGATGTACTTTATGGATAAAATCTTTTTCTGTGGAAAATCTTTTATATAAGTTAAGTAAACATTTCTAGAAATTTTCTATATTATTCTCAAAATGTCTAGTTTATTCTCCACTTTTTTCATTATAGTGCTAAACTTCTTTCCTGCATTTGGCTGAGGGACAGTTAATTTTCTTCCTGATAGTGTTTTGAATTCAGAAAACTAATATTGATAGCATATCAACATTTTAACTGTTGCTACTGAGCAGTGCTTACATTAAGACAACAGCCACAAAACAGCCAAAGGAATATTCCATACCATTTTCCATTATGCTGAACAATAAAACTGAGTGGCATCCAATGCTCAGGGACTGGCTATACATAGGTCAGTGGGAGGTGAGCATTGTGCATTATATACTTTGTATATTCTTTGTTACTACTGTTGTTGTTGTTGTTATAGTTTTCCCTTCATTCTTTTTCCTATTAAACCATATTACATTTTTCCAGTTCTTTCCCATATTCCTCTAGATGGGGAGTGAGCAAATAGCTACATTAGCTGCCTACTAGGTTAAACTACAGTAGCTTCTGTTCACACTCTAGATTTTGTTGGCATAAGAAATGAGAAAAAGGAGAAAAAGAAGGAGAAAGAGAAGAAAGAAAATGAAATTGGAAAGTAGGAAAAAAAGTAAATGAAAAAAGAAATAAAATACTTGAAAAAATTTTTTTCAGCTAAGAGATCCATACAATTTTTTTCCTTCTTTATAGGTTGCCACCTCTTATGCCTTCTGACAATTTGAAAGTATGTCAGCCATAACACTCATTTTATCCAAACCTTTAGATGAACTATTCAAAATCCATAAAATGGTAATAGATTCATAGATTCATAGATTCATTTGGTTGGAAAGGACCTACAAGATCATCTAGTCCAACCATCCTCCTATCACCATCCCTACCCACTAAGCTACTAAATCAAATCCCTGAGCACCTCATCTAAACGCTTCTTGAACAGCACTAGGGATGGTGCCTCAACCACCTCCCTAGGCAGGACATTCCAGTGCCTGATCACTCTTTCAGAGAAAAAATGCTTCCTCAAATCTAATCTACATCTTCCCTGGCACAACCTGTGGCCATTCCTTCTTGTCCTGTAATGACTCTTAAGAATGAGGACTGCATTCTCCTCCCAGCGTTAGATGCCTGTTTCCTTGTACAAAAATCCTATTTTCAACACTTCAGTAATTGACCTGATTGCTGGGCTCCCACAGCTCCTACTGAAATCAGGGTTAGCTACCTCTTACGTTGTCTAACTCATTTCTCTGATAAATTTACATCACAAATTAAAAATTTTGTGATCATTAATAACAACAACTGCAACTATGCAAGCTAAGATAATTACAATAAAATCATATGCTTCCAGACATAAATAGGTCATCTGTGGGAGTCCACAAAGAGCATTTCTTCTCTGATTATGATATTAAACAATAGATATGTGCTTTATGGTACATTTTATTTTATTTTATTTTATTTTATTTTATTTTATTTTATTTTATTTTATTTTATTTTATTTTATTTTATTTTATTTTTTTCAAGCATCAAGTACAGACAGCTTCTTGTGGAAAAAGAAAGCCACAATAGACTAAATAATGGCACTATCTAATTCGACATTGCCCCTCCTTTTTCTTCTAATATCCCACCCCTTAGGTCTCTTATTATGACAAATTGTACTGATTCTGTGATAAACTCATAGGCTATTTTTATTTAGTAGTTTGCAATTTGTATCGATCAGTTTCCTTGATGCTTCTACCAGTCATTTGGAAATAACATTCTGTTTTTATAAATAAAAATCTTGTTACTAATTCTGGAAACAGACATTAAAATGAAGAGTGAGAAGTTACTGGAGAAATAATGAAAGTAATTAACTGCACAAAAATAGTGATAGGAAAATATTAATTAACTGCACATTATTTCAAACTGGCTCCCAGAAATATATTCCAAAGCCTGTATTTAATTTCCCTTAGGAAGGTATGGAATGGGAAAGAATTCAAAGCAACCCAATAAAAGTAATGTAAATTTGACTGCAAAAGCCTTGATAAAATGAAGGAGCAATAATAATAAAAAAAAAAAGNAAGGAATACAAGGAATTGTAGAATCCTGGCAAGAAACAGTAACCGTGGTTCCTCAGCACTGCTAAGAATATATAACAGATAAAGAGTCTGACACCACAATATTTATCACTCTTCCATCTAGAAAATTTCTTTGAAATTGCAGTTCGGTTTTCAGTTCTCATATAAGGAATTTATTCAGTCAACCTATCTCAAGTCCTTTTGTAAATGTCACTAAGTGTCATCTTCATTCTCTGATATCAAAGTGTTATAATTTCAATCTCACGTCACACTTAAGGAAAAGAGAATGGCTTTCTTAATTTCACTGAACTATCAAAGCACTCAGATCCCAAATCTCTAGAATATATTGACTATGTAATTGTCATCAAAGTTATCTGTTGCCACTCCATTTCTTCCACAATATATTGCTGACAAATCTGAGTTTGTAAAA
Source organism: Odontophorus gujanensis (assembly GCA_013399175.1). NCBI lineage: Eukaryota > Metazoa > Chordata > Aves > Galliformes > Odontophoridae > Odontophorus > Odontophorus gujanensis. Next base: position 57,244 of record VXAB01006985.1, read on the forward strand.
AGTAACAGTTCTTTGGAAAATTAGAATGGCCCTGGTCAAAAATGTGAACAATCCAGATTTTATGTTCCACTCTCATTATCAGATGGCAGGGGTTTCTTTTTCTCTGAAGCTCTGCCCATCTGCATTCTTTTCTAAATTAATTAAGCATATTAAACCATCTGGGCTATTGTTCCAAGTGACCCACAGATGGAAACAGAGTTCTTCAGATTCTTTAAAACTTAAGAACAAAGATAAGGTTAATTCAAAAGCCTGTGCATTCCAATATCCATAACAGAAATACTCAAATCAAGAAGCAGCTATAATGCCATATTTCCTTCATAATTATTCATACCTAATACACAGGACCTGCATATCAAATTTATAAAATCTGTTTGCAGTAATTCTATGAAGGTAAAAAATAAAACAAAACAAAACAACAACAACAACAACCAACAGTGCTTTTCATACTGTCTTGAAGAATTCATGCTAGACTCTCTTCTACTGAACAAAGAAAAGATAAATAATTTAACTAAATTACTGAATTCTGATAAGGATGAAGAGTTATTTTTGACAAGATCTCATGTTCATATTTGTAGGCTATGTCCTACTTGAAAGGTATAATATGGTATATTACTTAATACTTTGTTTAAATAAATCCCAATCTACCTGTGCATTTATGTATTTCATTAGAAAACCTAGTTACTAGATATTTGGTTCCATGCACCCCACATCTTGTATCTTACTACTGCACTGGACACTGATGATAGCACTGACCTTTTGAGTGGGAATTCAGTGTGCATACATGCTAAAAAAGTACCCTATTATTTGTATAGAAGTTCTTTTGATTAACATGCTAGACAGGGACTAGAGCTGTCCTTACACTTGCAGAGAGCTCCAGTGAACAGAAAGTCTTTCACTGGCATTCTATTTTTAAGGCAGAATGTTTTAAAAGATTTCCTGTATCTCTTTCCATTTCTTTTTAACATAAAGCTCTTTACAGATTCAAATTATTTGACTTTTTACATTTTTATTATTACCTATTAAATTAGAGCTAATTACATTTGTTACTCTGTTACTGTGAATAGTTTTGTTGACATATTCTGTGTTCTTATCTACGCAATTTCAAAATTATGTTTAAATCTCTATGTTTATTCATTAAATTTAATATTAAAGTTTTCCTTTATGCAATGTATTTCCTACCATTAAAGCTCATAGCTAATGTACCACAAATCTATAATAATGTATTCTGTCTATTAACTTTTTTATTCCAGAACCATATAGATTAATACATGNTTAGGTTCTTCAGTGGTCTTTTTCCAGTGGAGTAATATGTTTTTAATAATTCTTTTTCTTATATATATATATCCACACCTAACCATGGATCCTGAGAGATAAACAAGCAAATAAACAAGCTTTATCAATTTTTAACTAAGAAATTGATTGATTTGTAATCTTTCTAAATTTATTATTCTGGAACATTACTTCCCAGTTCCGCCAATTTGTAAATTCAATAACTAATTTTAAATAGGTAGATTTTCCTATTAAATCTAATATTATTGATTAAAATACCCAGCCAGAATTATTTGAATCACTAATTAAAGTCCGCTGGCACCCTTATATTTAACCCTCCCTGCCTATCATTCCAGGACAAATGGCTAGTTGCTTCTATCAGTTACAGAGGGATCAGCAGATTAGAATCAGTAGACTGCATTTAACCTTTGGAAAAATTCCTTTAGTTTCTTAATTTTTATGTTAAAGCTGGTTAAAATGAATTCAAATCATAAACGTAAATGATAATAAATAATATAATATTTTAT
>VXAB01006985.1:59087-85549 GCA_013399175.1 Odontophorus gujanensis
GTTATCTGTTGCCACTCCATTTCTTCCACAATATATTGCTGACAAATCTGAGTTTGTAAAAAGTAACAGTTCTTTGGAAAATTAGAATGGCCCTGGTCAAAAATGTGAACAATCCAGATTTTATGTTCCACTCTCATTATCAGATGGCAGGGGTTTCTTTTTCTCTGAAGCTCTGCCCATCTGCATTCTTTTCTAAATTAATTAAGCATATTAAACCATCTGGGCTATTGTTCCAAGTGACCCACAGATGGAAACAGAGTTCTTCAGATTCTTTAAAACTTAAGAACAAAGATAAGGTTAATTCAAAAGCCTGTGCATTCCAATATCCATAACAGAAATACTCAAATCAAGAAGCAGCTATAATGCCATATTTCCTTCATAATTATTCATACCTAATACACAGGACCTGCATATCAAATTTATAAAATCTGTTTGCAGTAATTCTATGAAGGTAAAAAATAAAACAAAACAAAACAACAACAACAACAACCAACAGTGCTTTTCATACTGTCTTGAAGAATTCATGCTAGACTCTCTTCTACTGAACAAAGAAAAGATAAATAATTTAACTAAATTACTGAATTCTGATAAGGATGAAGAGTTATTTTTGACAAGATCTCATGTTCATATTTGTAGGCTATGTCCTACTTGAAAGGTATAATATGGTATATTACTTAATACTTTGTTTAAATAAATCCCAATCTACCTGTGCATTTATGTATTTCATTAGAAAACCTAGTTACTAGATATTTGGTTCCATGCACCCCACATCTTGTATCTTACTACTGCACTGGACACTGATGATAGCACTGACCTTTTGAGTGGGAATTCAGTGTGCATACATGCTAAAAAAGTACCCTATTATTTGTATAGAAGTTCTTTTGATTAACATGCTAGACAGGGACTAGAGCTGTCCTTACACTTGCAGAGAGCTCCAGTGAACAGAAAGTCTTTCACTGGCATTCTATTTTTAAGGCAGAATGTTTTAAAAGATTTCCTGTATCTCTTTCCATTTCTTTTTAACATAAAGCTCTTTACAGATTCAAATTATTTGACTTTTTACATTTTTATTATTACCTATTAAATTAGAGCTAATTACATTTGTTACTCTGTTACTGTGAATAGTTTTGTTGACATATTCTGTGTTCTTATCTACGCAATTTCAAAATTATGTTTAAATCTCTATGTTTATTCATTAAATTTAATATTAAAGTTTTCCTTTATGCAATGTATTTCCTACCATTAAAGCTCATAGCTAATGTACCACAAATCTATAATAATGTATTCTGTCTATTAACTTTTTTATTCCAGAACCATATAGATTAATACATGTATCTTTTTTTTGCTGGTATCACAACAATCCATTCCAAATGATGTTTGAAAATAAAAAATCCCAGACCAGAGTTCAGACAATATGAACAACACTAGGCACTTAAAGATACATCCAGAATCCATTGTATCTATAAAAATACTCTTCTTCACCTTCAAATCTAATGATGCTAATGTGCTTCTTTGAAGCAGTGCATTTTTTTATCACTTTCATCAAATGTCTTTCTTTGAGTCTTCAGTATTCCTCTCTCCAACACCAATATTTCCTCAGATCAGATGCCTCAAAACCCCTGAATATACTTGAAATATATAAAACATAAATGTTCATAGCAAATCACAGAATCGTAGAGAAGTCTATGTTAGAAGAGAGCATCCACTCTGCTGGGCAGATTGTTGTGAAGTGTCATTATTTTCACAGAAAATAATACATTTCTTATATCTAGTTGGAATTTACCCTGAAGAAATTTGTGTATATTTTGCAGCTTGTGTTGCCATCATATGTAAAGGATCTTTATCTTCTCTAGGTACTGGAAGACTATGATTAGACATGCTGCCTTCTTCTTCCATGTTGAATGAACCTGATTTCTTCAATCTTTTTAAATGTAATATTCTAATTACTATTTACTATAATTATCAGAGTGGTGGCCCTCCACTGGACCCTTTTCATTCTTTCAGTTTCTCCCTCACATGAGCTGTGGAAACAGCAAAATTGGGTGTAATGAGTGAAAAATAGAGCAGAATAATCACATTGCATTTTCCACTTCCTCCAGAGATGCAGCCCAGGATATGATTTCTCTTCATAGACATCCTGCTAAATGATATTCATTTTTCTGCCCGCCACAATCTCTAAAGGCATTTCAGAAGAGCTATACCTCAGCCTGTCTTGCCACTGGGAATTATTCCATCTTCTATGCAGGGTTTTAAATTTATATTTTTGAAATTATTTGATGGCATAGGATATACAGTCTTGGGTGTGTCAAAGACCATGTCAAGTCAGATGACTATTCTTTCTTCTTTATTTTGCACCAGTCAGTAATGTAAATGAAGCCAATAAGGACCGTCATTGAATTCACTGTAATTTGAGTGGACTCCAAACACATGGAGTAATCCTGAATGATGACCAGGAAATCTTAATTCTTCCTGAACTGTCTTAAATTCGCCTTCACAAAATGTCTATTACTTTCACAAGTAGATGGTTTGTAAGCCACTTTGCATTAATTTATTCTATCCCAGTAATGATGATATTGCTGGCCACACCGTGTATTAATTCTTCAAGGCCTTGGTAATCAAAATTATCTGGACTGATCCTAGCCTGCTTAGAGCTATCTAAGTATCAAGTGAATACTATGAAAATCAACCTAGCTATAGCTGAGTTTTACGTAATTATTATACCTTTTGTAATGATAATTTTGATAATTAATATAAGAAATATAGATTAAGTTTTTCATGATCTTAAAATAAAAATGCAACGTAGGGAAGTAGAAATGCAGGTGGATGGCAGAAGCTATGAAATTGTGGGCATCAAATGATACTTGAAAATCCCTCCTAAAAATGATCAAATCCTAATCATTAACAGAAAACAGTCATCTGAGCTGCAAAAAACTATTTATATTTATAACAAAGTGAACAAGTAAAAAGTGTCTAATATATATAAAGGATATCACAGAATCATAGAATGTCAGGGATTGGAAGGGACCTTGAAAGATCACCTAGTCCAATCCCTCTGCTGGAGCAGGAGCACCTAGATTAGGTCACACAGGAATGCATCCAGGTGGGTTTTGAATGTCTCCAGAGAAGGAGACCCCACAACTTATCTGGAAAACTTGTTCCAGTGTTCTGTTACCCTACCACATATTAGATATGTGCCTTACTTAGGGTGTATTTCATATTAAAGTATAAAGTGAAATTGCATATAAAAAAAGAAATATCAAATTGTGGTCATTGGTTAAAAAAATAATGATATTAAATAACCCCAGGTAGACCTTAGAGGGAGCGGGAAGCAACTCCCATTGAAAAAAGTCAACTGCTAACTCATCTCAAACTCACTCATCCATTTTTCTTGTGGAAGACTAGGCCTGTTGACGTCCCACAGGCACTGCTAAGGTAAGCATAAAAATAAGGAAAAGAATAGTTACTAGGAAGTTTGTGTGTAATTATTTTAACCATTTGAGCATTAAAAGATTTCCAATTTTTCTGTAATAATTAAATAATGTAGACTGTAAAGGTTAGTATCACTGTTAGACTATAAATACAGGTATCGTTGTAAATGAATTAATAATATCGCTCTGATTTGACTACTAAGTCTTTAATTAGACTATCCTTAAATATTATCTTTGCATACAAGTTGCAGTTCTACAGCACTTAAAATAATTGAGTGTATCTAGTCTTAAGCCATCATTTTTCCCTATTCTGTTCATATTATTTTATTAAAAACTGTCCATGAAAACTCTGGAGTATTTTAATTTTTTTTCAATTATAACAATAAAGAAACTTGAATTGTTTTAATGTGGTAAAAAGAGTATAGTTCTTTGGGACAGATCTATAAGGAAAGATTTATTAGCAAATATTTCCATTAGGGTTCTCCTGAATACACAGGCATCTTGGCATTCACAGATTTCCTACAGAGCTGCTAAATAACCCTGAAGGAGCTAGAAGATTTATGATGATAGAAATAATCGTATCAAAATATGTTAGGGATATATAATTCTATTCCTCAGTAGTTACAGATGAAGCTTAGATTTTCAATGAATGGATGCAGAACCTTTTGGAAGAATAGACCAAGAAGAAAATGCAAGGCAGCTGTCTATGATGGCAGGGAGCACCTCTCAGGGAGGCTGAGATGAATGATGAGCAAGCTGACAGTTTAAATGTCAAGATTACCAAGCAGAGTAACCAAGGTGACCCTGTGGTGAGTGCCCGCTACAGTCTGCCTGATCAGAAAGTAGTAGATGAGGCCTTCATCAGGCAACTGGAGAAAGGCTTGTGTTCACACACCCTGGTCCTCATCCTGGAAACTGAGCAATCCTGAAGTAAACTAGCACAATAGCACAGTAGGGTATAACCATTCCAGGAGTTATCTGTGAAGCCCATTGATGCAGTTTCCTAACAGATGTGATAAGACATGAGGGGTCATATTCTGCTGGACCTAAGGGAGAATTAACTGATGATATTAGGGTTGCAGATTTGGCTGCAGTGGACATCAGATGAGGGAGTTCTGGATACCTAGAGGTAGAAGCCAGCAAAAAGCAGGATCACAACCTTGGACTTCAGAAAATGTGACTTTTGCCTGTTTGAGGGTGAATTTCATGGGAAATGGATTTTCCCCAGGCATGCAGCCATCTTTCAGCAACTATCAAAATGCTGTGCTATTAATACTGTCTCAGCTGAAACCAGGGCAGTGAGACAAGTTCAGGCGTTGTGTTCAGTACTGGGTTCCCAGTACAAAGGCATGGGCATACTGGAAAAGAATCCAGAGAAGGGTCACAGTGAAAATTAAAGTATGCAGTGTATGAAAGAAAGGAAGGGATAAGAGTACTGTTACTTTTCAGTCTGGAGAAAAGAATAATCAGGTGGATCGTATGCATGTGTATAAAATCTGACAGATTAAAGAGAACGGCACCAGACTCTTCCCACTGGTGCCCAATAGCAGAACAAGAGACAATGGCAAAATTGAAAATACAGGAAATCTTGATTAAATATAAGCAACTATACATGAGAGAATTACTGAGCAATGTAACAGGATTGCCCAAACTGGTTGTGCTTGGAGATATCTGAAAGCCAGCTGGTAGCATAACTGAGCCCCCTGAACTTGGCTGCCCTGATTTGGTGATTGTAGTAGTTGACCTACAGAGACTTCCAGTCTTGGTTATTCTGTAATTTGTTCTTCCCTCATTGAAATTAAAAACTGAGATATTCCTGTATAATTTGGGTAATTTTTAATTTGTATTGTAATTACTTAAAGTTTTACATATGCAATATCTCTAATACTTTTTTTACCAGTCCAAACAACTTAACAGAATTTGTCAAAGGGTTATCAGCAGTTCTATTTAGTTCTATCACCTTGTAACCATTTATAACACACTTTGTCATAACTGTTTATTGACACTGATTTACAGAATACTCTAATCTGGTATTTCCTTTAAATCTTCCATAGGATCCCCTTAACTTCCATGTATAATTAAAACCTGATAGGGCAAGAAGGGATAAAATAGAGCTAGTAGATCTATGGCATTCTGACAGACATATACTGTCATAGATTCATTGATATTTTTATTTTCCTTGAAGAAACCATGAGAAGACTTCCCTGTGTAGAGATACCTTGTTACATGTCTTAAGTAGGATTCTCTGTGACAGTGGCAGATCTAGTGATCTGAATGTCTTGTGTGTGAATGCACAAACTATTCTTATCTCTACTCCATATCTGAAATTTAACTGACTTTGTACTAGACTTAGAGTAATGTCAAATTGATTTTTTTAATTGAAAGATCTTTAATCTGAACAGTTTCTGATGCATACTTTTGCTTTGAAAAATATATAAAATTCTGTGTGTTTTCAGCTGACTCATAGTTAGAAATATTTCCTCCAAAATACTTTTTTGTTTTGAACTTGGAGAATTATATCCTTTCGAAGTTTTCATCAGAAGAAATAAAAATTGAAACTGAAAATACATCTCAAAACAAATCAATTTCCTTAAACTTTTTGTCTGTTCTGAGTTCAGATTTTTTTTCTTAATACTTCCATTACAGTAGATTTGCACTATGGTTTCCCTCACAAAAATAAACTCTGATTTTCTACTCATCTAGTCTCTTGCCTGAAAGTAGAAGAAAATAATCTGATGGAGAAGGACATATATACTTTATTTATTCATGGATCAAATTAAGCTTTCACATAAAATCGTTCTGTATCTTTAATATAAAAGAATGTTGTGTACCAATTCATCTCTGTGAATCTAATAAGAGTCACCTGGGTGGGAAATAGGGTTGCTGGTATATTTATTATTAAAGAAATGGTGGGAGAAAAGCTTCTCTCTTGCAGTAATTGGATTTTCAGTTTGAGGGTGAAATTAGTTACTGGAAAGTCCTAGGCAGTGTTGCAAACAGGAGTTGCAAATAGATATTGGAATTAAATGGTTTCACCCTATAATGCTGGTATTACTATATTCTTATGGCTTTCTGAAAAGATTCAGTAACAACTTTTAGCTTTTGTCAAAATCCCATTTACATACTATCTGATCCTAGCACCAGTGCATAGTTATAAAATTTTGAATTCTTTCTGTTTTCCTAATAGGCACTTCATAACGTATGCATTTTTATATTTATTGTAAGGCTTCAAATGAAGGGCTGCTTTTTATTGCATAATTTTTTTCTTGAATTTTTCCAATAATATTTTGGACATTTTAACATTTATAGTGCAACTTTTAAAACTTTGCGCCCATTGTGAACGAAGAATGTTGTCACGTAAAACAAAGATGTGGATCAACTCTAAATCAGACCGTTTTTATATCACTGGTGGCCTTTTATGATGGAGATACAGCATCAGCAGATAAAGGAAGAGCAACTGATGTCATCTAGTTGGAACTGTGCAAATCATTTGACACTATCCCACATGACATCCTGGTCATTAAATTAGGGAAAAATAGATCTGATAGATGGATAATTCACTGGATATAGAACTTGCTGGATGGTTGCACTGAGTGTTGTGGTCAATGGCTCAATATTCAAATGAAGACTGGTGACAAATGTTGCTCCTTAGGGATCGGTGATGAAACAGGTACTATTTAACATCTCTGTATGCAACATGGACAGTGGAATCAAAAGCACATTCAGCAAGTTTGCAGATTACACCAAGCTGAATGGTTCAGTAGATGCAGATGAGGAAGAGGATTTCATCCAGAGAGACCTAGACAGGCTCAAACAGTGGACCTAGGGGAACCTCTTGTAATTCACCAAAGCCAAGTGCAAAGGTCTCACACCTGGGTTGAGGTAACCACTGTTATCAATACAAGCCGGGGGAAGAAAGGATTCAGCACAGTCCTGCTGTTAAGGACTTAAAGGTATCTGTGAATGTTAAGCAAGACATGAGCCAGTGATATGCCCTCATGGCCCAGAAGGCCAACCATATCCTTGGCTGCATCAAAAGATGCAGGATCAGGGGGTCAACGGAGGTAATCCTACCACTCTACTCTGTGCTGGTGAGACCTCACCTGTAGTACTGTGCCCGGATGTGCAATCCTCAGTACAGAAAAGGCATGGACCTTGGAGTGCATTGAGAAGAGGGTCACAAAAATGTTCCAAGGGATAGAATATCTCTCCTATGAGGACAGGATGAGACCTTGGGCAGTTCAACCTGGAGAAGACTATGGGGAGACTTGATAGGGCCTTTCAGAATCTACAAAGGGACTATAAGAAAGAAGGAGACAGACACTTTAGCAGGGTCTATTTTGATAGAACAAGAGGAAATAGATTCATACTAAAAGGGCATATTTAACTGGATGTAGGAAAGAATTATTTATGCTAAACGTGGTGTGGCATTGGAACAGGTTGCCCAGAGATATGATGGAAGCTCCATCCTTGGAGACATTGAAGGTCAGGTTTGATCATGCTCTGAGCAAACTGATCTAGCTGCAGAAGTTCCTGTTCACTGCAGGGAGCTTGACAAGGTGGACTCTTAAGTTCCTTCCGATTCAAATGATTCTATGATTCTATGACTAAGCAGGATGTTTTTTCTGTTTGGTTGAAATTAAGTCTAACATCTTTTATTTTGTAAAACAAGCTCACTTTTTAAGGATGATACATAATGAATGAAAATATATTTTTAAATTTAAACAGTTCCAAAACTAATTCCCCACAAATCATAGAATTATAAAATGGCTTGGGTTGATAGGAATTCAGTTCCAGCACCCACTGCCATAGGCAGTGTTGCAACCCACTAGATTAGGCTGCTGAGATCCCCATCCAAGGTGGTACTGAATGCTGCCAGAAATGGGGCATCCACTGCGTCTGGGCAACTTGCTCCAGAGTCTCACCATAGTCTGAGTAAATAATTTCCCCTGAACACCCAATTTAAAATTCCCCTCTTTTAGTTTGAAATCATTCCTCTGGTCCTATCACTACCAGACAATGTAAGAAGTCAATCTCCTTGTCTGTAGCTCCCTTTAAGTGAAATGAGGTCTCCCTGAAGCCTTCTCTTCTCCAGTGTAAACAAGCCCAGCTCTTCAGCCTTTCTTCATAGGAGAGTTACTCCAACTCTCTGATCAGCTTCAGGGCCCTCCTCTGGACCCTCTTCGACAGCTCTACATCTTTCTTGTGGTGAGAGCCCAAGGTTTGGACACAGTATTCCAGATGCAGATTCACTGAAGGCAGAATAGAGGGATACAATCATCTCCTTTGCCCTGCTGGCCACCCCTCTTTCAATGTGGCCTAAGATACTGTTGGTTTTCAAGGCTACAAGGGCAACCTACTTCACAAATAGCTTTATCAGTCAGAATAACTGGGGCAGGATGTTCTGGGGTAAATGTGAGTGGCAGATCTGGAACTGCTTAAAGAAGCCTATGACAAACATAATCTGATTGTAAAATTTTCAGACTTTTATACCTGATGATTAATTGCTTGTTTCCCTCAATATTTCAATCTTCCAACAGAGGACTCTATACTACAACTTTTACTCAGTCTAAGTAACAGTTCTTTATCCAAGTTTTCATACTGAATTCAGTGGGAATATTAATGTTAGTAAATGCCACTTGTGTTAAGCACTGGACTTTCATCTATTCATTCATAACCTTCTCAGTCAGCTAAAATTTATGGATTATAAATGCCTCTGTATCTCAGGGCTCTGTTATACTTTCATTTACCAAACATACTCAAGTGGTTACATCTGAGACAAACAAAATTAAAGAAAATGTGAAAAAATTGAGTGAGTCATTCATCTTATCCAGTCAGTAACACCGGAAATAATAAGCATTAGTATTAAAAGACAATAATGCCAGGGGTCATCGAGATGTAGGGAGACATTTACTTATTTTTAACAATACATAATCTGTACGTTCTTCCACTCCAAAAGAATACTCAATAGGGCTACTCCAGAATCAGAAAAGATGAATTAAGGTTTATCATGAAAAGACTTAAGATTCACACTTCTTAAGATATAGATGGTAGAATATTAATAAATTCAAAGGTTTGTATCACAGAATAATGAAATATTTCTATTTTTCTTATCACTTTCTGTTACTTTGTTGACAAGATAGATGAATAGATGAATTTAAGCAAATGACTAACATTTATTGACTTAACAATGGGAAGAAGTGATGAATGCTTTACCTATTACAGCTATTGGTTGTTTAATAGGACCTGGTGGAAGATATCAAAGCACTTTTCAGAGCTTAATTTGCTCCCATTTCCTATAATTGATTCACTTTTTCACCCTATCTCATTTTATCACATAAAGAATAACAAGGAGAACATTAGTTTTCAAGGATTCTGTTATTCTTACAGGCAACATAACACACTCATCACATCCTTAGAACCGGCCCATTCAGACTTATTTATATTTGATATATTTAACAATTTATGGGAAATAAAAATTCTTAGTGGTAGATTTCTAGTCTTGATTTCATCTGAATTGAATGTCCTGAATATCTAACTGTTTAGTAATCAGACTCTTATAGTCACATAATCATAGTATCATACAATGTTTTGAACTCACTACGTTTTGTTTGTTTTAAGAAAACAGTGTCTGTTTGCTTCTGATATACCCTTAAGTCCTCCGTTTCTCATAAATGCATCAACAACAGAACAGATTCAGTTGAATTAATCAGTGCAAGATTCTACCAGGACAGGCAGAACAAAAGGGTTTTGCTGCTCTCAAGTCTCACTGTATTATTATTTTTTGTATCAGAGGAAGTCCTCTTAGAAGTACTCCTACAAAATTCTTCACTAAGATGGGGTCTCTACTAAATCTTCTTCATGAGGATGTAAAGGAGAGTGATCTATAATTCAATATTTTTTCTTTTGTCACCTGTAGCTTCACCATTCCTCAGGGAGCATGTCATGATGCTGAGGAGGCCAATTACTACAGTATAGGTTTACTGTGTCTGCAGATCTTATTCTGGTTGAAACTGACTAACAGTAGTGAAATATTTGTCACAGTAAAACTTGTTGGATTGGTGGAGAATACTTTCAACTCCTTGGAAATTAACTCAGCAGGACTGAAGATAAATATGAATTAAACCAAACCAAAGCAAAACACAATGAAGATCAATATGGGAGATCTTTCTCTCTAAAGTACTGTTTGCAAAAGTTGACAGCTGTTTTTAAAACAATAAGGTTTTGACTCTACACTAGATTTTGTTAAACCTCATCTGGTTCCTCTCTGCCCAATTCTCCACCCTGTCCAGAACTTGCAGAATGGCAGCACAGCCTTTCAGCATGTCAGCCATTCCTCCCACCTTTGATTCATCAGCAAACTTGCTGAGGGTGGACTCTGTCCCCTCATCAAGTTTTTCACATTTTTCACAGTATTCTCTGTATCATCACAACAATATCATAATACTCAGCTTGCAGACAGAAAGCTAAATAGAGAAAAATGATTTAAACGCTGAAGGTCAGAAAAATTGTCAATGACAAATAGGGATTTGAAATTTTATCTCCCATTTTGTATACTTATATTAGATGAAAAGTTACAAAATTGAAAGTAAAACTTTAATTCTCTTGTCCATGATGCTTTCTCAATTCAACAGTATGCTCAGAAACACAAAAATTTTACCAGATCCTAATTGTATTATTGACCTGTGAAATAAATGTGTCACGATTAGTATTTTAAATTTAGAGGAAAAACCATTTCTGTCTTTTGAAAAATAGCATTTAAACATTTTGTTCTATTAATTATTGAAGATGCTTACAATTTGCATGAGAAATTAAACTGTAAAAAATTATGATATCTATATGCTTCGATAAAGAAGTAGAAAACATTCTTATTGGACCTGGCAAATAGCTATTTTTTTGCTGCAATGCAAAAACCAACAAAAAAAAAGAGAGAGAGAGAAAAGAAATAGAAAAGAAGATGCTACTGCATTGAATAAAAGCGAATAGTAGAAAAACAGACTGTTTAAATTACAAAATAGCCAATATATCTCCTATCAAAAGGAAGAAAACACATCAAAAGAAATAGAGATGAGAAAGTGGATGTCTTAAACGGACTCCACTTGGTGGAATTTGCCATCACAAAAATCAATATAAGATATAAAGCAAGTCTTATTCAGTTGCATTTAATGGTGAATAACTATTGAAAAGCAGACTCAGCAATACCCGGAAACCAAACCACCTGCTATACATCAAATAACCTACCATAGTACCATCATCAAGCACTGTGTAACATCCAGCAGGCAAAAAGAAAAGAAGCATAAAGGTGTTAATAGATGGAAATAAGAGATAAACTGAATCTTTTGATAACAGTCAGGCACTGTTATCAAGCAGGACATACAAAGCCAGTATACCCGTGCATAAGCAAGAGTCAGCGTGTTTCCAAAATGTAAGAGAGAAAGTTTGTACGTGTCACACATATAATACTGTTTATAAATTACAACATCAACAATAGTTGTATCAAAAAGCCTTAGTTCATTTAAGTCACTTCCCTTTCTCCCTTTTTCCCTCCTAAATCTTATAATTATTCAAAATCCAAGGTTTGAAGCTAGAGCTTTATAGGGTATAGTTGAACTCAAAAATGTAGATAGATCAACATTAATCAGTATTCAAAGAATTTTACATTGTGTAACCTCTGTGTAGATAAATAAAGATGGTATATAAGAGCCATCTATCAGGTATTCAGAAGTAAAGCTTAACAGAAAAAAAATCATTAAAAAACAACCATAGACAAATAAGACAGCTGAAAGCAGTCTCACGATCATAGACACTTGTTCTCACAGGGGATTTCAGTCACACAGAATCACAGGATGTCAGAGATTGGAAGAGACCTCGAAAGATCATCTAGTGCAATCCATTTCTTCTACTTTCCCTGATATTTGCTGGAAAAAAAAATAAAATAAAACCAGACACTCAAAGTCCAGAATAATCCTGAAGAGCTTTGATGATAAGTTTCTGATGCAGGTGGTGGAGGAGCCAATGAGGATAGATGTACTCTACTGGACCTTGTTCTTACAAACAAGGAAGGATGCACTGGGGGTGTGAAAACAGAGTACCCTTGGCTGTAGCAACCACGGGACAATGGAGTTAAGGATCTTATATGGAAGAAACAGAGTGAAGAATAGGACTGCAAACTTTGCTTTCAGGGGGGCCAAATTTGACCTCCTCCAGGACCTTCTTGGAGGTATTCCATGGGTTAGAGTATTGGAAGGTAAGGAAGCCCTGGAGAGTTGGTTAACATTCAAGCTCTACTTCTTCCAAACTCAAGATTTGTGCATCCCCAAGAGTAAGAAATCAGGAAAAGGAGGCAGGATACCTTCATGGATGAGAAAGGAACTCGTGGAAAAACTCATGGGAGAAGAAAGTTTATGGAATGTAGAGAAAGAATCTGTCAATTCTGAAGGAATATAAGAATGTTGTCAGGGACTGTAGGGATGCAGCAAGGAATGGTAAGTCACACTTGGAATTAAATCTGCTGAGGAAGATCAAAGAAAACAACAGGGGTTTCTTTAAGTATATCAATAGTAAAAGGAAGATTAAGGAAAATATGGATCCGCTGCTGAATAAAGTGGGAGCCCTGGCAGTGGAGGCCAATGAGAAAACAGTTACTGGATGCCTTCTTTGCTTCAGTCTTTACAGTTAAGGCTGAATCCCAGGACTCACAGATCCTGGGGGTTAAAGAAACAGAAGAAAGGAAGACTTCCTCTTGGTCAAGAAAAATTTAGTTAAAGATTGTGTAAGCAAACATGACAAATACAAATCCATGGGCCCCAACAACATGCATTAATGAGCTGAGAGAGTGGGCAAAATTGATTGCTGAACCACTCTCTGTAATCTATGAGGTCATGGAGAGCAGGATTGGTGCCTGAATTCTAGAGGAAAGCCAATGTCACACTAGTCTTCAAATAAAGAAAGAAAGGGGACCCAGGAAACTACAGACTGGTTAGCCTCTGTCCTTGTAAAGGTGATGGAACAACTTTTTTTGGATGCCATTTCCAAGGGGAAAAGTAGTCAGCATGGATTCATCAAGGGGAAATAACACTTGACCAATTTGGTAGCCTTCTAAGATGTCACTATGGGCATATTAGATAGGGGGAGAGCAGTAGATGTTGTGTACATTTACTTCAGCAAATCATTTGATGCAGTCTCACGCTATATCTTTGTAATGAAGCTCAGGAAGTGTGGGTTAGATGCGTACACAGTGATGTGGATTGAAAACAGTTTGACTGGTAGAGTTGAGAGAGTTGTGATCAGTGACACAGAGTCTGTCTGGAGGTCTGTAGCTAGGGTCAGTCCTCAGTCCGATCCTGTTCAACATATTCATCATTGACCTGGATGAAGGGATAGAGTGTACCCTCAGCAAATTTGCTGATGATACAAAGCTGAGAAGAATGGCTAACATGCCAGAAGGCTGTGATGCCATTCAGTGAGACTTGGACAAGCCAGAGAACTGGGAAGAGAGGAACCTTATGGGATACAACAGGATCAAGTGTAGAGTCTTACATCTAGGAGAGAATAACCACACGCTTCTGTACAGATGCAGTTTGCTATGAATCACAATGCACAAAAGCAACATTTCTTCCCCAAATAGTCATTTAATGTCTGCTTAACAATGTATCATATCCATATTGTTTGTAATAGTCCCTAAATATTAGGTCCATCAAACTAGGAGATGTACAAATAGCAACAGGCACATTTCATGTTTCAAGGAGCTTACAGACCAAATTGATATATCATGCGTAGGTTAACGAAAGTCGACAAACAATAAGCAACTGCCCACATGGTGACAGAGCAACTGAAATATGTTTTTAATTTGTTCCCATGAGCCTTCTTTGCTTCAACATGTTTATTACTGGGACTGGAAAGGACCTCTGGAGATATTCAGCCCATCCTTCATCTCAGGGCAGGACCATCCACAGTGTCAGATCAAATAGACCAGACCTGGGCTAGAAAACTTCCATGGAGGAAAATTTTACATCATTTCTTCCCAACCTGTTCCATAGACAGTGGCATTTAACCTTAATTTTCCATTTCTCTCTTCTGTATGTAAGATAAATATAAATAAAATGAAGGAGACTAATTTATAAAAGTGAAGACAAATTTAATCATCAGTGCTGTCTCTTGATATAGTAATTGTCTCTTACTAGTGTTACTCTGTGACTACTGATGTTTGTATTTTACCTTCCTTGCTTTTGCCTTTCAATGTGTNACTCATGGGAGAAGAAAGTTTATGGAATGTAGAGAAAGAATCTGTCAATTCTGAAGGAATATAAGAATGTTGTCAGGGACTGTAGGGATGCAGCAAGGAATGGTAAGTCACACTTGGAATTAAATCTGCTGAGGAAGATCAAAGAAAACAACAGGGGTTTCTTTAAGTATATCAATAGTAAAAGGAAGATTAAGGAAAATATGGATCCGCTGCTGAATAAAGTGGGAGCCCTGGCAGTGGAGGCCAATGAGAAAACAGTTACTGGATGCCTTCTTTGCTTCAGTCTTTACAGTTAAGGCTGAATCCCAGGACTCACAGATCCTGGGGGTTAAAGAAACAGAAGAAAGGAAGACTTCCTCTTGGTCAAGAAAAATTTAGTTAAAGATTGTGTAAGCAAACATGACAAATACAAATCCATGGGCCCCAACAACATGCATTAATGAGCTGAGAGAGTGGGCAAAATTGATTGCTGAACCACTCTCTGTAATCTATGAGGTCATGGAGAGCAGGATTGGTGCCTGAATTCTAGAGGAAAGCCAATGTCACACTAGTCTTCAAATAAAGAAAGAAAGGGGACCCAGGAAACTACAGACTGGTTAGCCTCTGTCCTTGTAAAGGTGATGGAACAACTTTTTTTGGATGCCATTTCCAAGGGGAAAAGTAGTCAGCATGGATTCATCAACGGGAAATAACACTTGACCAATTTGGTAGCCTTCTAAGATGTCACTATGGGCATATTAGATAGGGGGAGAGCAGTAGATGTTGTGTACATTTACTTCAGCAAATCATTTGATGCAGTCTCACGCTATATCTTTGTAATGAAGCTCAGGAAGTGTGGGTTAGATGCGTACACAGTGATGTGGATTGAAAACAGTTTGACTGGTAGAGTTGAGAGAGTTGTGATCAGTGACACAGAGTCTGTCTGGAGGTCTGTAGCTAGGGTCAGTCCTCAGTCCGATCCTGTTCAACATATTCATCATTGACCTGGATGAAGGGATAGAGTGTACCCTCAGCAAATTTGCTGATGATACAAAGCTGAGAAGAATGGCTAACATGCCAGAAGGCTGTGATGCCATTCAGTGAGACTTGGACAAGCCAGAGAACTGGGAAGAGAGGAACCTTATGGGATACAACAGGATCAAGTGTAGAGTCTTACATCTAGGAGAGAATAACCACACGCTTCTGTACAGATGCAGTTTGCTATGAATCACAATGCACAAAAGCAACATTTCTTCCCCAAATAGTCATTTAATGTCTGCTTAACAATGTATCATATCCATATTGTTTGTAATAGTCCCTAAATATTAGGTCCATCAAACTAGGAGATGTACAAATAGCAACAGGCACATTTCATGTTTCAAGGAGCTTACAGACCAAATTGATATATCATGCGTAGGTTAACGAAAGTCGACAAACAATAAGCAACTGCCCACATGGTGACAGAGCAACTGAAATATGTTTTTAATTTGTTCCCATGAGCCTTCTTTGCTTCAACATGTTTATTACTGGGACTGGAAAGGACCTCTGGAGATATTCAGCCCATCCTTCATCTCAGGGCAGGACCATCCACAGTGTCAGATCAAATAGACCAGACCTGGGCTAGAAAACTTCCATGGAGGAAAATTTTACATCATTTCTTCCCAACCTGTTCCATAGACAGTGGCATTTAACCTTAATTTTCCATTTCTCTCTTCTGTATGTAAGATAAATATAAATAAAATGAAGGAGACTAATTTATAAAAGTGAAGACAAATTTAATCATCAGTGCTGTCTCTTGATATAGTAATTGTCTCTTACTAGTGTTACTCTGTGACTACTGATGTTTGTATTTTACCTTCCTTGCTTTTGCCTTTCAATGTGTCATCAGCTACTACACAAATTTAAAAATGCTTTATTTTGGACTTCTCTCAGTTAATTTGCTGGTCATCTCTCTTCTTATGGGAGCAAACATGACAAAATAAACTGATAATAATTCCTTAAAAATACATTATTTCTGACTTCTGCATCATACAGTAGGAGATATATAAATAAAAGTTTTGTTTATAATGACAGAGTACAAATAAAGCTGAATTCAAAGATTGGTTGTATTCTCTAGATAGTTGAATTCAAAGTGTCAAAAACTAGGTCCCAACAGCTGATGAATACTAACTCTTAATTGGAAGTAGTAGATTAAGATTAATCTTGCTTATTATTGCAGACTCAGAAAGATGCTGAAAAAGCCTTTGATGTGTTAAGCATTGAAAATAATAGAATCACTGAAAAAAATCTAGTCAAATAAATGATCTATATATTTTTTTTTTTAGAGAAAAAATGAGTGTTGCACTCAAAACATTGTTAAATGCATGAAAAGCACATACTTTATGTGAGAAGTCTAGAATTTATTCACAGTACCATTACAATATCTAATCAGAGTACAGCGGTTATGAAAACACAACAGGGCACCACAGTAAATCATCATGTTCCCAATCGCCAGTAGTTTAACTCTCCCCATGGGGGTCTCCAAGGTTGCTCTATGAGCACAGTTGTTCAGTGTTTCCAGGTTTTCTGCCTCCTTTGTTAACTTTGAAATTGATTTTACCTTGAATTCTATCAAGTATGGTCTGTAATTTATGTTTACAGACTAGAATGTTTTACTCCAGTAGCCCAGTAAACACAGGATTGTCATCAGTAGTAATGGTCTGTAGTAGTGTACTGACTCTCAGACCTTCAAGATTAGTTTTTGGAAGGTTTACTTCATCTCATTTAATACAGCTTGCATGGAAATTTATTTTTATTTGATTTTCTATAACATCTGCTTTTTTAGTGACTGGTGCTATACTCTGTTTTATTTTTACTTTTACTTGTGCTTGCGCACTGTGACTGTAGATGCAGAAGTACAAGCTTCTGGTATGGTAGGAGGCAGGACACACAACCCAGGCTTCAGGGTTATTAACAACTCAGAGAAATGAGAATATGCAGGCACTCTAGACCGGGTTGCACAGGTAGGTGTCCAGGATGGTCATGAAAGTCTCCAGAGAGGGGCGTGCCAGTACTCCGTCACCCTCACTTGTGAAGAAGTTCCCATGCACATTTGTGTGGAACTTCTAGTGAATCCGTTTGTGACCATTTCCTGTCATCCTATTGCCACGCACTGCTCAGAATAGTCTACCCTGGTCCCTTTGCCTCCTGCTCCTTAGTATTTATAGATGTGGATCAGATCCCCTCTGAGTCTTCTTTTTTCAAGAGTTAACACACCCAGGTCTCTCTGTCTTTCCTCATAAGAGGAGGTGTTCCAGGCCCTTTATCATCTTTGTAGCCCTCTGTTGG
This sequence comes from Odontophorus gujanensis, assembly GCA_013399175.1. Taxonomy (NCBI): domain Eukaryota; kingdom Metazoa; phylum Chordata; class Aves; order Galliformes; family Odontophoridae; genus Odontophorus; species Odontophorus gujanensis. The sequence continues at coordinate 77,067 of VXAB01006985.1, forward strand.
ACTCTTTTGGGGGGGACCCCCATTTTTTCTGAACCAGGGAGCCCAGAAGTGGACACAGTACTCCAGGTGAGAACTCAGCAGGGCAAAGTAGAGGGGGAGGATCACCTCCCTTAACCTGCTGGCCATGCTCTTCTTAATGCACCCCAGGATACCATGTGATGGCAATTGGTGAATGATCTCCCTGCCTTTATCTCAAACTTTAATCTCCTTCTCATCATATTATCATATTATTCCCTTGAGGAGTAACATGGTTAGCTTCCAAATTAATATGAAGAAAATTGTCCATATGGTGTCACGATGTCAAAGAATGCATAACTAAGTGCTGTAGCCTAGACAAGTGCTATAACTAGTGACCCAATATGGGTCTCTCTCCTCTGTCTAGTTATCTATCTAGTTCTACAGAATGGTGAATAACAAGATGATAAAAGACAAACAGGTATTCGGAGCATCAAAACAAACAAAAAGTACTTAATAAAATGATCTTCACAATGTTATTAATGTGAGAAGACAAAATAATGAAATTACTTTATTTAAAGCTTTCTTTAGCTTGAGTGTTTTACCAAGTTGACATCATTCAAAAATTAAGAATATCTCCTAATGGTCTGTTACTAAAAGTTGATATGCTTCTATGTAGAGTTTCATTACTGGCAAACTTGTATACACTGATAAAATACGTGTTCTTAAGATAATTTCTATTCATGTCTACTAATGCACTATATGCATGACTGAAAGCTTTTGCAAGGTTTGGCTTGAAGTGTCTTCTCTATCAGGATGACATTATTTTTCAAGAATCAAGCTTCCAAAACAACAGTACTAAAAAAAGTAATGACACTTCGGAAGTATAAACATCAATAAAGAATTTTAATGTATTATATTAATTTTTCAGTCAACAGAAGAAACTTTTAAGGAGAAAATAAAAAGCAAATTTAAACTGAACCTAAAATACATACATAATGTGACAAAGTCAGACTTGCAACTCTATAATAATTTTCAGCACTTTATCACAATTTTATTAGACTGTAAAAATTCAGCATATGTATAGATTATGTAACACATTCTCTGTTTGAATGAAGCTGCATTTTACACTTCAACAGAAATCAAAAGATGAATTTTTGCCGTGGTTCCAGTAGTAAAAGTTGTTATGATTTCAGCAGAATTTCCGTGTATATCATATTTTAGTATTATATAATAAATGCCAGGATTAGATATTCAATAACTTTTACTTACTCCAGAGGCTTTATTCAGGCTAATATTTCTATCAAACATATATAATACTGAGTATCCCTTTTCATCGTGGTCTCTACAAAACAGATTGTTTCCTCCTCTAATTAGATTTCTAATTAATTTTCATTTGCATGAAAAGAGTATCTTTGATTAGAGGCATTTACAGCTTATTTTTTAGCACAGCATTCTGTGAAATCATTATCATTTTCATAACAGTAATTTGTAATATTACAAACAGAACATTATTAATTCAAGTAGAGATGATGATCTGTTAAGATCCGGTTTTCATTCAAGGTTCTTGGCCATATGGAAAATAAGAAAATAAGTTATATAAAACTACACATCATCAGTAGCTACTGCATTAAGGGCACTGAGAATGGATGTTTATCTGTGGAGCAAGCCTCATTACTTTTAACTTCTTACAAATATACCAATAGGTATTTCATCCTTGCTTAGAAAGAAACACATCTGAGAAATAGTGAAAAGGTTGCTGATTTTCTTTGCTTACCAAGTAAGAGTGACACAAAGCCCAGTTATTGTCGGATAATGTTACAGCTTCTTCTGGAAATCATTTGATGAATCACTGTATAGCTTTCAAAAGGAGAAGCTACTATAATTTACCAGGTGAGAGATACCAAAACTCTTTTATTCTCTAATTCCAATTTGCTACGGTACAGGTGCATCTTAAAACTCTTTGAAAAATGCTTTGTTTGCAAACAATATAAACATTTTATTTAATCTTTACACAAAAATATTTAATAATTGTCTTCTTTCATGTACATCACTCACTTTATATGTAAACAGGATATTTTTAACAGCTCATCTGTTCAGTTTGAATTTTTAATCATCTCTCTGTGATAATGTATATTGTTGTTATGACCTTTAGTTTCAAAATGACATACATTTTCTAATATTTACAGGTATTTTCATTGTAGCACTTAGATTCTGAAATGCTACCCCCCAAACATTTTTATTCATTTTCTTTACCCTTACAGTGACCTCGTAAAACTTAAAGATACTTCCAGCAGCAGTAAAGGAGTAGAACAACAGGTTTGAATAAACTGTATTACCATAGTTGTCAAAGTCTGTCATATTCTGTCAAATATCTAGCATTATTACCATTATGAATCACCTAAGGATTTTTACAAAAAGAAGATCCTGTAGCTGACTGAAGTACAGATTAGGGTCTGCACTCTATGGCTTGTTCATTCCTACTGTAATTTACAAAAATACTTATTCCCGTAAAAATAACAGATCTGTCACATTTCATAAAAGTTCTACTACCCATGCAGGACCAAGACATAAAAGGCATAAGTGCAGACTAATTCCTATTCAGAGAAGCATATGGGCACATGATCAAAAGCAATGAATGTATGGCAGCTTTACAAATAAATCTTCATCAGGTGTCTTACAATAGTCCATATGTGTACAGTTATCTCATCTTAACTTTTGAAGCAAAATGCATTAAACTAATTTCATGAAGACATAAATTTTATCTTGTTTTTTGGCAAAGTTAAGAAAGTATTGTCCTTCATGGTGATAAAATTACTGAATGATATCTTGTTGGAAGACTGTAATACAGTGCAGATTGAGAAAAAGCTCCTTTTCTATAAGTTTTGACTTCTGTAGAAGGTAATTTGAGCTGATCTCAGTGATTGAATATGATAAATAATGTATTTCAAAAACTGATCCAGTTTTTATTCTAAGTATCAGAGGAAGCTTTACAATTTGCTACAAACATTACTGATGCATCATTCCTTTCTAAAAAATGTTCCTTTCATTTCTAACTTCACTTCATTTTATAATTTCAAGCAATAAGTCTTTGTATACATTTCTCTCTCATATTTAAAAGACAAGTAAGTGTCCAGATTTTTCCTAATATTAAAATACACATAATTTTTCTTGTTTTTGAAGACACTATTCTAATGGATGTTGTTTCTACAATAGTATCAGTCATATAGCAAGAAATTTGTATGAGGAATATTTTTTATTTCGCTCTTCAAATGCATATTTAAGACACACTTCTTCAGCTCTGTCAGCACTGAAAATTTTTGATGTTATAAAATATTAGCTGTAAACTTTCACTTGCTGCAGTACCATTCTAAAAAAGGTTTACAGTGCAACAGTGAAGATAGCCACTATTTACCCACAAATCATTTCCCCAAAGCATTAAAAACTTGAAAGCTTTTCAGTGAATAATTAACAAGACCATAAAATTTTGCCTCCTTCCTAACATGGATGATGAGACGGGTTGAGAACTGGTTGACTGGCAGAGCTCAGTGGGTTGTGATCAGTGCTACAGAGTGCAGTTGGAGAGTACTTAGCAGTGTTCCTCAGGGGTTGGTGCAGGGTCCAGTCTTATTCAACACCTTTATCAATGACCTTGATGAGGGGATAGAACGCACCCTCAGCAAGTTTACTGATGGTAAAAGGTGGGAGGAATGGCTGACATGACAGAAGGCTGTGCTGCCATTCAGCGAGACTGGGACAGGCTGGAGAGTAGGGCAGGGAGGAACCTGATGAGATTTAACAAGAACAAGTGTAGAGTCTTGCACCTAGAGAGGAATAATCACATGCACCGATACATACACCAATTCAGTTACTGGGGGGTGACCTGCTGGAGCAGAGCTCTGAGGAGGAGGACCTGGATATTCTGAGAAGAGGGACCTTGCGGTCCTGCTAGACAACAGATTGGCCATGAGCCAGCACTGTGCCCTTGTGGCCAAGAAGGCCAATGGCATCCTGGGGTGCATTAAAAGAACCGTGGTCAGCAGGTGATTCAAGGTAATTCAGCAGGTCAAGGGAGGTGATTCTCCCCCACTACACTGCCCTGGTGAGGCCTCACCTGGAGTACTGTGTCCAGTTCTGGGCTCCTCACTACAAAAAAGACAGGGATTTTCTGGAAAAAGTCAAGTTTGGGATCACAAAGATGATAAAAGGCCTGGAATAGCATCCAATAGTTATCTACATGAATTATAGATGCAAGAACAAAACTAAGCAATCGCTTGATTATCTGCATGTGTAATGTATGCAAGGAAATCAGATTTATCTGTTTCCTCAAAAGACTGAAAATATTTTTTTCAGTAAAGTTTACGTAATATTCACTATCTTGTTTGGAGAAATAAAATATTATATATACTTTTTCTTCCATTTAGCACGTCATAGTAAAAAGAAATGTAAATTTGATTTAAAAAAATCATCAAATCAGTAGTTCTGTGATTTATGTCTGGTAGTATTAGAAAGTTAATCTATGTATTTCTTACAATTACCCTGCCATGCTTCAGCTAACAGTATTATGAGCTCAGTGTATAACATTATTTTGTACCCATCTAGAATTATTTCCATATAAAACATATTGATCCATCAAAATGTACCCTTGGAAAATACACAGTTGAGTGAGTTGGCTGTATTTAGTATAATATTTTTTTCTCTTTGTGAATATCAATATTTGTACTCAGAAAATCACAGATTCACAGGGGTTGGAAGGGACCTCAAGAGATCATTGAGTCTAATCCCCTGCTAAAGCAGATACCCTACAATAGGTCGCACAGATATGTGTCCAGATGGATCTTGAACATCTCCATGGAAGGAGACTCCACAAATTCTCTGAGCAATCTGTTCCAGAGCTCCAGCACCCTTACTGTTAAGTTCTTCATCATGTTAGAATGTAACTTCACATGTTCAGGTTTTCAGTCTTATCACTACATACCAACAAGAAGAGCTGGGACTAATCCATTTCCCACCCACTTCCCTTTAGATACATATAAACATTTATCAGGTCCCCTCTCAGTCTTCTTCTCTTCAGGCTGAACAGCCTCTCCTCTTGTGAGAGATGCTCCAGCCCATTAAATCATATTTGTGGTCTCCTGCTGGACTTCTAAGAGATTCCTGTCTTTTTTGAACGGGACAGCCCAGAATTGGACACAGAATTCTAAATGTAGCCTCACCAGAGAAAAGTGAAGGATCAGCTCCCTCTACCTGCTGACCACACTCTTTTTAATGCACCCTTCTTGGTCACCAGGGCACAATGCTGACTCATGGCCAATCCGTTGTCCAGCAGGACCCCAAGGTCCCTATTCTCTGAGTTCTTCTCCAGGAGGTCATCCCCTCACCTGTACTGGTGCATGTGGTTATTCCTCCCTACGTGCAAGACTCTACACTTGCTCTTGTTAAATTTCATCAGGTTCCTCTCTGACCAACTCTCCAGTCTATCCAGGCCTTGTTGAATGGCAGCACAGCCTTCTGTTGTGTCAGACACTCCTTCCAGCTCCCTGTCATCAGCAAGCTTGACAAGGGTGGACTCTATCCCTTCATCCAGGTCGCTAATGAAGATGTTGAACAAGACCAGACCCAGAACCTACCCCTGGGAAACACCACTAGTTACAGGCCTTCCACCAGACTCTGTGCCACTGATGACAACCCTCTGAACACTGATGGTCAGACAGTTCTCAATGTACTTCACCATCCACTCATTTATCACACACTTTCTAAGTTTCATAAGGTGTTGTGGGAGACAGTATCAAAAGCTTTGTTGAATTCAAGGTACACAACATCCACTGCTTTCTCCTTATCTATCCTGACAGTGATGACATCACTGAAGGCTATCAGGAGTATGCTTTCCCCTTGGTGAATCCATTCTGACTACTCTTGGTAATCTTCTACTCTTCTAGTTGCTTGGAAAGGGTATCCAGAACAAGTTGTTCTATAACCTTTCCAGGGATAGAGGCAAGGCTGACTGGTCTAATGAAGGTGAGACTGTCTGACTCTTAAAATAAAGAAAAAAAGTGAGGAGTAAAAAGGTCATAAAAAATTTAAAAGTTAAAAATTAAACCAAATAGATGACAGAAATATTCAAAAACAATCTTGAAACTGTTCAAAAGGACTATTTTTATATTCCAGATTTCTGATGAGTGGCATTTTCAAGCTGAGTAACAAAAATACATTATCTTTGTAACAGGAAGACTTCGAGCTCCTATTTAAAATTTCTTACTGAGAAAGTATTTAGTAGTTAAAGAACTTGGGAATGTTAGATATTACTCTTTTTTAAACACTTTCAAAAAAATTAAGGTATGGGCTTTGGTAGGACCTACGTACAGGAGAAATATTCACATGGGGAATAAAAATATAAAATGTATAATAAAATATATAACATAATTAAGAATCTAAAGAAGATATTAATAATTTGACATTATATCTCCTTAAATATTTCCACCTGCTTAGAGTATATAAGCTTCACATATTGTGTCAAGAAATATTTATACTGTATTCTACAAGGCAAAGATAATTCACACTTACATGATGGCGAAGTAAAGTACTTCAATCATTAGAACAACTGATGAGAAATGAGCTACTGCTTTTCATGTTAGGTAATATAGTACGATGTGTTTCAAAAATGTGAAGAGATGTCCTTTATTGCTGTTAGCAAGCTAAAATGAAGCATAAATTAATTAATTAATTAAGCTTTTGAGTTTAAATAGTAATTTGTTATGATTGCTTGAATGAGTCTTGAATAAATGTCTTCCAACAAGCACGCTACAACCAGTAGTTATACATACATAGGAACATTAATATGTAAGTTGCTCCAGAAATGTTGGCTTCTGTTTATTTCCATGGAAAATACAACAGATATGAAGAGCACAATAGCAATACTCGATAGAGTAAATTCTCAGCTACAAAATGTTATATTTCAATATAATCACCAGCATTAGTCCACTAAGACAGACAAGCTGATCCTGATGCTTTTCATTTTGTGGTGTGACAGTTGATCATGATGATCCAGAATACGGTTTGTCTTTCACATTTCTGTCACCACGACTGAAACACACCACATCTGTGCTCACATCCACTGTCAGATCTCCATAAATGCCCAGCAAGCATTAATGAATATCAGTGGGTGTAATTTTTTCTGCATGGTGGAATTCAGTTCCACACCTTTGCTTCATACACATTTCCATGTCAGATACCATTTTTTTCAGAGTGCTCATCTGCTACCATTGGTCACACACCAGGAAAATCTTAAGAGAATATTGTTAGGAAGGTTCAACCTCTGCTGCCATACTGCCATCATCTGTCTCTGATGTTGTGGGCCAACATAATAAAATAGGAAGCATTACTTTTGAAGCAGCCCTCATAGATTAACCTACACATATATGTTTCCTTGTAGCAGAAAATATTTTCCATATTTAAGACTATGAAATTCTATTGGTGTATTGCAATGAATGTAGGGAAATAGATGTTCAGACTCATGTTAAAAACCACACTGGTATTCTTCATTGAAGACTTCAGGATGGAACTCTTATTCCTCTCTAACAGTAATACTGGTCCTGTTAGTAAGTGAAATTTTTATGAAAGGATTAAGGATGTTTTCTTCCCTGGGAATCATTGATGAAAAAAAAAAATGTCTATTCATTATTAGGATTTTAGCATCAACAGGTAGAATTCATCCCACACAGACAAAAAGAATAAATGTATTAATTTACTTCTATATTTCTCTGGGATACACTAAAATATTTTTCCAACATTGCTCCACTTCTGCATATAAATCTGTACATTTCATTATATTATTGCTGCAGCTGTTATCCCACTAAACATCTCAGCTATAACAAAGAGCAGAGCAACTTAAATAACGTATATCCTACTTCTAGCTCAGAGCAGTCTGTATTTTCTTATTTGCTCTAGTCTTAAGTCTCAGCAAATAAGGTGTCTTTATTCTAATAATGTTACATTGTTCCTTAGTTCAGTCTTAAAGTTTTACAATCTCAGTGCACAGTAATTTCAAGAATCATCTGCATTTGAAGTATTGTTTCTTAACCTCTAAAAAAGCTCACACTTGTCTGACATTCATTATTTGGTATAACAATAAGTTTGTGTTTAAATACAAAGCAATAAAACCATAAACTTCTACTCACTTTTGAAAATAGAAGTTTTGTCTGAATTCTAACTCAAAGGACATATCAAACTTAAATTTATACTCAGCAAAATAAAGAAGTATCATGGAAAGTACATTTAAAGAAAATCCTGTTGAACTCATAGGGTTCTACCATAAATGTATGTGCTTTTAAAAGACAAGATTTGTGTTTGTGCAAGATAAGTAATGTTTTTCATATCTATTACTCCTATGTAATCTGTCGTCTGAGTCCTGAATTACTGAGTGTAGCCTCTTGAGTAAATTCAATCATAGTGTTACAGCATTTTAACAGAGATAATACAAAGGAGCAGAAAAAAATTCTTCCAAAAAAAAAAAAAAAATACAAAAAAAA
>VXAB01006985.1:85734-99315 GCA_013399175.1 Odontophorus gujanensis
CTAAGGGTTCAACCATTTAAAAAGAAAAATAAAAAAAAGAAAAAAAAAAATGTTCCAAAAAAAAAAAAAAAAATACAGAAAAAAACCAACTGCATGCAGAAATGGAAAACCTATGTAGCCAATACGGTTCTATGAAAATTTAGGAGGAAAAAAATAGCATTTTAGGAGGAAAATTTAGCATTTTAAAGATTTAAAACATGCCTGACCAAAAACCTTGCAGGGGAATAAAATGACTGCCTGTTAATAATAGCCCTCTGGAAATATTACATTTATATATATATATTATTTACATATCATAATGAAAGAATTCTGAAGATCTTCTCACTTGAATTCAACTTCTACTAGCAAAAACAGTATCTGCAGTAAGAACTTCGTTTGAGAGAAAAATTGGGTTTGTACTTGAGTCTTACTTCATCAGTTTTTCAGTGTTTTTTTTAAGCCACTAAAAATAATGTTGAAATACTGTGTTTGTGGTAGATTCTGAGAACAAGACTAGTGAGAAATAGATCTATCATCAAGCTAGAGAAGTAGCAGATGAAAACACAATTTTGACCATTTTATTTGAGTTCTAGTAACAGTCTCTGTGTTGTTGAAGTTAAAAAAAAAAAAAAAGCACATTTGATGTCCCCTCTGGAGCCGTGATACATAGAAAATTTAATGATTCAGCAACAGTTGCTCTCTTTTGGCACATGCTGCCTTTGTATTCAGTAAAGGTGCTAGACAGGAAATCTTTAAAAAAATCACTCCAGAGAAAAACAAAGCATTCATCATTCAAAAATGTCCATGACAATGAGAAACTACAACATGAATTGAATTCTGTGTCATCCTGTAGTTAGAGATTAAGAAGACAGTGGGTTACACAGTGGTTCAAAAGTCATAAAAGGATAAAAGGGAGCAAAGACTAAACCATAACATTTTTACAGATAAGAAAATATAAAATTTTCATTAGGACTGCCCATTATTTGTTTCCCAATACAATATTGTTAAAAGCTGTACATTATACATAAAATTTTACTTACTATTTTGTATTGGAAAAGCTTAATTATTCTTCTTCTTCATGGAAAAAAGAATGTTTCATTACATGAAAGTAAGGCTGTAATCTAATATAAGTGTACAATTACCTTATTCAGTATATATTTATACAACATTATTGCAGAAAACATTTTTAGATAAATGGATTGTGGTGAAGTTGAGTCAGTAACATGACTGACAGAGCAGTTTCAGTGCAGTTTTCATCATTCTGATGTGCTAGATATGAGTTAGAGAACTTCAAATTATTGTACCCTATCTGGCAAAATGAGTTTATCATTGATGTTTTCTTTTGTAAACNTTATACAACATTATAGCAGAAAACTTTAGATAAATGGATTATTGTGGTGAAGTTGAGTCAGTAACATGACTGACAGAGCAGTTTCAGTGCAGTTTTCATCATTCTGATGTGCTAGATATGAGTTAGAGAACTTCAAATTATTGTACCCTATCTGGCAAAATGAGTTTATCATTGATGTTTTCTTTTGTAAACAGGATAATACATTAAAAGGTTCAATAAGTTTATAAATACTATTCAGGCTGAGATGATAGGTTGGTAGAGTTCTTCTATATTTTTCATTAGGTGTGTATTTAGCCATAACAATATACTGTCCACTCAAATGCAACAGTTAGGCATCTAACAGTGTAAACATAGTGTCAACATATGTTAGAACATGCTCAATTGCTACTTTATACGATGATGTGTATATTTTAAACAGGATAGATGAATTTAGTGTTTGTACTTTAAATATCATACACTATATTCACAATTTATTAATTTGCTCTATTTATTACATGAATACTATCATCATTATAATTACAATTATTATTACAAATTACTTTGAAAGTCTTTTAAAATACTCAGTAGGAAATGAACAAACTTTTTTTATCTTTTTATAAAAAACTTAATTAGACAAGATTTATCTCAAAGTAATGACTCCTATTTTATTCTACTGGTTTATGAGTTCCGAGGCAAATGTCACTGATGGCAGCAGAAGTTGAAACTTTCTACCAATATTCTGTTAGATTTTCTTGCTGTGTGACAGATGGCAGCAGGGAGGCACTCTGACAAAATGGTGTCTGACATGGCAGTGCGTATGAAGCAAAGGTGTGGAACTGAATTCCTCCATGCAGAAAATGCACCCACTAATATTTATCGATGCTTCCTGGATGTTTATGGAGACCAAACAGTGGATGTGAGTACAGTGAGTGATGCATTTCAGAATGTTGACAGCAGCATTAGGTCACTTTCATTGGTTCAGTTTTACTAGTGTGAAAATGAACAGCTAATGGTGGTGACTACATGGGAAAAAATAAAATGGTACTTTGTATCTGAATCTGTATATAGGGGAAGAGAGAGTAAAAACAAACACACAAAATGAACAAATAAATAAAAGCAAGGTAATAGTACTTACCTCTAGTTATTCCAGAATAACTTTATTCTGACAGTTTTGCATAGAAATGTCATTTTCCTGTCTTTTCAGTCATTACTGGGTACAAAAAAATGTATGGAATTTTGGCCCAGTTTAAGACCTCTGAACATCATAACCAAGTTCATGAATTCTGAGTATAATATATTTGAGTTAATACTAATGTCATAGGAATAACTGTTTCTGTTACTTCTATTTCATACACATATATTTTGGTAAATTATGCAGTAATAGCCATCTCTTATTAAAAGATACACTTAGAAAATGTGAATGTTGAATTATTTGATTTTTTATCATACATAACTGTTTTTAGTATTTTTCTCCTTTATAAAGCTCTCCCTAATGAGCATAAGCTTCACACTTAAGGAAAAAAAGAGACAGTGCTCTGAGCTTTACAATGATGGCTTCAGGCATTTAAAGCAAAAGACTTTTCCTTGGGTCCCTTGTGGAATCCAAAAGAAATTTCGTCATTCTACATCAATGACACAACTATTTTTCCCACTTTTCTTCATTTCTTCTTTTACCAGAATTTTACCTGAGGAAAATAAAAAAAATCTGCAAATATAGTCTTTTATAACCATTGATCTTACACCAACTCAGTTTGATGAATGCAACACTCAGGTGCTGAATCTTAAATGTATACAACACACATTCTTTTACATTTGATCTTGCCCTTACTAAATAGTTTTCTTACTTTTTTTTTTTCTGTGTTCTCTCACTAATTATCCTATGTGGGAGTGCTGCACAGAGTGTGCTAGTATTTGAGTGATCCATGGTAATGGAGGCAAAAGATCAATGTGAGATGAGTTAGTAAGTGCAGGCATTTATTTGAAAGTGAATTTCAAGCTTGACTAGCCAACAAGTAGGGGAAGGACTCCGTGCTGAGCAAGGGGCCTAAGTTCTGGTCATGGGTATTTGCTGGACTGAGAGGATGCACTGATGTGTGAGACATATGTGAATGTTGTGTAAGTGAACCTACCTAGAGTGAGAGTATATGTGAGTTTTCACTTCAGACCTATTCACAGAATCACAGAATGGTTGAGATTAGAAGTAAACTCTGGAGATCATCAGGCCCAAGCCTTTTTCTCAAACAATCAGGAGTAGGTTGCCCATAACTTTGCTCTGTCTTTTGAAATTGTCAATGGTTTACAGGCTGGTTCAGCTGGTTCCATGATGAATGAGACAGAGGGGTACCCTTTTCCCTTTTCTGTTTCCCCCTTCCCCTTTCCCGGGGTGTGAAAGGGGAAGGGGGAAACAGAAAAGGGAAAAGGGAGATGGACCTAAAAACAAAACAGCATCAAGGATCTGAGGAGGAAAGCTAATTTAATAAAATAAGATATTGGAACGCAAAGTAACACAATATAATACAATTTAACTGGAATTGAAGCTAGTGAATCTAATAAAATGAGAAAGTGTCTTAAAACTGAAGACCTTACACTAATGCTGAAGACAAGATGGTTAGGAGCACACGCTTCTGGGTTGAGTAGAAGGGAAAAAGGAAAAGAGGGGGATCTTGTGACTGGCCAACAGTTTTATCTTTCCCTTTTGAGCAGAAAACAGAAAAATGCAAAGTAATGCAGCCCTCTGGGGTAAATAGTTCTTTTTCTCTTCCGAGACTGGTATACCTGGAATTATCAACAATCCACAGAATTGTGAGTTTGTGACAAGAAGAGTGCTCTAATGAGTAAGCAATTACGTACAAGCTGAGTAGCTGCTGCTCCAATGAATGTTGCCAGCAAGAAGTCTTTCCAGGTTCTTGCTGACAGTGTGGTGCAGAGCTGATAGCAGAAATGGGGAGTCCATTAGTCTAGAAGACAGTAAGAGAGAAGGACACACTTCAATGGAGGAAAAGGGTGGAGGTCAGCAGGACAGAGAAGGGTTTGGGGACGTTGTCATTGTAGGAGTTTGCAGGGAAATACCTCTGGACCATCCTTTAGGACCTTGTGAGGACTCCCCAGAGGAGTTACCATTGCAAATTCCCTGCCTGAAGTCCTCTTGAGTCCCTTTGGGGATACCTGCACCTGTTGCTTCCCTAAAGTATCTGTATAGTAATGCGTGCAGCATGAGAGATATACAGGAAAAGTTAGAGATCTGCATATGGTCACAAGGCCACAACCTCATAACAATCACGGAGATGTGATGGGACAGCTCACATGTCTGGAATGCTGTCATAGATGCCTATGTGCTATTTAGGAAAGACAGGATGGTGAGCTGAAGTGGCGGAGTATGTGAGAGAGTAGCTAGAATGTATCAAACCTTGCCTGGAGGAGAGTGATGTACAAGTGGAAAGTTCCTGGACCATGGGGGGAAGTGGGAGGGTCTGAGGAAACAAAGGCTCCCTGTTGGTGAGGGAGGAGATGGTCCAAAAGCATCTAGGCAACATCAGTGTACATAAGTGCATGGGACCTGATGGGATGCATCCACGTGTGCTGAGGGAGTTGGTAGAGGTGATTGCTTAACCACTCTATATCATCTTTGAGAGATCTTGAAGAATCGGAGAGGTGCCTGAAGACTGGAGGATAGCCAATGTTACTCCGGTCTTCCAAAGGGGCAAGAAGGAGGATCCGTGGTACTACTAGCCTGTCAGCCTCACCTCTGTCCCTGGAAAGGTGATGGAACAACTTGTTCTGGATCCCATCTCCAAGCAATTGGAAGAGAAGGGAGTTATCAGGAGTTGTCAGAATGGGTTCACCAGGGGAGGTTGTGGTCGACCAGCCTGATGGCCTTCTATGATGTCATTACTGGCTGGGTGGATGGGATGAGAGCAGTGGATATAGTGTACTTTGATTTCAGCAAGACATCTGACACTGTCTTATAACAAAGCTGAGGAGGTGTGGAATAGATGAGTGAACACTGAGATGGGTTGAGACCTGGCTGACTGGCAGAGCTTAGAGGGTTGTAATTGGTGGCCCAGAGGCCAATTGGAGACTTAGCAGTGTTTCTCAGGGGTCAGTGCTGAGTCCAGTCTTGTTCAACATTTTCATCAATGGCCTGGATGAGGGGATAGAATCCACACTCAGAAAGTTTGCTGATGATACAAAGCTGTGAGGAATGGCTGACATGCTGTGCTGCCATTCAGTGAGAGCTGGACAGGCTGGACAGCTGGACAGAAAGGAACTAGATGAAGTTTAACAAGAGCAAGTGTAGAGTCTAGGGCCTGAGGAGGAATAACCAAATGCACTGCCATATGTTGGGGGATGACCTGCTAGAGAGGACCTCTGAGGAGAAGGACCTGGATATTCTGGTGGACAACAGGTTGGCCATGTGCTAGCAGTTTGCCCTGGTAGCCAAGAAAGCCAATGGCTTCCTGGGGTGCATTAAAAGAACCATGGCCAGCAGGTCAAGGGAGGTGATCCTCCCCCTCTACTCTGCCCTGGTCAGGCCTCACCTGGGGTATTGTGTCCACTTCTGGGCTCCCTGGTACAAAACAAAAAAATAAAAAATACAGGGATCTCCTTGAAAGAGTTCAGTGGAGGGCTACAAAGATGATAAAGGGCGTAGGACACCTCCTCTTATGAATAAAGGCTGAGAGACCTGGGTGTGTTAAGTCTTGAAAAAAGAAGACACAGAGAGGATCTGATTCATGTCTATAAATATTTAAGGGCAGGAGGTAAAGGGACGAGGCTGGGCTCTTCTCAGCAGTGTGTGGCGATAGGACGAGGGGAAATGGTCACAATCTGAAGCATAGGAAGTTCTGCACAAATATGCATGGGAACTTCTTCACAGTGAGTGTGATGGAGCACTGGAACAGGCTGCCCAGAGACATTTTGGTCTCCTTCTCTGTAGACATTCAAGACCCACCTGGATGCCTACCTGTTCAACCTGGTCTAGGGAGCCTGTTTTGGCAGGGGATTAGACTAGATGTTCTCTAGATGTCCCTTCCAACCCCTACGATTCTGTGATTCTGTAACTTGAAAGAATCCAGATATTAAGTGTTATCTGTGGAAAAGGAGGTGGCTGAATTGGAAAAAATGTCCTGTTTCCCCTTTAAACATCTAGTAGTGAATCTCATAAAATCCCAGGTTGCTTTTCCCCAGTATCCTAGAATGCCCCAGGTTAGAGATCCTCCTTGAATCTGTTTGGTGCTCAACAGAGGCCTGCTCATGGATTAATAATGTTGGGTTTCATCTAATCTGTGGGCCTGACACTCTTCTGAGACAATCCTGACTGGGTTTAACAGGGACTAATATCTCTGAGGTACTGGAACTCCTGCCTCTGTGTTCTTTTATGTGAGGGGAAATAAGCCTTCAGCACATACTCTAACATAGCTCAGCTCAAACCTCCTACTCTTCACTCTGCACAAAAGTTATAGCACCATCACATCACTATTCATCACTTTTATCACATCATTCTCCAAGTAATATGCGATGCCCTTACAGAAAAGTAGCAAGGGACAGAGCTGGTTGTGAAATGCTCTTCAAAATCAGCACCAATATACTCTTTCTCTTATACTGCACTTGGCTAAATAAGGGAAGGGATTCAAACATTATAAATCATTTGAGAGTGGAGTACAGAGTGAAATAGATAGGAAAAGGGTCTAGCTATGTTCATGCATACCAAATACCTAGCTGAAACAAAATAGCCTGAAACTAGTCCAATAATCTTTTCCACCCACTCTCCTTAACCACCCCCTCCATCCTCTGATCAATGTCTAACATTAAATGTTAGTCTCAAATAACATACTAGGGTATCTTGAACACTGATACAAATTATATAGTCATGAATCAAAATTAAGTATCTCAGTTGTGATATGGGATCATCATACACATTAACATTCCATTTTGCCTCTCTCTTCTTCGTGGTTAAAAGATATTAACACTGGCTACAAAAACCTACCAACCTGTCTACAGCTTTTTAACCTTAACATATTACACCTAAAAATCATCAATATACTTCTTTAATTTCCAGAAATTTTTTTTTTAACTAGCCTTTCAAATCTTTCTGCAATTTCATCTGCATCTAAACACATAACTGTTTATTAAGGAATATAAGACATACAGGTAGAATGATAATCTTCCATCTAGTTATGAATGAATGTTGACAGAATCACAGAATTGTAGGGGTTGGAAGGGACATCTAGAGACCATCTAGTCCAACTCCCTTGCCAAAGCAAGCTCCCTAGACCAGGTTGCACAGACAGGCAATTCCTGTAATTCTTCATTACATAAGATGTTCATTACATAATTAGCAATCTGAAATAATTGGAACCAAAGTTACTAATATCTTACAGGTTTATCTTTTCTACAACCCAGTGCAAAAAATTCCTGTTCAGGGAAAGGAGAATCTTTCATGTAGAATAACAGCAAAAGAAGAAACTTCTAGATTTGTTTTCATGAAGACTTGGAGGATTCTTATATGCAATCCCTGCAAGTATCATGAAAAACAATTAATTTTATATTTACAGTGCTTATCTTCCCTAACATTCCAAGAACCACAGAAAGTCATTAAAACATTAAATATTAAACAACACAATAAATAACACAGATAAAAAGACATACAAATAATTAAAATAAATCTGAAATGCAGTAGAAACCTAATTCCTATGAACTATGCTTTTCATCCCCTGACTAATAGATGTCTACAGAAAAAATCTACGTTCACCAGTGAAGAAGTTCAATGAAGAGTCATTGTATATACACTACATCTGATTATCACTGAGTTACACTTAAATAATTGAAATGTTAAATATAACTCTACTATGTGTCAGTCTAATGCAAACAGGAAAGTAGAATTTGGAAGTGTGGTTAAATTTCCTCTAACACTATCTCCTCCACCAGCTCACCCACTTTCCTACCCACACAATCCACTAAAACAACTATATAAATTTTATTCCTGCTTCAGCGCCTCACTATCCCTTCCTGGTTCTTATTCCTTTGCTTACTTCAATAGTATTATTACAACAGGATAGACCAGGAAGCCTGCTTTGGCAGAGGCCTTGGACTAGATGATCTCTAGAGGTCCCTTCCAGCCCCTACAATTCCGTGATTCTGTGATTTAATGCAGACCTAGACCATTCTCTTTTACCTATTACTTCAGGGACTTCAACAATAATTTCCTACTATACTTTCTTACTACACTTTCTTTTTCCCCAATATTTACCTTTTCTGTGTTGTTTTTTTTTTTCTTCTTCTACAGAGACTATGCACTGTCACTCATTGTTATTGAATTTTCCCTTTTTATGCCTGTGGTAGTCAGGACTTCAAATGGAAATCTCTATTTTAATAAATAATAAATAATTGTATTTAGTTCAGTGATTACACTACGTATTTTCTGAACTTTAACCATTCAACTGCCTCTTTTGGAAAGCATTCACTGCTCAGTGTTGTGCTGTATCACTTACATGCACAAGATTGTTGTTACTTGCTTACTGGAACAAAGCAGTGTATTGCACAGAATAAACAATGGTATCTTTGGTCATGGGTCACAGGTACTAAACTGACAAATCTAAGGGGTAACACAGCTAATATTCAAACACCAATTTAAACATATATCACTCAGTTTTTAAGGTTAGGGGAATCAAGATTTAAATTTTGCACAAACTGGATGTGTACCACATTATAGTGATCCTGGTCTAGTTGCACTTATCACATAAAAAGTTGCTCTGCTTGCTTAACGAAGTAAGACATTTCTGATTTTCACATACCCTATAGGATTTCCAAATCAACAAACTCAAACTCTGCTGACCAGAGATGGAAAGACATTGCAGTAGTGACAGCTTTTGCTGAAAATATCAGTTATCTACACCAAAAAACAAAAAAACCCACAACTATGCACTGAGATCTGTGATCTGAGATCACTGACTGTGACTGACACAATAAATTTATTCAGTAAGATATGCAAAATCTTGTAGCAGTAGATCAAAACTAACTCCCTGAATTCCACTTGAAAATGAAGTGCTACATAGCACAGTACCTATGCTGGATAACGTTGTGAATGTCTCCAGGCAGAATTCAGTTGTGGTCTCTAGCAGAATGTAAGGAACATTTATCAGTGAGATTACAAAATCACAGGTAATCATGATGATGAAACACATGATTTCCGTCTCCCTATGGACAGTACATCTGAGGTGCTATTTTTTTTTTTTAATTCAAGAATGTAATTGGATATTTCAGAATATTGTTGCTATTCAGTTTTCCTGAACATCTCTGTCTTGTTTCAGATCCAGCTTAGAACTGATTCATGAAAACTTAATCTAAAAACTAATCAGAAGACAGATGATGTGACATTTCACCTCCAGCTATTTATATTAGTATATATGCTTTATTACATCTTTGTTTGGGTTGCAAATATCTTTGTATTTATATTATGGCTGAACTCATTTTGTAGGCTCATATCTGTAGTATCAGTTCATTAGAGTACCTCAGCATTTGTGGAATGATCCCTGCTTCACCTGTTTCCCATATGTAAAACTATTCTTCCCTGAACAAGCAGAGTAAGGAGTGAAGTGCCACCTACCTGGTGACAGCACAGTGGCTTCTTATACTTTGAGAAGTCCTCTGAAGGACTCCAATATGTTGAAAAAGATATGTGAGAAAATGGTAGTTTGGGAGTATATTTGTAATACCCTCCTACTGTTTTCAAGGTAAGAGAGGAACGCTAGTGCTTACAGACAGACTAGTAGGCAGTTCAGAGACATATTTAGGTCTAACTGAATCATATTTGTGTTTATCACCACATAGTCTGTGACAGGAATTTAAAACATTTTGTGTTCTGCACTAGGTCAGAACATATAAAATGCTTGTGTAATATGAGTGAATGAGATTTTTATCCTACACCAGTTAAACACTTCTGAATATCACTTCCTATATGCTTAAAAAATGCATACATATGATGTCTGTGCTTACAAGTATTTATGTGTCACGTTACTCATGGTATTATCTGTCACAGAAGATCCCATTGCATTTCTTAAAGCAAAACAATCAGTCTATCTGCAATTTGAGTGAAGTTACACGGGAGCAAAATGTAGGAGTTAAAATTTAAGAAAATAAAGCTACCTCACACAAAAGTGCATGACAGAGAATGAAGAATAACAAATCCAGTTGAAAATGTAGGAGGAATCTGTAACGTAATTACCTAAACTTAAAATTGTTCTGCTTTGGCAAAGAGAACAAAGAACTGTGAAATGGAGAAATGTGAATACCAATTGCAGTACATCATACCATGAAACAATTTTGGTGTACTTATTTCTTAGAGATACTGAGGTGAGCATCTGCTTACAGATACTAAAACTATAAAATACTGTAAAATTACATCATATTAAGCATTCAAAAATAATAGCATGAAGGTGCACCAGCACTGTCAGGTCTCTAACACACACATTCCACTACTGATGCTGATATTCTTGCGCCTGACAGGTCAGAAATTTAAGTATCTGCCCATTTCTGATTTCAGCACATTTTAGAATTCCTGGGAGTATTTAATCATAGTGATTGACTTAATGGTCTTGCCAAGTCACTTTCATCCTTGAGTGGTACCCAAATGATCAATAAGCTTGACCATGCCAAAAGAGAGGGGAATGACTGAAAGCAGGAGGGAAAAGAAAGATAAAGGAAATGAAGGGGAAATAAAGGGGATGGGGAAAGGAAGGAAAGGATAGGAAGGAAGGAGGGAAGGAGGGAAGGAGGGAAGGAAGGAAAATAGAAAGAGGAAAAAAGAGGAAGGGAAAATAAAAGGAAAAAGTAAAGGAAAAAGAAAAAGAAAAAATGATGAAGAGTGAAAAAGCAGAAGGAAGAGAGGAACATGATATGAATATAAAACATATTGCATAATCCACAGCTTGAACCCAGAATTACTCAAAATGTTATGGGATGCTAGTATTTAAGAATAAAACTGCACAGGTAAGAATGCAACACTACAATGCTCAAGGGCTTGGGTTTCTTTTCCTATAAAGAAATTCAACATTGAATTCAGCATTAACATTGTATCAAATGTGCCTAAGAGCTGCCTTAGGAACTTAACTCCTTTATTTTTTATTTTTTATTTTTTATTTTTTTTAACGCAACTTGGAAAACTAAGGGTCCTTCAAAACTAACATGGACTTAGCCATAAAAATTCTTTAGATATCCTGTGTTTAACTATATGAGTTTCTTTGTTCATGTTTAACATTTAACTTATTAGCCTAAATTCCATTTTCAGAAATAATGACATCTCAGAGGTTAAATCTTACCAAAAGTAGAACAGACACAGTCTCTAGCAGCAGGTCTCCTAAATAAGATAGGTATTGAAGTACTGAGCAGTGCAATGCCTGCATTAGAAATTAACTGTAAGTCCAAATGTTCAATATCTATTTTCTTCTACGATATTAGAATATTTATCTCAAGGAGATTTGATCAGGAAAATCTTGGGGGAGTAAAGGCAAAACTTTATTGCAAGCATGTTAAAAAAGAAAAAAAAAATACTGGAAGTGAGCTCATCCAGGCTATTCTGAAACCACAGTTCTCCCATCCATTTTGAAATGCTTGGAAAATGGCTTCTGGTTACTTATATAGTAAAGAGTGATATACTGGTATTCCTTTAAAAAATGCAGTGAGCAGATTATGAACAGAGCGGCTTTCAACCAACTCATATTACCTAATGCACTGAACTACTGATATTTTGTCATAAACCTGAAAGCCTTGATGGGTCCTAATGTGGTACTGCTCTTAAGAGTAGCACAGGGCTTGCAACTCCTGTGGCACCACAATCCTGGGCTGCTGCGGAGCAGGACCACCAAGCTTCAGTTTTGTCATTCACTCTCCAAGATGTTTGTGCCTGCAAGAGAAGGCTCCAGGCAGTACAGAATGTGGGAAAATACATATTTTTGTCTCTCCATGTTAGAGTAGGGATCCAATGGGGTTGGTTGGTTTTGCAACTTCAGCTATATCTTCCTCATGGCAGCTAAACAGTTTTGCAGTTACAGAGACAAGTTCACGCAGTCATCTATCTGTGAGGCCAGACTCAAATAAAGGCTGCTGGTCTCACTGAAGCAGGTCAGGGAAGTAAAGGGTGGAAAACAGGCACATACTGTTCCCCCTGTAACCACAGGTGAATACTCACTGAAATGCAAAATTCCTCTTTCACATCTGTGCCTTGGGTATGAATCACAACTCTTCTGCATTTCTCCAATTCTATTCTCTATGTCTCCGTGGTACTACTGGACATATATAATCCATATGCCAGTATGGGTTCATACAAATTCATATATGCACCTAAAAACACCTAGAGAAAGCTTCACTCCACATCCAAGTGCCCATTCACAACAGTTCTGAATGCATACATTTTCACACACATTCACTCCACAGAACACAGAAACCACACCATTGTGCAATATGGGCAAATTTATCACACACACAAATACCCACGCCTCGTGAGTGCCCACCAAACTTCCCAGCTCACACATTCAAGTACGCCAGCACTTCTCTTAAGATTATCTGTTCACTCATATGTATGTGTATAGATGTACAGGCATGCACACATACACACGTGGAAGAAAAAAGCACGTGCTCACACAAAGGTACACACATGTTCACAGATGTAAGAGCACATGCAGTTACACATATGTAGACAGAAAAAAATGCACGCACAAACATGCATGCAAGACACACTCACAGAGGCATGTACATTCACACACTGACATGCACATGAGCACACAAAATCCACACTGAATCACACAAAGACACTGATGTGCACACACACATGAAAACGTGCACATGCACAGTGCGCATACGCTCAGCCACACGTGCACAGACAGGCACACTTGCACCCACACATACTCAGCACGAACACGCCCACGTCTGCACAAACAACACACTGCACACGCGAACACATGCACACCCAAACACACACACATAGGAAGGTACGAGCAGGCGTTCACATAGACACACGGCTGCATCACACACGCATGTGCACGGCGCATCCTTACACACAGAACGCACACACGCGCTCGCACACCAGCAACACCTCTGCACCGCCGCACACCCACCCGCACACTCTGCCCTCCCGCATCCCCCGTCCCCTCCATACGCTCCCCACAGCGCAGAGCACCGCCGCCCCGAACACCTCCCGCGCTCCTCGCTCCCGGCAGCCGACAGGAGCCAGCGGAAAGGCTCCCGCAGCCCCCCGCCCTTCCCCGGGCTCCCCCCGC